>CM035124.1:151729786-152231322 GCA_020205555.1 Panax stipuleanatus
TATGAGCTTCAGATGTTTTTTTTATTCTTGTTATTTATCCTCGAGTTAAAAGTTGAGTTTCTTTATTCAGATGTTTTTGATTCACTCGTATGTTATTATATTGTTGTCATATTATTATACTTGTGGGCAATCGTGCTCACTCTTGCGTAATAATAACATTGCAGTTAAGAATGAAAGGTCCGACGAGCCTTCTACTAGCAAAGGCAAGGGCAAGGTCAACAAGTGATAAAGACTTGTTGTTTATTTTATGTGTTTATGTTTCAGACTTATGTTAAAGTTGTGTAAAACTATTTATTATTTATGTTCAGCACAGATGTTTAAGGTTAGTATGACCTGGGATTGATGTATTTATTTTCAGATGTTGTAACCCCATAAGGGGGGATTATTTCTATTTATTTCATGGTTTGTATTTATTATGGGTAGATAGATAGATGATATTTGTACAGTGAACACCAAGTCCCGTGGAAATTAAAGTACCCGGATTTGGGGGTGTCACAGTAATAGTTACTGTACAATTCAATCCTTCCATCATACAATGTCCCAATTAAATATAAGACATGAAATTATTGTCAAGTCTTATTTTATTTAATTATATGTATTTCAATTAAAAAATGCACAACTCCAAATAATTCAAATTAGAAACTCCTTTCTAATTACATTCTGCATTGGCCAAGGACTACTGGGTTGTCATTTAACGAATCACATAGGACATATCTCTTCTTTTACTAGAAGTTTTAGATTCTTTATTGCCCATTCATTATCTCCATATGTAACTTATTATATCCAAGCATACCCTTTGATATACCCTAAGGGTCTTAAGAAATAAGTCAAAGTATAATTCATTACACAGAAGATACTATGATGATCTCAAGTCCAAGGATCACTTGTACTACTATCACATTAGGAATTCCTATTGTCAGGCAAGTAAAACTCCATTAGGTATTTCATAGCGAGTCACGTTCAGTGAACTTATTCTCCAATAAGCACCTACATATTTGTTTTAGTGTTTTCACACAAATGATCATGAGATCAATCATCCTTATCCAATAAGCAAGCAACATATGTACCAATCTATCTGAATTTACTAATCCTCTTTTTAGTAATCCCACGATTGGGAACTATTTTAGTTTTAAGCTTTCTAAGAATTTTGATCTCATTAGCATGATCAACATCATGATTCTAAAAGCATTGCTTAAAACTATGGGTTATTTACATATTATAAAAATAGCATCATGTAGATAATTAAATGCCTTTAATAAATAAATACTTTTATTAATAAATAAATAAGATCGTCTCCAAAGTATATGCTTTATCATCATACATGATTGGCTTGTATGCATACTACTTTCAATCTTCTACTTGCACTAAAGCCAATCGTCATGGTATCTCATACCCATCTTCTCTAAGTGACGATCAAACTGATGTTGTGTTAAAGTTTTAGTAAATAGATCTGCAATGTTGTCTTGAGAGTCTACATGATCCAAGGTGACGTCTCCTCTTTCAATGATCTCTTTAATCAAAGTGTCGCAACACATGTTTGGATTCAAGATGAGACTTAGGAACTATTCCTAGTTCTGTAATGAATTTTTATCTGAAACATCAACTTGCAGCTTCACTTACAGTTATATACTTTGTCTTTGTCACTAACCCAGCAACCTTTTGCTGTTTGAAACCTTTCCAATTCACTTCACCACCTTTCAAGGTAACGACTTACCCTAAAGTGGATTTGTTGTCGTCTTGGTCAGTCTGAAAACTTGAGTTTGTTTAGTCCACTAGTTTAATTCAGACCCATCATGTGTCATCATGACATCCTTAGTGTCAGTTAAGTACTTTAAGATGTTTATCACTATCTTACGGTGATCTTCTCCATAATATGACTGATCAACATCAAGTCTCGTATATTTCATTGCATACATGATAGTAACTCATGCGATCTCTCTTTTATTGAGGATAATTTTAGAGAGATTCACTCCATAGCTCATCATTATGAGACATCTCTTGGAGTTTGCCATGCTAAACGCCTTTAGCATCTAATGAATATACGTTCCTTCGGTTAAGCCAAACATCCTTTTAAATATATCTATACAGATTTATATCTCCAATGTGGGATGTTCTACTCAAATCATTCATGGAGGAATGTTTAGATAACTTTATTTTGATCGATTGTAGCATAGGAATGTTATTTCCTATCAGTAATATATCATCAACATATAATACAAGGAATAAAACATCGCTCCCACTAACGTTCTTGTACACACATGGTTCATCCTCGTTTTTGATAAAATCAAACTCTTTGATTGTCTCATCAAAATGAATGTTCCATCTTTGAGAAGCTTGCTTCACTCCATAAATGGATTGGTGTAACTCATATACATGATTTGCTTCAACCATTGAAACAAATTCATCTGGCTGTATCATACATACATTCTCCTCTAATAATATATATTTGAGGAATGGCTTCTCCACGTCTATTTGCCAAATTTAGTAATAATGAGCTACACCGCAAGTAAAATTCAAATGGTCTTGAGTATTACTTAAAAGATTCATTTTAGATTTTATGGTCATCTACCATTTCTCTAAGTCTTTATTACTCATAGCCCGTTTCGTAATTCAATGGATCATCATCATTCATGACGTGTACCACATCGTCATCCTCTATGATGAATCCATACCTATCAGATATCTTCAGTACTCTTCCAGATTTACGAATAGGGTGTTGTACAGTACGTGTCTCTACTTGAACAGGTTCATCCAATTGATCTGTAGTGGTTTGTGGTTCTTGAATTTCTTCAAGATCTACTTTCCTCCCACTAGCCCCTTCAAGAATAAACTCCTTTTCTAAGAAGGCAGCGTGTTTCGCAACAAACACCTTTTGCTAAGTAGGATTGTAGAAACAGTATCCCAAACTTTCTTTAAGATATCCCACAAACGTGCACTTATCAGATCTTGTCTCAAGCTTATCATTTTGAAACCTTTTTCACATAAGCTGGACATCTCCAAATCTTAACATGCTTAAGACTAGGTTTCCTCCATGTCCACATCTCATATAAAGTCTTGGGGATGGATTTTGAGAGGACCTTATTTAGTAGATATGCGGCCGTTTCTAGGGCATAACCCCAGAATAAAATTGGAAGATCGGTAAAACTCATCATGAAACGAACCATGTACAATAATGTTTGATTTTTCCTTTCAGATACTCCATTTAACTATGGTGTACCTGATGGAGTCCATTATGAGATTATACCATTATTTTTTAGACAATTAAGAAACTCACCGCTTAAGTATTTTCTACCTTGATCTGATCAAAGAATCTTAATACTCTTCCCCGTTTGTTTCTCTACTTCACTTCTGAACTCTTTGAACTTTTCAAATGATTCAAATTTGTATTTCATTAAATATACATATCCAAATCTTGAGTGATCATCAGTGAAAGTAATAAAATAAAAATACCCACCCCGTGCATTCGTTGTCATAGGTCCACAAACGTCTGTGTGAACCAACGCTAACAACTCTGTAACTCTTTCTCCTTTTCCACTAAAAGGAGATTTAGTCATTTTACCCATGAGACAAGATTCAAAAGTTGGATATAATTCATAATCAGATAGCTCTAAGAGCTCATCCTTATGCAACTTGGATAATCTTGTTTCATTGATATGACCGAGTCTACAGTGCCACATATAGGTATAATTAACATCATTTCTTTTCCTTTTCTTAGTTTGTTCTATTTGAAATATATTTTCATGCAAGTTAAGTATGTAAAGTCCATTTCGCAAATTACCAATACCATATAAAACATTGCTTATATAAATAGAACAATTGCTCTTCCTTATTATAATTTCAAATCTGTGACGCCCCCAAAATAGGTTCAATACACAACCCACCTATTCTGAATCGTCAAAAAATATATGATACAGAATTCAAATACAAATCTTTTATATCCAATTGTCGTACACAATACAACCACACATAAAGTGTGAGTTTCAATACTCACACTCCTTATCAATGATACGTTACATAAAAGTACAGTCAATAACTGTTTTAAGAATTAAAATATTTGGAAAATGCTTAAGAAAACCTTCGTACATGGGAGGCCATGCTTCTAAGTTATAATAGATATCATAGGACTTGAGAATTAACCTTAGTTGACCCAATAGACCCCAAAGAAGAACGAAAAGATTACTATCATGTTCTTTCCAATGGTGGATTTTCTCTTGCCATATAATTATCTCTATTGTCTCCAACTGAGAATTATATTCCAACCATACTCCAAGATTATATAGGTAGTGCTTATAGATATAATCAGTAAGTGGATGTGCATAACCCTGTCTTATGATAACACGAAGTCGTATGTGGTTAGACATCTGGTATGATGGTGACAACACACCCTTCCAAAGTTAGGTTCACCTCACCCTATTTAGTTCACCAAAATCAACTGTTACAATGAAGTATAAAATACGACACACACATTTGAAGTTCTAAAAATAATTATTTTCATACTGTTTTATGAAAAACTTCAACAGTTATAGACCATCGTTTTATTCCCCTATTATCCCCGCTCGACCCAGCTACACTTTTATTGCCTGAAAGGAATTGTGAAACAAAAAGGGTGAGCACAAATAGCCCAGTAAAGAATATTATGACTAAAGATAATCAAATTATCAATAGCATTCGTCAGTAATAACTCAGAGATTTAGAACATATCGTAGATGGTAAAACTTTTCAACCATAGTTACAGCGGAACGAACAATCCATTAGAAGAGTCAAATAAACTATAATGTCTATTATCTTCTCCATGTTAAAAGTCCACCAATAATGTTTTATCCCTGTAACATCAATCAATAGTTCCTGTCCCCAATCATGTGAATAATTCATAATCATAATTGTGTTGCTAAATTCTTCTTCGCACCGAGAACGAAGATAACTTTCATCACCTGTCTTTACCTGAAATACCAAAGATCATGGTTATACCAAATCACAGTTCCTGTTCATAATCATACTAATCAATTCATCTTTGCACTACGGGCCAAAGATATTCAACAATTAATCATTCATCTTTGCATTACAGGCCAAAGATATTCATCAATAGTTCATCTTTGCACTACAGGCCAAAGATATTCACAAATCAACTGCTCATCTTTGCACTACAGGCCAAAGATATTCATCAATAGTTCATCTTTGCACTACAGGCCAAAGATATTCGTAAATCAACAGCTCATCTTTACACTACAGGCCAAAGATATTCAAATCCCAAAGAAATATCTAATCATTTCAGAATTTATAGAAATAATATTTATAACCATATTGATCAATTCAGTTTTGCACTTAAGCTAAAGATATTCAATTGTAAACTCATTGGTCATGATCACATCAGTCAATAATTCATCTTTGCACTACTTGCCAAAAAGAACTCATAGTCATGGTCATACCAATAATCTACCCATCTTTACACCCATGTCAAAGAGAACTTCCATCACCATGATTATAAAAATGTTATATATGACAATAAGAACAATATAATCAAAACATGGATCTAATTTCAAGAGCAAAATTCATAAATCAAAGATAATTTGGACAGAAAAAATATATATATTATTTTTTTATCGTGAATAGTACCCCGTGAATAGTAATCCATGAATAGTAACTTGTGAATAATAACTCATGAATAGTAACTCGTGAATAGTAACCCATAAATAGTAACCCATAAATATTAACTCGTGAATAGTAACTCATAAATAGTAACTCGTATAAATAGTACCCCGACATGAAAAGGTAAAACTTTCATAATAAAGTTTAGACCAATATTCCGGTGAAATGATATTAGATGAAGCGTAAAACTCAAGGAATTTATAATCATTTCAATAATTATAGAAGCAATACTTACCATAGTAAGTTTAAATTTAGGAATCTGAAATGAAATATTATTACTTACATACTATAGAGTATGGAAGAAAATAATATTCCTTACGAATATAGAACGAAAACAACATCCTTTATAAGAAAAATAATATCCCTTACGAATACGAAAGCAATAATACCCCTTACGAGTATAAAATCATATCCTTTACCAAAATATCTTTTATCAAAATATATTTTACAAAAATAATATCATTTACAAAAAATAACCTCCTTTACGAAACATAATAACATCTCTTACCTCAGTAGAATACTAAATCTGACTGGAATATCGGATATTATGCTGACAAAAACTTGCACCGTTATCAACACTCAAAATATCTAAGCACTCACAAGAAATACGCTTGATACTATAGAGAGAGAATTTTCTGATTCTGGTGTGATTTTCATTTCTAACTAAGCACCCTATTTATAGGAAAGTGTCAGAACATCAATTCTGACAATTTCACCTACGGAGCAATTTCTTAGCACCTCACTTTTGAAATTTGCAGCACACCACCTAAGACTAATTAAAGCCTCCACCAAAAATCAGCATTTTACAACCCAAAAGGACAAGTGGAGCCCACACATGTTTTAAATTTAAACAATATTCAGAAACTTCAATAATTCATAATAAATAGCCCATTTATCATAACAATACGAACCTTATGTCCATTTTATATAAAATTTAATTCTATACAACTTTGTAGAAGAAAGTTTTTCCAAATTCCGAACGAAAAATGACCCAAATTTATATACGGACGATTCTTCCACACTCCCACTCTGACAAAATATATACTGATAAAGACCTCCGTATACTAACTTTAAAAAATCAACAATCAGCATTTTTCAATAACAAGTGGGGCCCACCAACTCACAAAATATATTTTTAGCATTTATTGTAACAAAATCAATTCGAACCCAATTTGCTCTCTTTTTCCTCATTTTATTCATATATCGTGAATTTGTTGTAAAAAAAATATCATTACTATTATATTATCATATTATACACTTATAATATAATATTATAATAATATATTTGAATGAATTATTTTATCAAAATAGATAAAATATATATTCTCAATAATTATCATTTTTGCTAAAAATTCCTCCATTTATATCCACATTGAATAAATATTTCCTTATCATTTTTATCAATAATTAATTATTCACAAATAATATTACAAAACCACAATAATGACAACCAGGTCGTTCCCAGGAAAGAGGGGGCCTCCCAAAAAGGATTTCTCCTTACTGGCGCGCAATTAGATTAACTAACCACTTTCCTAGACAGAACTTCCTAGACATTACCAATAATGTTATCTAATAATATTATTTAAATAATATAAATTATTGATTTGATAATGTGAAATACTATTCAGTGGTTATTGTGACAATTATTGAATCAGTAATATAAAATATCAATGTAGCAATTATTGAATCAATAATATAAAATATTATGCAATTATCAATGTAGCAATTATTGAATCAATAATATAAAATATTGAACAGCCATTATTGTAACAATTATTTAATAAGTGACTTCTTACGTAAGAATTAATAATTTGAAATACTGTGCAATACCGTGTGCTACTGTGCAACAACGCGTATTCCTGTATTTTTATCACCGGGAATTTCAACAGTTTAACGGTAACAGTTTTACCGTTATTTTTATAAAAATTTACTTCTATCGCTTTCTATATCCGACATTCATTCCGTTGTGGGGTCCACCAATGATTTCGCCGTCGTAGAATATTCTCCGACGAAAAGAATATTCCTCGACCAAACGAATATTCTCCGACACAACGAATATTTTTTGCCAACTTACTTACTTTGTAAAATTTGCACATATCACCCTTAACTTTAACCTTTTATCAATTTAACCATTTACTATATAGAATAATAATTATAAGAAAATTGAATACTTCTATTTCATAAAATTTGGGGTCTTACAAAATCCATCCATATCTAATACAAAAAATGAAATAATATTTCTAATGATATTCGAAACAAAATAATAATTATTTAAATAAATGGACTTGCCCGTAGGCAGTGCTAAACAATAAGTGCCTACAGCTAATGCAGCAACCTTTGCTCCATTTTCCACTCGTAGGACAACCTCATCCTTGTTCAGCTTTCTACTGCTGACTAGTCCCTGCACAGTATTACATATGTGAGAACCACAACCGGTATCCAATACCCAAGTAGAATTTTGACTTTTTGACAAATTAATTTCAATCATGAACAAACCTTAATTGGAAGTAAAAGCTTTTCCAAGCTTCTTCTCTGCCATAAACCTCTTGTAATTCCTCTTCCAATGACCCGGCTCATTGCAATGGAGGCACATTTCTTTGCTTGCTGGATCAGGTTTCTTTCGATCCTTCATGTTCACCTTGCCCTTAGCCTTCTTAGATTTCTTCTTTTTAGAATATACCATGGGTCTCTTCCTTTTCTTGGAAGAATCCACCATTAAGATATGGTTCTTCTTGGATGGGAAGTGACCTACTGCAGTTTTTAACATGTTAAGTAATTCAGACAAGCTAACATCTAACTTATTCCTGTGGAAATTAACAACGAACTGCGAGAAGGTCTCAGGAATGACTGCAAGACCAAGTCTTGACTCAACTCCACATCCATGACAAACCCAAGCTGTCCAAGGCGTTCAATCAAATTGATCACCCTTAGGACACGAGTCTCAAAGGCAGTGCCTTCGGTCATTTGAGATCGAAAAAACTCCTTAGATATCTCATATCTTGCAGTCCTACTTTGTTCACCATACAACTCCTTAAGGTGAAGCAACATAGTAGGAGCATCCATGTTTTCATGCTGACGTTGAAGCTCGTTATTTATGGATGCGAGCATGATGCATTGAGCCATAGATGAATCATCTTGCCACTTTACAATAGTGGAAATCTCTTCCTCAGAGGCTGTTTCTAGAACAGTTCCAGGTATAGGTGAATTTAGGATATAAGAAATCTTTTCAGCAGTGAGAACTATTCTCAGATTCCTTAACCATTCCGTGTAATTCGGCCCGATTAGTTTATTAGCATCAAGTATGCTACGCAGTGAAATTAATGATTTTGACATTTTTAAATTTCTGCATGTGAAAAGATAATATTTTAGCAAACATTCATTTAATTAATTTTATATACCAAAATAAATTAGGTCTTATTTTAGATTGGTATCTCCCACTATTTTCTTTAAACTATATTACCCTCACTTATATAGTTCAGCAACATCTAATTAAAGATTTGCTAGTGAGAATAAGGATCGCATTTTAAATGTATATAGCCTTGTAGATAGCACAACAAACGATATATAAATAAATAGGTAGACAACTCTTTGTCAATTACATCAACATGTAACTCCTTTTTATTGTCTTTTAAATCATAATGGTCAAGTGCGTCCACATCCGAACTAAAATGATTTAAGTTAAATCCAACCTAGCACTTCCATAAATTCAAAAAAGAAATATATTGTCCTTGTGGATAGCACAACAAACAAATATTGTTCAATTTTATTGATAAGCATCAAATGTGATTAAATTAATATCTTAAATACGCAATACTTGCCTTGTGGATAGCACAAAAAACTCGTATTAAATATTTAATACTCTATTAATTTATCATGCTAGAAGGCGACGTTCGATATTCCAAATATCTCTGAACGCTTTAGACTTAATATAATTTCTTTGAGGGGTTTGTTATTATTTATCTCATCTTGTTTAGCGCGCATGCACACACACACACACACACACAAACACACACACACACACACACACACACACACACACATATATATATATATATATATAAAATACGTATCATTTTATTAAACATGCGAAGCATGTCTGCATAAAATATAATATATATAATACTTAGCATGCACATATAGAATACTATATTCTATCCTGATTGATTATGGACTTTTATTCTAATTTAGTTCACTAGAGCCATCAAGTAAACCAAAAGGTCAAACCTAGGAGTGCAAAAATTTAAATTTAAACGTAACTATTACATTTAAACCCGGGCTTCATACAAACGGGTCTTCACGTGCTCCTTGCTCCTTGGTCTCCAATTTCTTCAAGATAATTCTAACTATTTCTATTACATTAAACTATTTATTTTAAATAGAAACATTGATCAGCAATCAAGGAGAAGTACATAGGAGGGAGATAGAATTTACATCAAGAATAAATTAGAGAGGACGAGGTACGCATACCCCATTTAATAAAACGCATTCATTCAAGCATTCAACAAAAATAAAATTCAATCACATTGGTCAATAGTCCCATAATCAATCTCATTTATTATCATACATATCAACATATGCATCAATAAATAAATATTCATCTCACAAATTAAACTATTTCATATATAAAAGAATGTGATTAGTTATATATATATATATGTAAAGTGAATCAGAATGCAAATTTTGAATAATGATTCAGGAATCTTTTTAAAACAGTTCACTTTCCACTCACGTTTTGAAACCTTGCAGGTTCGGTAACTATATATATATATATAAAGCACTAATCCACTAAATCACCCACACAACGAGATGCCCTTGATTAAGACGCGGGAAGAAAAAAAATCAGTATTGCGATTCTTTTTTTTTCTCTTCATAAAAAATAATTTTATATAATTAATTATGCCCAATAAATTATTCTAACTACATACCCATACATATAAAGCACTAATCCACTAAATCACCCACACAACGAGATGCCCTTGATTAAGACGCGGGAAGAAATTAAATCAATATTGCGATTCTTTTTTTTTCTCTTCATAAAAAATAATTTTATATAATTAATTATGCCCAATAAATTATTCTAACTACATACCCATACATATATGGAATCAAAATAATTAATAATTGCATAAAGGTTTGGTTCTGACACTACTGTTGGGTTTGTATGAAATCATGGCGCAATCAAATTATAAAAATTAGCGGAAGCATAGTATATCAGAGTTTAAAATTTTCTACAAAACCAATATCGGGATCATCCTTTATGCATATTATTAATTTAAAACGATAAATAAGAAGTTATGAAATCATACCCTTGTAGAACAAAGTTTCCAGAGGTACGAGTTCAACTCCTTGTTCTTCGTGATCTCCTTGAATTTTTGGGTTAGATTCTTTCCTTTGATCAACGTTAGCCACCCAAGTGTTTGGCCTCTAGAGGTGATCCACCAAGGAAAAGAAATTATTCAAGAAGGAGGGTGGTTGGCTAAAACTCTAGTTTTCTATCTTATATAGAAAAGAAGTACTGTCCAACAATTGAAATTGCATCAACTGATATCTAACATAAGACTCCTCTTATATAGATATTGGTCAACCCTTCGAATCCTATTAGACATAGGGCTTCATTTAATTAATTAAACTCCTTTAATTAAATAGCTTTTCCAATCATATTGGGATTAATTAATTAAAAATCCTTTAATTAATTTGCCTCCTAATCTTATTAGGAATATGTGAGGGTACTAATATTAAATTAATTTCTAAACTCTTTTAGAAATTTAAATAATAATAATTGTAATAATATTAATAAGACTCCTCTTATTAATTTATATTTAATATTTCTAAAATATTAAATAATAAACATTAAGTTATTTAATTTATTCTATCACTATAGATTAAATTAATTACACTTAATGCATTATTATTATGTCATTACCTTCTTAAATAATTATTCTTTCTTTTATGGTGTGACCCTTTAGGTTCTCCATATTAAATCGGTTGTGAATAAATCAATTAGAACAATTCTAATCTTATTTAAATAAATAAATTAAACTAATAATCTATTCAAATAAATAATATTTATTTTACAATAGGGATAAGCCTCCCTAGCGATCAACGACTTTATCATCATACATGATTGGCTTATATGCATACTACTTTCACGTTAGCCACCCAAGTGTTTGGCCTCTAGAGGTGATCTACCAAGAAAGAAGAAGAATTCAAGACGATGGGTGTTTGGCTAAATCCTAATTTCTATCTCTATGAAAATTGCATACTCTCCCAACTCTTGGAAAGATCATTAACCTTAAATACATAATAAGATTTTCTTATTTATAGATGTAGGCAAATCTCCTAAACCATTTAGGAATTGAATTTTATTTTAATTAATTAGGCTTCCTAATCCTATTCAGAATAATTAATTAAATTTTTTTAATTAATTAGCCTCTCAATCTTATTGGGAATATAAGAGAGAGTACTTTTATTAATTAATTCCCAAACTCCTTTAGGAATTAAACTAATAGTAATAATAACAATAAGACCCCTCTTATTAATTTATATTTACTATTTTCAAAATATTAAATAATAAATATTAAGCTATTTAATTTATTATATCACCATAGATTAAATTAAATACACTTAACTTATTATTACGATTATGTTATTTACTTCTTAAATAAATATTATTCCTTTTATGGTGTGACCCTTTAGGTTCTTCATATTAAACCGATTGTGAATAAATCAATTAGAACAATTCTAATCTTATTTAAATAAATAAATTAAACTATTAATTCATTTAAATAAATAACATTTATTCTACAATAAGGATAAGTCTCCTTAGCGATCAACGACTTTTCAGATAATAAAGATTTTAACATTAATCATAAAAGAACTTTTGAGTAAATAGTTACTGGACAATTCAAACATTCCACCATACAATGTCCCAATTAAATATAAGATATGAAATTTCTATCAAGTCTTATTTTATTTAATTATATGTATTTTGATTTAAAAATTCACAACTCCAAATAATACAAATTAGAAACTCCTTTCTAATTTCATTCCACATTGGCCAAGGATTCCTGGGTTGTCAGTTATCGAATCACATAGGACATTTCTCTTCTTTTACTAGAAACGATAGATTCTTTATTGATCATTCATTATCTTCATATATAACTTAATATACACAAGCATACCCTTTGATATACCTTAATGGTCTTAAGGGACATGTCAAAGTATAACTTATCATACATAAGATACTATGATGATCTCAAGTCTAAGGATCACTTGTACTACTATCACAACAGGAATTTCTATTGGCAGACAAGTAAAACTCTATTAGGTATTCCTTAGCGAGCCATATTTAGTGAACTTAATCTCCAATAAGCACCTACATACTTGTTTTAGTGTCTCCACACAAATGATCATGAAATCAATCATCCTCATCCAATGAGCAAGTAACGTATGTACCAATCTATCCGGATTCAATAATCCCCTTTTTAGTAATCTAACGATTGGGAACAATTTTAGTTTTAAGCTATCTAAGAATTTAGATCTCATTAGCATGATCATCATCATGATTCTAAAAGTATTGCTTAAAACTATGGGTTTATCACATATTATAAAAACAGCACCATGTAGATAAATTAATGTCTTTAAATAAATAATTCTTTTATTAATAAATGAATAAGATTGTTACAAAGTAAATGTTTTATCATCAAACATGATTGGCTTGTGTGCATACTACTTTCAAACTCCTCTTATTAATTTATATTTAATATTTTCAAAATAGTAAATAATAAATATTAAGCTATTTAATTTATTCTATCACCATAGATTAAATTAAATATAACTAAGTTATTATTACTATTATGTCATTTGTTTCTTTAATAAATATTCTTCCTTTTATGATGTGACCCTTTAGTTTCTCCATATTAAACCGGTTGTAAATAAATCAATTAGAATAATTCTAATTGTCGACGTCGGAAAAAAATTCGCGGGTCGGGTCACAACCCGGATCTTTCATCTCTTCCTAAGTTATTTTTACCCTCACTCTTTTTATTGCGAAAAGATTTTAAAGGGTTTTTTAGGAAAAGGCCAACATGTATCATGTCGACAATTTGTTCGTTTTACAAAGTCGCTAGTTGGTAGATTTGAAATGGTTATACCAACTCAACTGAGTTTTGTTTGAAAGAGGCCCAATTGCTGGACACTGTCGAAACTTGATCTTTGAAACCGGAGTTTTGAGTTCGGAGGCTTGGTTAAGTGTTGGGAAGGTGTTAGGCACCCCCACGACTCCCGTGTAAACACGGTACCGCATCTTTTCAATATTTCCCTTAAAACTGAAATGCGTGTGTGAATGTTATTTGAAATTGGGCCTATGTTTGATTGATTGAAAGTAGGCTTTGCTTCGTTGAACCTATATACGAAGGGTTTGATTTGATTTGCAAAAAGTCTTTGATTTGATTTGCAAAAGTGTTTAATTTGATTTGCAAAAACTTTTCTTTTGATTGAATTAAAAATGATGTTTTGAAAGCTGGTTATCAAACCCTTACGCTAACATAGGAATTGAAACCTGTTGATATTTCCATTTTATCTTTATAGCCTTAAGGCTTGCATTTGAATGGTGATTTGTCAAGCTGCGAAACATCATCGACCACAGAAATAAATACAAGTGTCGGTCTCCTCATGGGCATGAAAGCCATCAGAGGGACGCTGACACGATAAACTATTATTCTCATTATATTGAGTCCTTAAATTCAGATAACCGTTTTAAGGTCTTTGTATGTACATTTTATAGAAAAACTGGCAGGGCACATTCGTAGAGTGGAGTTTGTCCATCATGGGAATCAGATTCTGATCGATTAGATCATGAATCCCACGATTCCTAGGCTCATATATGAGTAGCCAATAAACTTGCACAGTTTAAATTTGTACAGAAATAGATATATATCTCAATATTGCCAGAACCAAGAATTCATCAGTAAATTCTAGTTCGCACCTGGTCGAAGCGACTCGTTCCCACTAGATAGCAATCTAAGGGATGCGAGGTTGCTTTTGTGACTGAAAAATGCCGATTCATATCAAATGGATATTGAAAGCATCAATTTAATAAAGAGCAAGTAAAGCAATATATATATACACAGTTATATATACAAAAGCTGTAAAGGGAGATAGGTTTTCACACCGGTGCCCGGACTAGAATTGAAATATATATATATATATATATTGACAAAAAAGTAGTCAACCAAGACTGAAAAGAGAACCCAGTGGTGGTGAAGGCTGCTTATATATATATATATATTTATATATAAAAGCAGTAAAAAGGCCATAGAATAATCCAGGTCGAACAAAAATGTAAATGTACAGAAACGTAGTCAACCAAGGACTGGGAAGATAACCCAGTAATGGTGAAGGGTGAAAAAGCAGTAAAAAGGCCAGAGAATAATTCAGGCCAGACTGAAATATATAAGTATATATATAAAGACAGAGACGTAGTCAACCAAGACTGGGAAGAGAACCCAGTGGTGGTGAAGGTTGCTTATATATGCTTAAATATATATATATAAAAGCAATAAACTTTCACATATTTGACATCCGGGCTGACAGAATTGAAAAGTTAGTATATAAACAGTTAAATAAAAACAATAAAAAGCCAAACTCGGACTGGGAAGATAACCCAGTCCGGTGAAGTTGCTAGTAACGAAGATACAAGTATGCCGAAGCTGCCGAAAGTGACGGATCGTCAATCCGAGTTGTAGAAATGCAAGAAAATACGTTTATGTACAAAAATGTACAAAAAGTTGACAAAAATGGCCACGAAACTGAGTTCTGGGCATTTGTAGAAAACGAAACTTAACGTGCAAGTGTATAAAAGTACGAAAAATTAATATAAACTTACTGATCGTAAAAGTACTCACAATAGACTACTACACGGGCTTTTTGCCAAATCGTAGGCCTTTAACGTCCGAATCTACCTGTTATTTTTTGATATGTGGTAGTATGTGGGTATATCTACGTGTTAGAGTGAAATTATTTGGGTTTGGAAGACAAGAAATTGGACAGAAAACCAAACGGGCAGAGATTCGAAGCGTTTTTTTTAAAAAAATGGGGGGGGGGGTCACCTCATATATATAGACCAGGGAGCCTCAACTCTACCTGCTGCTGCCGCAAGTAGAGGTCAGCTCCTCTGGTGGGGCCCACGTGTCCAGTTGAGTTGTCTCAAAGTACGTACACTCCGAGCAACGCGAGGTCGAAGCTGAAACTTTCTAACTTTTGATCGGAGCGTCCGTTTGAGGCGTGCTATACCTTTTTGGAAAGCCCTCGCCGAGAGTGTCACAATGATATGGGATAAAACATTTTCCGGGTCCAAGAAGATGGGTTCATAACCATGTCTTTGATTTTCCGCATTTTATCCGTTGAGCTGTCTTGCGTTGTTTGCACTCGGGATCATCGTTATGGTTCGTTCTGACCTTGGTGGCATTAATTCAGCTTGAATTTGACGTAATCAGCTTAGGGTTAGTAAAATGACCATTTTACCCCTCTCGGGGTTGCCCTTAGTATCGGCATGGCCTTTGGTTGACTTTCAGGAGTTGTTTCCAAGACTTGGATCCCATTCGAGTCTGTTTGTCCTCAATGTTGTCCCTGAAGTTGATTTGGTCGTTCCAGGTTTTCTCTTGGAGGTGTGGTGGAGTTTTAGGTTTGTTCCTGAAGTTGCCTTGACTTCCCGGGTTGAGACCGGGGATGACCTGCATTTCCCGGGTTGAGACCGGGGCTGGCCAGATGACCTGATATTAAGATCGGGGTTGATATGACGACCCGATATTGAGATCGGGGTTGATCTGATGGCCTAATTGGAGATTAGGGTTGATTTAATGACCCAATATTGAGATCGGGGATGATTTTACGGCCCAATATTAAGATCAGGATTGATCTGACGGCCCGATTAGAGATTGGGGTTGATTTAATGGCCCGATATTAAGATTGGGGTTGATTTGACGGCCTGATTGGAGATCAGGGTTGATTTAATGGCCCGATATTGAGATCGAGGTTGATTTGATGGCCCGATATTGAGATCGAGGTTGATCTGACGGCCCTTGGAGATCGGGGTTGATTTGATGGCCCGATATTGAGATCGGGGTTGATCTGACAGCCCAATTGAAGTTTGGGGTTGATTTAACGACCCGATATTGAGATTGGGGTTGATCTGACGTCCCGATTGGAGATCAGGATTGATTTGATGGCCCGATATTGAGATCGGGGTTGATCTGATGGCCCAATTAGAGATCGGGGTTGATTTGATAGCCCGATATTGAGATCGGGGTTGATCTGATGGCCTGATTGGAGATCGGGGTTGATTTGACGGCCCGATATTGAAATCGGAGTTGATCTGAAGGCCCGATTGGAGATCGGGGTTGATTTAATGGCCCGATATTGAGATCGGGGTTGATCTGTCAGCCTGATTGGAGATCGGGGTTGATTTGATATCCCGATATTGAGATCGGGGTTGATCTGAGGGCCTGATTGGAGATCGGGGTTGATTTGAAAAATACAATTTGGCCCTCTTACAGTGTTAATAACAGGGAAAGGAAATTTTGAGTGTCTACAGATACCCCTCTTTATCATTCTCATGCAATGTAATGGAATGAGCAGGATAAAGATTATTAGACACTTGAAATGCAAAGGCAAAGGGGATGCAATGCCGGATATGGTATGCAAGGAGTATCAGATACCTTTGAGGAGGTGGGGTTATCACTGATAGATTGCGTTAGTTTCTGTTGGGGATGATGTTAATAGGCTACCACGAACTATTTTTCATCATTTTCTGCTTGGGATGACGTCACTCATGATAGCCTAAGACTGACATTATCAGACGACTACTGGTAGGGGAACCACTGACATGCTTATCAGAGATGAGCAATCGCAGATTGTTCTCGTCTTGCTCTGCTGGGGATGACGTTCTCTGTGATAGCTTCATTAATTTAGATGGGGATGATACTATTAATGCTACCTTAGTTTGAGACCAATGGTTTCCCTGTCCAGCGGTACTCTTTGCAGGGCTGATTTCCCTTCGGCTGGTGCTGTTGCACATTTCTAAAGGCTCCTCTGCTGGGGACACTTCTCGATTATCGAGTCTCCTTAATGGATGCTTCCAATGTCCATCCTGATGAGAGTTTACGCCGTTATTTTGCAATAGGCGGTTGAATTACCAATTCTTCTTGGTGCTCCTTTTGAGGATGTGTATAACAGATTCCATCATCAGGGATGGACTATTATATAGTTTCCATCACCAGATCACTTCCGATGCTTCGTGGAGGTTGCTCCAACGGCTAAGACGTTGCTGGGGTTGAACCAACGGTTGAACTGGATTTGGTTTGTACCTGAAACTTCTCTGGGGTTGAACCAACGGCTGAACTGGACTTGGTCTATACCCGAAACTTCGCTGAGATTGAACCAACGGCTGAACTGGACTCGGTCTGTACCCAAAACTTCGTTGGGGTTGAACCAACGGCTAAATTAAACTCGGTCTGTACCCAAAACTTTGCTGGGGTTGAACCAACGGCTGAATTGAACTCGGTCTGTACCCGATACTTCGATGGGGCTGAACCAACGGCTAAATTGAACTCGGTCCGTACCCAAAACTTTGTCGGGGTTGAGCCAACGGCTGAATTGAACTCGATATGTACCCGATACTTTGCTGGGGTTGAGCCAACAGCTGAATTAAACTCGGTCTATACCCGATACTTCGCTGGGATTGAACCAACGGCTGAATTGAACTCGGTCTGTACTCGATACTTCGCTGGGGTTGAGCCAATGGCTGAACTGGATTCGATCTGTACCCGATACTTCGTTGGGGCTGAACCAACGGCTGAATTGAACTCGGTCTGCACCCGATACTTTGTTAGGGTTGAGCCAACCGCTGAATTGAACTCGATCTGTACCCGATACTTCGCTAGGGTTGAGCCAACGGCTGAATTGAACTCGGTCTGTACCCGATACTTCGCTGGGATTGAACCAACGGTTGAATTGAACTCAGTCTGTACCCGATACTTCGTTGGGGCTAAACCAACGGCTGAATTAAACTCCGTCTATACCCGATACTTCGCTTGGGTTAAGCCAACGAATAAACTGGATTCGGTCTGTACCCGATACTTCGTTGGGGTTGAGCCAACGGCTGAATTAAACTCGGTCTGTACCCGATACTTCGTTGGGGCTAAACCAATGGCTGAATTTAACTCAGTCTGTACCTGATACTTCACTGGGGTTGAGCCAACGGCTAAACTAGATTCGGTCTGTACCTGATACTTCGCTGAGGTTGAACCAACGGCTGAATTGAACTCGGTTTGTACCCGATACTTCGCTGGGGTTGAGCTAACAGCTAAACTGGATTCGGTCTATAGCCGATACTTCGCTGGAGTTGAACCAACGGCTGAACTGGATTCAGTTTGTACCCAATACTTCGCTGGGGTTGAGTCAACGGCTTAACTGGATTCGGTATATACCCGATACTCTGAAAGTAGCAGTTTTTGGCAGTTTTGTGCAGTTGTTCTCGTAATTTTCTCGCAGTTGGCATTGTTGACCCACGGATATGACTTCGGGATGAATACCAAGGGTTTTTAGAGTGTTCCCCTTTTTGTCAGAATTACGCTGCTTAAACGCAGGATTTCAGGACAAATCGCTCAATTGCGTAGCGATTTTTCTTCAGATTTGACTTGGCAGCACACAGAAACTCTATTTTAACCAGAACTGAACCGAGCCTGGGGGAGTGGGACCCACCCTGAGGGGCCACAGGTGGAGGTGCGGCTGCCGCAGGTGGGACCGCTTCCACCTGTGGTTTTATATTTGGGCAGCGGGAGCTCATTTGAAACATTTTCATTTTGAGTTTTAAACGGATTTTGATCTTCTTTTTCAGATCTACCTAGCTTGGGCAGCTATTTTCTGATTTCTTCAGTTCCTACGCGTTCATCACATCACAGGTAACGTTCTACGTCCTTTTTTTGCAAGTTTTGACAGTTAAAAGCATGTGAACCACGTAGGGGGCTTTTAGACGTAATGTATGAAAAATATATGCCTATATGACCTGTTAAAAATTTTCTTACTACATACATATGTATATCTTACTGTAATGCACGTTTGGATGTAAGAAATTCAGATTCTGAGACAGTCAATTTTTGCTCTTTTTGATCAGTTTACTCATCCTTTTTGAGGTCTATTGAGCCTAGATTTTCAACTAAAAAATGTCCATGGTAATTTGGCTACTATGTGAGTTTACTTTTGATTTTATTTCATAAATATGAACTGTTTTATTTTTTGGGAAGGTGTGCTACTGAATGGCCACCTAGATATGCCTATGTGCATGCGGACAGTCCATTTTACAAAGGAGACACTGGCGAAATTTTTTTAAAACCCGAGCATTTAATAAACATGCAATTTTAACTCTACTGGGGATTTCTTACTGTTCCATGCATGTTTTTAGTATTTATCTTTTGAAAAACATGCATTTTTGACTTTACTGGGTATTTTTGACTAACCTATGCATGTTTTCAAGACTTAGAAATGCATAGAGTACTGAAAAATAATAAGCTATAGGTTTTAGGCTTACCACACCCTTTCTGAGGTGATTTGGAGACTTTGTCCAGGTGATAGATAGAGATAGACCCGGCAGTGCCAGCAGAGTCGTTTCGGGTGTTAGACGTAAGAGGGCTTCTGATGTTCCTCAGCCACGTCCAGCTCGACTACCTCGCAGATTGGCTGAGTCGGTGATTCGTCCAGCACAGAACTAGCAGTGGATTGATATTGATGACGAGCAGGCTCATTTTGCTGCTCTTGCCCCTGCTCAGGCTCTACGTGCGGAGGTTCTAGACATTATTGTGCCTACCTAGGAGCTGTTGGGCAACTTGAGTCGCCATCCATCGAGGTTTCTTCAAGACAATGAGGTGACTTGAAGTTTTTCTCTTCCTGGATTCTCTTTCTTTCTTTTGCCATTCTCGGGGCATAGGTTTTTGACATGGGTTGGTTTTTGATGCAGGTTCCCGGCTTTACGCAACCTCGAGGGAACTGGTTTAACGTGCACTCCCTGTATCATACTTTGCACCAGTATTACAGGGATATCGTTGATGGCTGGAAGTTTCAGGCTTACTTCTCCATTCTTCCCCACCGTTGCCCCTGGAAGGTATATGAGGGCTTTATCTATGCGCTGGTTCCACCAGACTCAGTCCCTTCATCTGCTAGACTGTGAGGTGATGATGACCCCTATGGACTGGAGGTTCATCACCGGCATTGAGTTTGAGGGCGAGCCAGTGCCTGTTGTGGCTGACATTACGCCCACTACCGTTTGGTCCCTGCTGGGAGTTCCTGCGACGGCGCTTAAGGGTCGGACGGTCCGATCTGGTCCCTTGAGTATAGATTCCCAGAATGGGGCTTTGCTAGAGCCTCCACCTGATGATCGGAGGGTTAGAGATCGCATTCTGAGGCAATTATTTTTAGTGATCATCAGGGGTTATTTTGTGGCGGACAACTCATCTACTGTGTCTTTTTCCCTGATTAGCGCTACCCGGTATGTAGAGCACCTCAGTGACTTTGATTGGGGTTCCTACACCTTTGCCTATTTTCTCCGGGGTATGCGCATGCTTTCGGAGGGTTCGACGGAGGCTTGGTTAGGGGTTCTACCCGTTTCTACTGGTGAGTACATCTTTCTTGTACCTTTTTGATTTTAGCATTTATATTTGTCAGACTTGATCATTGAGGACTTTTGATATTAACATGGCCAGTTCTAGGCATTTGAGAGGCTTCCTTGCCTACGGCCCGCCACTACTTTAGGTCTGGAGACCTATTCTCGAGGACGGCGTTGGCATCACTCGACTTTGATAGAGGTCCCTGTTACTGAGGGATTTACTCATGCTCGCCTACAGTTGGAGCTTTTGATGGCTGGATCGATCTCCTGGGTGTCGTATAGCTCTGAGTTTTTAACCGTCAGATTCGAGGGAGGCTTTCCCACTGGTCGAGAGTTTGCTTTGTCGACCCGCAGAGTCCCGATTTTAATAGAGGGAGGCTGGGAGCTCTATTTAGGAGATTGTGCCATCAGGAGTATTACGGGTTAGATCCGCATTCCCATTGTTCCTCCTGCTTGGCATCATTGGTCGTTGATCATGACACTAACAGAGATTCCCATGGAGGGCATAGATGGCTTTACCTTATTAGAGGGCCCTTATAGCCAGAAGGCATTCAGCAGCTGGTGGAGTCCTCCCACTATTAGAGCTCAGACTCGGGCTACCCAATTTATAGCAGACATAGTGCTAGGGTCTATGATGATGACAGACTAGATAGCTTTCCTCAAGGAGTAGACTCATTTGGACCAGATCATAGGATTGACCGAGCAGCTGGAGAGAGCTCACCTATTTATCAGGCATCTTGGTAGAGATCCGTCAGAGGCATCTTCTTTTAACCTGTCCAGCTCAGGAGCGGGCCCCTCTTCAGGTCCATTTTCCAACAGCTTTGCAGGGGCTGATCCTCCCTTGTACCGCCCAGATATGCCTGATGACAGTGGTTTTGTGTCCCCGGAGGACATGGAGAAGGTTAACCACCTTAGCGTAGATATCTTGGATCTTTTTGGATAGCTATTGTAGCTATATCTTTTGGTCGGCCACTGTTTTGGTTTTTGGACGGCTGTGCCCCATTTTGATAGACCACTGTTAGTAGTTGGGTGGTAGTGCCCCATTTCCCTGTACTTTTTATTTCTCTTTGTATTATCAGACAAGGATGATGCCCGCAGTAGATAGCTTGTTATATATGCTCATAATATTTCCTATCTATCGCATCATATTTATATTTGTCATCATGTATGTATTATATTATATGTATGTATTTAGACAGATGAGTTTAGATTTGACCTCTGGGTGGACTTGTGGTACAGTGATACAGATAATGTCGTCAGTCGTGAGCCGTATGGAGCATTTGCCACCATCTGAGGTGGTATTATCATTGAGGTCATGGTACAAGAGCCAACCCTTTTTAGCCAGAGGGACAGTAGATCAGATGTTGGGGCATTCGTTGGCCCTCGCAGATTTTCAGGTGCCATATGGATTTGTGGATGGCATATTATCCTGCTGGATACCCGAGAGACAGGTCTTAAGATTTGGACAGCATAAGCTGACTCCGACTCTGGAGGAGTACGAGCTGCTTACCGGTCTGGCTTTGGACTTGCCGTGCGCCCGCACTGTTGTTAGTGATATGCGAAGACCATTCCTGCGGATGTCCGGTCTTCACCAGAGGGTAGTCGCCGACGAGATCGTATCTGGGCGTGTGATCTTGATTGACTTCTTGATCAATCATTTCGGTGAGCTTGATAGCTATAATCGACATATTAGGGATTTTATTATTTCAGCAGAGGCGTGGCATCTGGCCAGGGTAGATATTCTGTTGATGTGCATCGTGGCATACGTCTACATGCCGCTGCGCTTGGATCACTTGGATGTGGGATTAGTAGTACCATCATCCCGATGATATTGGCTGAGATGTTACAGTCAGCCACTTACTGTATTACCCACCCGGAGGGGTTCTTCAGAGGCAATTCAGTCTTGCTGTATATATGGCTAATGTCCCATATCCGACCGATTGGATCTTTTAGGCATCATGGGTATTGTTTTTCTCATGATATAGCTACGTCCTACTCTTTTCAGCTGGCGGAGTGTACCGATACAAAGTTATGGTCGACATTTTTATCAGATATTGAGCATCCGTTCTTGATTTTGTCATGCTCAGGGTTAGCCTCCCCATATAGTTTCATTACTCATGCACCTGGCATGGATTACTTGCCCCTAGCAGGTTTGAGGGGAGTGACTACTTATCATCCCCTGACTGTTATAAGGCAGTTTGATCAGTTCTAGAGCCTGCACAGATTTGAGGGGTTTGCTGATCAGAGGGTGTCGGCTTTGTCTATGCCATCTGCTGACTTGGTTCAAATGTATGAGTGTTGGACTCACATGGAGAGGGCTGATTTCTCTAGTAGCCATCCGGATCATTCTCTAGAGTATTCTGCATGGCCGGAAGCAGATATAGCAACAGCTGCACTTGTTCCTTCAGCTCCTATTGTAGATTCAGATGAGGAGGAGCCTATGGAGGATCCTGAGTCTCCTACCAATGATGAGTTATTCATGGGTTTGACAACTGCTTTGGTTAGCGACCCACCGACTATTCCTGCAAGGACAGATTCGGCTTTGGCGGACTCGCTATTTAGGATGACCTTTGAGAGAGATTCAGCTAGAGCGCAGATGTTGACCGCCTTATTTGGCAGATATATAGCTTTAGCTGAGAGAGACGCGCTTCGAGTCGCTCAGGATGCTGGCTTGATAGAGAGAGAGGAGCTCCGATCTGCCAGAGATGCAGCTGTTGTGGAGAGGGATGAGATCCGCTCAGCCAGAGATGCAGCCTTTGTTGAGATCGAGGATACTTTGATTGCTAGAGATGCAGCTTTTGCCGAGAGGGATGAGGCTATAGCTTCCCGTGATTTCCACATTGCTGACAATACTGCTCTTCGATCTTATACCCACGGCCTGGTAACCGAGATGAGTGCATATATTAACAACCACAGTGCCACACTGCAGATGACTGTGAAGGTTTTGAGATGTATGGAGGCTGAGGGTATCGCATTAGCAGCTGCTCCTCCATCTTCAGAGAGAGATGCCATGGTGGCATTGTTGGCCCGCTTATCCTTGGGTCCATAGACTAGCTTTATTTTTTCTGCACAGACTAGATCAGTAATTTTTGTCATGTATAGGGCATTATATATATATCAAACAGTTTTATATATCAGAGAAATATATTTTTGATTTACTTCCCTATTTGGAAATGTATTGTCATTGCTGAGTGATTACCACTTCTTTCATGACTCGCTGTTGTTGATGTATCCTGAGCTTCTCCTTGATGGACTGACACTTGAGATGTCAGAGAGTATCTCAGATGGGCCTTTTGATCAGGGCAGCTTGATAGTTCTTAGGTTTTATAGGGTTTTGGTGTCTTGAGACTGGTTTTTTATTGGTTTTTTGCTTTTTCTTGAAGGTCAAACCGCGCCATAAATGGCTGCCTACGTACTCCCAGGTTGAGGGAGATCAGGTCATTCGTAGTGCTGGTTTTTGTGTGAGAGAGGTTTGACAAGTATTTGTCTTGGGTTTTGATTTTGGTTTGATGAGTTTTGAATTTTTTATTTTGTTTTGACCGCACCAGAAATGGCTACCTACGTACTCCCGGGTTGAGGGAGATCAGGTCATTCATAGTTCCGGCTTTTTAGTGGAAAAACTGAACCTGATTTGATTTGTAGGACCCAGATGCGGGTATGCATGTGCTTCAGACATAGTACCTTTTTATGGTGTCTGAGTTGATGAGTTGGGGAAATTCGTTCCCGTCCATTTCTTGTAATCTGATAGCTCCTCCTATCAACTCCTCTTTAACAATGAAAGGGCTTTCCCAATTCGGGGCGAACTTTCCTTTGGCTTCATCTTGATTGGCCAGGATTTTCTTTAGCACCAATTCATTTTCTTTGAATTGCCATATTCGGACCTTCTTGTTGTAGGATCGAGCAATCCTTTTCTGATATAACTGCCCGTGGAAAATGGTTGTAGCCCTCTTTTCATCTATCAGGGACAGTTGGTGATATTGGTCTTGCAACCATTGATCTTCGTCCATCTGAGCGTCGATTAACACTCGCAAGGGCTCCATCTCTACTTCTATGGGGAGGACTGCTTCCATGCCATAGACCAATGAATAGGGGGTAGCCCCAGTAGAGGTCTACCAATGATGAGTTATTCATGGGTTTGACAACTGCTTTGGTTAGCGACCCACCGACTATTCCTGCAAGGACAGATTCGGCTTTGGCGGACTCGCTATTTAGGATGACCTTTGAGAGAGATTCAGCTAGAGCGCAGATGTTGACCGCCTTATTTGGCAGATATATAGCTTTAGCTGAGAGAGACGCGCTTCGAGTCGCTCAGGATGCTGGCTTGATAGAGAGAGAGGAGCTCCGATCTGCCAGAGATGCAGCTGTTGTGGAGAGGGATGAGATCCGCTCAGCCAGAGATGCAGCCTTTGTTGAGATCGAGGATACTTTGATTGCTAGAGATGCAGCTTTTGCCGAGAGGGATGAGGCTATAGCTTCCCGTGATTTCCACATTGCTGACAATACTGCTCTTCGATCTTATACCCACGGCCTGGTAACCGAGATGAGTGCATATATTAACAACCACAGTGCCACACTGCAGATGACTGTGAAGGTTTTGAGATGTATGGAGGCTGAGGGTATCGCATTAGCAGCTGCTCCTCCATCTTCAGAGAGAGATGCCATGGTGGCATTGTTGGCCCGCTTATCCTTGGGTCCATAGACTAGCTTTATTTTTTCTGCACAGACTAGATCAGTAATTTTTGTCATGTATAGGGCATTATATATATATCAAACAGTTTTATATATCAGAGAAATATATTTTTGATTTACTTCCCTATTTGGAAATGTATTGTCATTGCTGAGTGATTACCACTTCTTTCATGACTCGCTGTTGTTGATGTATCCTGAGCTTCTCCTTGATGGACTGACACTTGAGATGTCAGAGAGTATCTCAGATGGGCCTTTTGATCAGGGCAGCTTGATAGTTCTTAGGTTTTATAGGGTTTTGGTGTCTTGAGACTGGTTTTTTATTGGTTTTTTGCTTTTTCTTGAAGGTCAAACCGCGCCATAAATGGCTGCCTACGTACTCCCAGGTTGAGGGAGATCAGGTCATTCGTAGTGCTGGTTTTTGTGTGAGAGAGGTTTGACAAGTATTTGTCTTGGGTTTTGATTTTGGTTTGATGAGTTTTGAATTTTTTATTTTGTTTTGACCGCACCAGAAATGGCTACCTACGTACTCCCGGGTTGAGGGAGATCAGGTCATTCATAGTTCCGGCTTTTTAGTGGAAAAACTGAACCTGATTTGATTTGTAGGACCCAGATGCGGGTATGCATGTGCTTCAGACATAGTACCTTTTTATGGTGTCTGAGTTGATGAGTTGGGGAAATTCGTTCCCGTCCATTTCTTGTAATCTGATAGCTCCTCCTATCAACTCCTCTTTAACAATGAAAGGGCTTTCCCAATTCGGGGCGAACTTTCCTTTGGCTTCATCTTGATTGGCCAGGATTTTCTTTAGCACCAATTCATTTTCTTTGAATTGCCATATTCGGACCTTCTTGTTGTAGGATCGAGCAATCCTTTTCTGATATAACTGCCCGTGGAAAATGGTTGTAGCCCTCTTTTCATCTATCAGGGACAGTTGGTGATATTGGTCTTGCAACCATTGATCTTCGTCCATCTGAGCGTCGATTAACACTCGCAAGGGCTCCATCTCTACTTCTATGGGGAGGACTGCTTCCATGCCATAGACCAATGAATAGGGGGTAGCCCCAGTAGAGGTCTACCAATGATGAGTTATTCATGGGTTTGACAACTGCTTTGGTTAGCGACCCACCGACTATTCCTGCAAGGACAGATTCGGCTTTGGCGGACTCGCTATTTAGGATGACCTTTGAGAGAGATTCAGCTAGAGCGCAGATGTTGACCGCCTTATTTGGCAGATATATAGCTTTAGCTGAGAGAGACGCGCTTCGAGTCGCTCAGGATGCTGGCTTGATAGAGAGAGAGGAGCTCCGATCTGCCAGAGATGCAGCTGTTGTGGAGAGGGATGAGATCCGCTCAGCCAGAGATGCAGCCTTTGTTGAGATCGAGGATACTTTGATTGCTAGAGATGCAGCTTTTGCCGAGAGGGATGAGGCTATAGCTTCCCGTGATTTCCACATTGCTGACAATACTGCTCTTCGATCTTATACCCACGGCCTGGTAACCGAGATGAGTGCATATATTAACAACCACAGTGCCACACTGCAGATGACTGTGAAGGTTTTGAGATGTATGGAGGCTGAGGGTATCGCATTAGCAGCTGCTCCTCCATCTTCAGAGAGAGATGCCATGGTGGCATTGTTGGCCCGCTTATCCTTGGGTCCATAGACTAGCTTTATTTTTTCTGCACAGACTAGATCAGTAATTTTTGTCATGTATAGGGCATTATATATATATCAAACAGTTTTATATATCAGAGAAATATATTTTTGATTTACTTCCCTATTTGGAAATGTATTGTCATTGCTGAGTGATTACCACTTCTTTCATGACTCGCTGTTGTTGATGTATCCTGAGCTTCTCCTTGATGGACTGACACTTGAGATGTCAGAGAGTATCTCAGATGGGCCTTTTGATCAGGGCAGCTTGATAGTTCTTAGGTTTTATAGGGTTTTGGTGTCTTGAGACTGGTTTTTTATTGGTTTTTTGCTTTTTCTTGAAGGTCAAACCGCGCCATAAATGGCTGCCTACGTACTCCCAGGTTGAGGGAGATCAGGTCATTCGTAGTGCTGGTTTTTGTGTGAGAGAGGTTTGACAAGTATTTGTCTTGGGTTTTGATTTTGGTTTGATGAGTTTTGAATTTTTTATTTTGTTTTGACCGCACCAGAAATGGCTACCTACGTACTCCCGGGTTGAGGGAGATCAGGTCATTCATAGTTCCGGCTTTTTAGTGGAAAAACTGAACCTGATTTGATTTGTAGGACCCAGATGCGGGTATGCATGTGCTTCAGACATAGTACCTTTTTATGGTGTCTGAGTTGATGAGTTGGGGAAATTCGTTCCCGTCCATTTCTTGTAATCTGATAGCTCCTCCTATCAACTCCTCTTTAACAATGAAAGGGCTTTCCCAATTCGGGGCGAACTTTCCTTTGGCTTCATCTTGATTGGCCAGGATTTTCTTTAGCACCAATTCATTTTCTTTGAATTGCCATATTCGGACCTTCTTGTTGTAGGATCGAGCAATCCTTTTCTGATATAACTGCCCGTGGAAAATGGTTGTAGCCCTCTTTTCATCTATCAGGGACAGTTGGTGATATTGGTCTTGCAACCATTGATCTTCGTCCATCTGAGCGTCGATTAACACTCGCAAGGGCTCCATCTCTACTTCTATGGGGAGGACTGCTTCCATGCCATAGACCAATGAATAGGGGGTAGCCCCAGTAGAGGTCTACCAATGATGAGTTATTCATGGGTTTGACAACTGCTTTGGTTAGCGACCCACCGACTATTCCTGCAAGGACAGATTCGGCTTTGGCGGACTCGCTATTTAGGATGACCTTTGAGAGAGATTCAGCTAGAGCGCAGATGTTGACCGCCTTATTTGGCAGATATATAGCTTTAGCTGAGAGAGACGCGCTTCGAGTCGCTCAGGATGCTGGCTTGATAGAGAGAGAGGAGCTCCGATCTGCCAGAGATGCAGCTGTTGTGGAGAGGGATGAGATCCGCTCAGCCAGAGATGCAGCCTTTGTTGAGATCGAGGATACTTTGATTGCTAGAGATGCAGCTTTTGCCGAGAGGGATGAGGCTATAGCTTCCCGTGATTTCCACATTGCTGACAATACTGCTCTTCGATCTTATACCCACGGCCTGGTAACCGAGATGAGTGCATATATTAACAACCACAGTGCCACACTGCAGATGACTGTGAAGGTTTTGAGATGTATGGAGGCTGAGGGTATCGCATTAGCAGCTGCTCCTCCATCTTCAGAGAGAGATGCCATGGTGGCATTGTTGGCCCGCTTATCCTTGGGTCCATAGACTAGCTTTATTTTTTCTGCACAGACTAGATCAGTAATTTTTGTCATGTATAGGGCATTATATATATATCAAACAGTTTTATATATCAGAGAAATATATTTTTGATTTACTTCCCTATTTGGAAATGTATTGTCATTGCTGAGTGATTACCACTTCTTTCATGACTCGCTGTTGTTGATGTATCCTGAGCTTCTCCTTGATGGACTGACACTTGAGATGTCAGAGAGTATCTCAGATGGGCCTTTTGATCAGGGCAGCTTGATAGTTCTTAGGTTTTATAGGGTTTTGGTGTCTTGAGACTGGTTTTTTATTGGTTTTTTGCTTTTTCTTGAAGGTCAAACCGCGCCATAAATGGCTGCCTACGTACTCCCAGGTTGAGGGAGATCAGGTCATTCGTAGTGCTGGTTTTTGTGTGAGAGAGGTTTGACAAGTATTTGTCTTGGGTTTTGATTTTGGTTTGATGAGTTTTGAATTTTTTATTTTGTTTTGACCGCACCAGAAATGGCTACCTACGTACTCCCGGGTTGAGGGAGATCAGGTCATTCATAGTTCCGGCTTTTTAGTGGAAAAACTGAACCTGATTTGATTTGTAGGACCCAGATGCGGGTATGCATGTGCTTCAGACATAGTACCTTTTTATGGTGTCTGAGTTGATGAGTTGGGGAAATTCGTTCCCGTCCATTTCTTGTAATCTGATAGCTCCTCCTATCAACTCCTCTTTAACAATGAAAGGGCTTTCCCAATTCGGGGCGAACTTTCCTTTGGCTTCATCTTGATTGGCCAGGATTTTCTTTAGCACCAATTCATTTTCTTTGAATTGCCATATTCGGACCTTCTTGTTGTAGGATCGAGCAATCCTTTTCTGATATAACTGCCCGTGGAAAATGGTTGTAGCCCTCTTTTCATCTATCAGGGACAGTTGGTGATATTGGTCTTGCAACCATTGATCTTCGTCCATCTGAGCGTCGATTAACACTCGCAAGGGCTCCATCTCTACTTCTATGGGGAGGACTGCTTCCATGCCATAGACCAATGAATAGGGGGTAGCCCCAGTAGAGGTCTACCAATGATGAGTTATTCATGGGTTTGACAACTGCTTTGGTTAGCGACCCACCGACTATTCCTGCAAGGACAGATTCGGCTTTGGCGGACTCGCTATTTAGGATGACCTTTGAGAGAGATTCAGCTAGAGCGCAGATGTTGACCGCCTTATTTGGCAGATATATAGCTTTAGCTGAGAGAGACGCGCTTCGAGTCGCTCAGGATGCTGGCTTGATAGAGAGAGAGGAGCTCCGATCTGCCAGAGATGCAGCTGTTGTGGAGAGGGATGAGATCCGCTCAGCCAGAGATGCAGCCTTTGTTGAGATCGAGGATACTTTGATTGCTAGAGATGCAGCTTTTGCCGAGAGGGATGAGGCTATAGCTTCCCGTGATTTCCACATTGCTGACAATACTGCTCTTCGATCTTATACCCACGGCCTGGTAACCGAGATGAGTGCATATATTAACAACCACAGTGCCACACTGCAGATGACTGTGAAGGTTTTGAGATGTATGGAGGCTGAGGGTATCGCATTAGCAGCTGCTCCTCCATCTTCAGAGAGAGATGCCATGGTGGCATTGTTGGCCCGCTTATCCTTGGGTCCATAGACTAGCTTTATTTTTTCTGCACAGACTAGATCAGTAATTTTTGTCATGTATAGGGCATTATATATATATCAAACAGTTTTATATATCAGAGAAATATATTTTTGATTTACTTCCCTATTTGGAAATGTATTGTCATTGCTGAGTGATTACCACTTCTTTCATGACTCGCTGTTGTTGATGTATCCTGAGCTTCTCCTTGATGGACTGACACTTGAGATGTCAGAGAGTATCTCAGATGGGCCTTTTGATCAGGGCAGCTTGATAGTTCTTAGGTTTTATAGGGTTTTGGTGTCTTGAGACTGGTTTTTTATTGGTTTTTTGCTTTTTCTTGAAGGTCAAACCGCGCCATAAATGGCTGCCTACGTACTCCCAGGTTGAGGGAGATCAGGTCATTCGTAGTGCTGGTTTTTGTGTGAGAGAGGTTTGACAAGTATTTGTCTTGGGTTTTGATTTTGGTTTGATGAGTTTTGAATTTTTTATTTTGTTTTGACCGCACCAGAAATGGCTACCTACGTACTCCCGGGTTGAGGGAGATCAGGTCATTCATAGTTCCGGCTTTTTAGTGGAAAAACTGAACCTGATTTGATTTGTAGGACCCAGATGCGGGTATGCATGTGCTTCAGACATAGTACCTTTTTATGGTGTCTGAGTTGATGAGTTGGGGAAATTCGTTCCCGTCCATTTCTTGTAATCTGATAGCTCCTCCTATCAACTCCTCTTTAACAATGAAAGGGCTTTCCCAATTCGGGGCGAACTTTCCTTTGGCTTCATCTTGATTGGCCAGGATTTTCTTTAGCACCAATTCATTTTCTTTGAATTGCCATATTCGGACCTTCTTGTTGTAGGATCGAGCAATCCTTTTCTGATATAACTGCCCGTGGAAAATGGTTGTAGCCCTCTTTTCATCTATCAGGGACAGTTGGTGATATTGGTCTTGCAACCATTGATCTTCGTCCATCTGAGCGTCGATTAACACTCGCAAGGGCTCCATCTCTACTTCTATGGGGAGGACTGCTTCCATGCCATAGACCAATGAATAGGGGGTAGCCCCAGTAGAGGTCTACCAATGATGAGTTATTCATGGGTTTGACAACTGCTTTGGTTAGCGACCCACCGACTATTCCTGCAAGGACAGATTCGGCTTTGGCGGACTCGCTATTTAGGATGACCTTTGAGAGAGATTCAGCTAGAGCGCAGATGTTGACCGCCTTATTTGGCAGATATATAGCTTTAGCTGAGAGAGACGCGCTTCGAGTCGCTCAGGATGCTGGCTTGATAAAGAGAGAGGAGCTCCGATCTGCCAGAGATGCAGCTGTTGTGGAGAGGGATGAGATCCGCTCAGCCAGAGATGCAGCCTTTGTTGAGATCGAGGATACTTTGATTGCTAGAGATGCAGCTTTTGCCGAGAGGGATGAGGCTATAGCTTCCCGTGATTTCCACATTGCTGACAATACTGCTCTTCGATCTTATACCCACGGCCTGGTAACCGAGATGAGTGCATATATTAACAACCACAGTGCCACACTGCAGATGACTGTGAAGGTTTTGAGATGTATGGAGGCTGAGGGTATCGCATTAGCAGCTGCTCCTCCATCTTCAGAGAGAGATGCCATGGTGGCATTGTTGGCCCGCTTATCCTTGGGTCCATAGACTAGCTTTATTTTTTCTGCACAGACTAGATCAGTAATTTTTGTCATGTATAGGGCATTATATATATATCAAACAGTTTTATATATCAGAGAAATATATTTTTGATTTACTTCCCTATTTGGAAATGTATTGTCATTGCTGAGTGATTACCACTTCTTTCATGACTCGCTGTTGTTGATGTATCCTGAGCTTCTCCTTGATGGACTGACACTTGAGATGTCAGAGAGTATCTCAGATGGGCCTTTTGATCAGGGCAGCTTGATAGTTCTTAGGTTTTATAGGGTTTTGGTGTCTTGAGACTGGTTTTTTATTGGTTTTTTGCTTTTTCTTGAAGGTCAAACCGCGCCATAAATGGCTGCCTACGTACTCCCAGGTTGAGGGAGATCAGGTCATTCGTAGTGCTGGTTTTTGTGTGAGAGAGGTTTGACAAGTATTTGTCTTGGGTTTTGATTTTGGTTTGATGAGTTTTGAATTTTTTATTTTGTTTTGACCGCACCAGAAATGGCTACCTACGTACTCCCGGGTTGAGGGAGATCAGGTCATTCATAGTTCTGGCTTTTTAGTGGAAAAACTGAACCTGATTTGATTTGTAGGACCCAGATGCGGGTATGCATGTGCTTCAGACATAGTACCTTTTTATGGTGTCTGAGTTGATGAGTTGGGGAAATTCGTTCCCGTCCATTTCTTGTAATCTGATAGCTCCTCCTATCAACTCCTCTTTAACAATGAAAGGGCTTTCCCAATTCGGGGCGAACTTTCCTTTGGCTTCATCTTGATTGGCCAGGATTTTCTTTAGCACCAATTCATTTTCTTTGAATTGCCATATTCGGACCTTCTTGTTGTAGGATCGAGCAATCCTTTTCTGATATAACTGCCCGTGGAAAATGGTTGTAGCCCTCTTTTCATCTATCAGGGACAGTTGGTGATATTGGTCTTGCAACCATTGATCTTCGTCCATCTGAGCGTCGATTAACACTCGCAAGGGCTCCATCTCTACTTCTATGGGGAGGACTGCTTCCATGCCATAGACCAATGAATAGGGGGTAGCCCCAGTAGAGGTGCGCATTGATGTCCTGTATGCTAACAGGGTTAGAGGTAGCAGGTCAGGCCATTCTTTGTGATTGGCGGACATTTTCTGCATAATCATTTTGATGTTCTTGTTGGCCGCTTTGACAGCACTATTCATCTTGGGCCAATAAATGACAGAATTGAGATGCTTGATGTGGAACTTACTGCACAGTTCTATCATGATCTGATTGTTCAGGTTCTTAGTGTTGTCTGATATGATCACCTCCGGTTGTCCATACCGACAGATGATATTGTTTCTGATAAAACTAATGATGACCTCTTTCATGACTTTGGGAAAAGAAGCTGCTTCAACCCATTTGGTGAAGTAATCGATCATGGTGACGATGAATCGATGACCATTGCTGGCTTTTGGTTCTACTGGACCAATCACCCATTCCCCACATGGAGAAAGGCCATGGCGAACTCATGTTGTGTAGCTCATTCGGAGGAGCGTGTATGGCATTTCCATGTACTTGGCATTGAAAGCATCTCCTAACGTGATCGTCGCAGTCAGCTTTGAGAGAGATCCAACAATTCTCGACATCTTCTTGGCCAGTAGATGACCGCTCATGTGTGGACCACAGACTCCACTGTGGACTTCATCCATCAGTCTCTGGGCTTTATCTTTATCAAGGCATCTTAACAAACCTATTCCAGCATCTCTTTTGTAGAGGGCATCTCCGCTTAGATAGAACTTTATAGCCATCTTGTGAATCCGCTTTTGCGCAGATTGGCTTGCCCCAGCGGGTGTAGATCCATCTCGTAGATATTCCTTGATGCCTTGATACCAAGGCTGCTTGATAGGAGGTATTTCATCTGATACTTCTCCAATGTAATTCCCATATGTCGGGGCTTTCTAAACTGTGAATTTAATGCAGGGAATCCCACTCCTATCAGATATATGGATTAAGGACGCCAAGGTTGCCAATGCATTAGTGAAGTCATTCCTACCTCGAGGAATATGGATGAAGGCTATGTCTTCAAACTCCATAGATATTCTGACGACCTGCCGATGATAGCGCAGCAAATGCAGTTCTTTGGTGTGATATGCCCTAGTGGATTGTCTAATGACCAACTCAGAGTCTCCAAAGACCAGTAAATGTTTAATACCCATGGATTGGGCTAGTTTCAACCCCATTATACAGCCTTTATACTCGGTCGTGTTGTTGGTGTTGCCAAATTAAAGTTTGGTAGCCACATGATATTGTTCTTCTGTACCAGAGATAAGGACTGCCCCAGCTCCGGCACCTTCCATGTTTATTGCTTCGTCAAAATACATTTTCCATGGTTAGACTGTATTCTCTTGCTGGAGTTGTTGAATTGTCATGATTCCATCATCTAGGAAATAAGTCTCTAGGGGCTCGAACCCTCCTAAAGGTGCTTCAGCTAATTGATCTGTAATGCCTTGACCCTTGATTGACTTCTGTGTCATGTAGACAATGTCAAACTGTTGTAGGATCAACTGCCATTTAGAATGTCGACAGTTCAATATTGGTTTGTTAAATACATATTTGAGTGGATCCATGAGGGATATGAGGTAGGTCGTGTGCCCATGGAGGTAATGTTGTAACCTCATGACGACCCATGCTAATGCACAGCATGTTTTCTCGATCAGGGTGTATTTCTGTATCACTGCTGAATCTTTTGCTGATGTAGTAGATGGCTCTTTCTTTACTACTATCATCTTTCTGTCCTAGCATTCAGCCCATTGCATTGGCATTGACGGACAGGTATATGAACAAGGGAACTCCATCCCTCGGAGGTACTAATACTGGTGCTTCGATTAGCTACTTCTTGATGGCAAGGAAGTCTTGTTGACAATCCTCATTCCATTTGGTGGAGGAATTCTTCCTTAGTAACTTGAATATGGGCTTACAGGTTGCTGTGAGCTGGGAAATGAATCGGCTTATGAAGTTGATCCTTCCCAGAAACCCACGTATCTCCTTCTCTGTTCGAGGTACTGGCATCTCAGTAATGGCTTTGGTCTTAGCAGGGTCTAGTTCGATGCCTCGATTACTCACCAGGAATCCTAGCAGCTTGCCTGCTTTGACGCCAAAAGCATATTTGGTGAGATTCAGCTTGAGGTTGTACTTGTACAACCTGTTGAACAGCTTTCTGAGATGGTCGATGTGATCATCCTCCCTCCGGGATTTAATAATGATATCATCCACATAAACCTCTATCTCTTTGTGCATCATGTCATGAAACAGGGCCATCATGGCTCGCTGATACGTGGCTCCGGCATTGATGAGGCTGAAGGATAGTCGTCTGTAGCAGAAGGTTCCCCAAAAAGTGATGAAAGCTGTTTTCTCCCAGTCCTCTTCAGCAACCATGATTTGATGGTAACCAGCAAAGCAATCTACAAAGGCATACATGCCATACTGCACAGTATTGTCGATCAGGATGTGGATGAAAGGTACCGGGAAATTGTCCTTAAGGCAGGCCTTGTTCAAGTCCCGGTAATCCACACATACTCGTACCTTCCCTCCGGGCTTAGGCACAGGAACTATATTTGAAAGCCGCTCTGGGTAGGTTGATACCATGATAATCCCGGTTTTGAATTGTTTAACAACTTCTTCTTTCACTTTCAGACTCCATTCAGGTTTCAATCGCCTGAGCTTTTGTTTGACTAGATTAAACCTGTCTTTGATGGGCATTCGATGGATGACTATGTCAGTAGAGAGGCCAATCATGCCTTCATGTGACCATGCAAATACATCCTGGAACTGTGTTAATAGTTTGATCAGGTCGGCTTTTTGGTCTAGTGTGAGGTCTAAACCTATCTGGATTTCTTTGATGTTTTCGGAGGTTCCTATGTTAATAGTGGTGGTATGGTTGAGGTTTGGTTTAGGTTTGTCTTTGACCCATTCTTTGATCTCCTCGGGCACCTCATAGTCATCTTCCTCCTCTTGATCAATATCCATCAAGTCGAAGTTCAGTTCTACATCAAAGTCGTAGTCACTTTGACAGGTTGGCATCTCATCAGCAGAGACAAACACATCCAACGCTTGAGTCCTAAAAATAAAAAGGCTTTCATCTTAGATATATACAACTGCTTAAATATACATAGCATTCTGCAAACCATAACAAAGTTGCTGCTATAGCTGTGCAATCAAAAGTAAGCAGTAAATGAAACATGATTAAAGGGCAGATTGACTCTCTCTAACCCTTTACCCTTTTCAACCGAGGCAAGGGACACTGCTCTAGTTATCCAAGGTCAGATCCTCATGAACCGGAAGGATCACATATTTATGATTATCTGTCTCGTCTTGGATGATGACTGAGACATCCTTTATAATAGGGTCGGGGTTTTTCTTTGAACTGCCCCCTTTTCCTTCTTAATGCTAGAAATTTGAAACTGATCCTCGTCTTTGCTATCTGGGGTCTCATCATTCATACCATCGTAGTTTATGATGACCCGCATGTTAGCGAATGGGTCTCGTCCTTCGTACAGGATCTTTTCTTTTCCCTTTTCGCTATCTGCCTCATGCTTGAGGGCTTTTCTTTCCTTGACAGGTATAATTGGAGGAAACAGTATGGCTGATATCACAGTAGGGATATTCCTCATTGGTTTTACCCATCCGGTATTACTAAGATTTGGCAAAATTATGGTGGAAGCATAAGCCTTGAAATGCTAATGCGGGTTCAGGTAATTTGCCCTGGATGAATATCCCAATCCTGCTCTCCATTTGACTCAGGATTTGTATCGGGCTCTTGATACCTTGCTGATTCTTTCATAACCCTTCTCCAGGTTGGAAACCTAAAGATACCATCTTCTAGCCCACTGTCATTACTTCAGGGGAGACCTTAAGCTTCAGAGCCGGTGCCCCGATAGGTAGATACTGCGTATCACTCACCTCCAGGGCTTGAAAACTTACAGGTTCAATCCCTGCATCCAGGCTGATCACTGGCATGTCTCCCTGTATGCAGATAGGGTATTCTGGTTCAGCATTGATCGTGATTAGGTTGCCATTGATAATGCATTTGAGCTGTTGATGGAGGGTGGATGGCACTGCCTCTACCATGTGGATCCAGGGCCTATCTAGCAACAAGCTATATCCAGTGGTGATATTGAGCACCTGAAAGGATACGTGAAAAGTGTGTGGGCCAATATCCAAGGGTAATTCTATTTCTCCCATAGCTTGGCATCGCAATCCATCGAAAGCCCAGATGACCACATGACTGGTTTTGATCCGATTTGGGTTGATCTTCATTCTTTCCAAGGTGTCGTAGGGACAGATGTTGAGGGATGATCCTCCATCTATGAGCACTCCTCCGATCACATACCCGGAAGACATCACAGCTATGTGCAGGGACTTATGATGGCCTGTTCCCTCTGCAGGGATATCATCGTTAATGAAAGCTGTCACATTGCTGTTGAAAATGTGTTCTACCACATGACAGAATTTCTCGACATCCACAATAAATGGCAGATGGGCTTCTTCTAATACTTTCACTAGAATGTTGCGATGATCCACTGAGGATAAGACCAAGTCTAGGATGGACATTTTCTTGGGTGCATCTTTCAAGTCTTGCACCACCTTGATTTCATTGTGTCCCATTTTGTTGAGGAACTCTTCAATTTTCTCATCATCCACCTTTACTTTGGCTTTAATGACTGGTTTGATCACCCGCTGAGGCAGGTATAAGGGATTATCCTTTGGTACAATGGCAATGTTGTTTGAGGTGGACCATTCATTATTCCCGTAGTTCCATGGGACCCTCTTCAGACTGATAATTGGATACTTGGGTCTGAAGGGTAAGATTAAAGGCTCGAGTGCGGCCACCTTCACAAGATTTTCTGCCTCTTTGACCCCTTTCCCTAGTAGGACTAAGGGTGTGAGGGTCGACTCCCTATCGCAGGATATGACAGCTACTGTGTTCTGGTTCCATACAGTGGGGATCCAGAGAGTGTCGTTATCTGGGAGATTAAGAATTTTATTTCCTCTTATCAGGTCACCATTTTCAATCATGTCTTGAATCAGGTTACGAAGTGCCCAGCAATCCTCTGTATCATGGCCGGGTGAATTGGAATGGTACTGACATATTTGGTCAGGTTTGAATTTTTTGGCCCGAGGGTTCAATGGAGGTAACAAGTCTGCAACCATTCCCTCGTTAATTAACATCTGGAGGATTTCTTCCATCGACTGGTTTAGGTTGGTGAAGTTCCTTTGAAATAGGAATTTCCTACCATTGTGGATATTCTCATCTTTAACCATTTTGTCGGTCCAAGGCTCATGCTCATGAGACTGGTTATGATCCCTCCTGGGATTGATCTCCGGTGTGGGAGGACGATCGACGTTAGATTGATTAGCCTGTTTTATGATTTGCCTAGTGATCTGATGCTGGTAGACGACCAGTTCTGCCAATTGTTCGATTTGTTCCTTGATAGAATTTATTTCCTGCTCTATCAGGAACCTTCTTTCTGAGACCTCCCAACTGTCTTGGGTGCTGTTACTGGATGGAGATGATTCTCCCACATAACAGAGGTACTTGGATCCTTCTCCACTTGTGGAGCTGATCATATTAACATTCTCCTCTTTATGTTGTGGGAGAGGGTTGTCCTGCACATGTGTTTGCTCAGGCTTTGTGACCACAATCTCTCCGTTATCGATCAAATCTTGGATCTTGTGCTTGAGAGACCAACAGTCTTGTGTGTCATGGCCTGGAGATCCAGAATGATAAGCACATTTCTTGCTTGGGTCGAAATTCCGTCCACCGATTTTAGTTGGTGGAAGGAGTTGTACAATCTTCTTCTGAGTTATCAGAAGTTTGAATATGTTCTCGAGTGAATCCCCTAGAGGGGTGAAAGTTCTTCTATGCCTGACCTCCATATTTTTCTAGAATGGAGGGTTTGAAGGCTGTACTACAGCTTGGAAAGAGGTATAGTTCCTCTTTTGAATGGGCATACTGTTTGCCTCGCCCCTTGGATTTTGTCCTTGTAATACTAAGGACACTTCTTCATCTTTCTTTTTGTGTACTCTCCGGGGATTACTCCCAGTAATTTTTGGACTGGATATGTTCAGCGACAGCTTCGAGGGCGGTTAGATCTTTTATCTTCCCGGACTTGAGCCCCATTTCTGCCATTTTGCCGTGTTTGATCATTTCAGAGAATGGTTTTCCTATGATTGCTAGGACCCTCTCATAATATGGCGCTTCTTGGATGTCGATGAAGGCCATGACTATCTCAGACTCAGTCATGGCTGGGGTGACTTGCGCTGCGACCCGTCTCCATCATTGGGCATACTCTCTGAATGATTTAGTGTTCTTTTTCTTGATTTTGGTTATTTGGTATCTGTTTGGAGCCAACTGAGATTGGAAACTATATTGACTGAGGAAGGCATGGGCTAGCTCTTCCCAGCTGTGAATCTTAGAGTTGTCTAGACGAGCATACCAGGCTCTGGCTTCTCTAGTCAAACTTTTCTGGAATAGTTGCATTCGAAGTTTCTCATCCTCTGCATAGGATCCGAGTTCTCCGATGAATACTTTTAGATATGTATAGGGGTCTCCCAATCCATCGTATTTCTCAAAATCAGGAGTTCTAAATTTTTCAGGATAACGAGCCCCGAGGAAAATACAGAGGTCGGAGTAATTAACACTGCCGAATGCCCCAGTCCCTTTGATAGACCGGAGAGTTTCTTCCATTTGTTGTACTTTCTTGAGAAGTTCACCAGCTTCCTGTTCTTTGCTGAAGGTGGTGATTTCAAGGGTTTTGTTGGTTGTGTCCTGGTTCTGTGGTCTAGGAGTCTGAGTCTCAGCCTTTTCGGTCACTTGACTACTACTACTACCACCAGGTGCTCCTGGTTCTGTCTGAGTTTGGGCTTGCTTCCCTTTAAGGGCCTTGCTTTGTTCTCTTAGAAAAAACTGGCTTGTTCAGTTATCTGATTTCTCAGTCCTTCGAACTCCTCCATAGAGACAAGGGTGGATTATGTTTGAGTACTTGAAGCCATGTTCGTGGATGGACTTAGTACTTTCTTAGACTTAGATCTAGTGACAGGACCAATTTTTCACCTACACCAAAACGTAGGCGTCTCAATTTCCTGAGATAGGTAGGGATAGGATGCATGATGTGGTTTTTAATTTTATCCTGCAAAACAGAGATCAGTTGTTTTGATGACAGGATGAAAAGATGTATTTACACTAGAATTGAAAACTAGACATTGAATTGAAAGAGGAAGGCATAAAGAAGCTTCCCGTCGGATTTGGTTAATCAGAGGCTGACCTATCTTAGGTAACTCTCGCGCGGATTTTTGGCATGAAGGTCCCCACATCATCGCAATCTACTAGAGGGGAAATTAATCTGATATTTCAACTGGAGCGAATCTGGGTGGTGCATTTTCATAAGCCCCAGAGACTTAGCCAATCCCCAGAGACATTACTTATCACCGACGGATTTTGCCTCCTTGTGAGAGGAACACAATATACATTCACATACATCGTGCCTCACCATTATGCATATGATGACAATTCGTGCGAAGCACTAATATGGGTGCAAAGCACTAAAAAAGCAGGAAAGCATTCATTCACATTCATTCAATGCACAGACTCAACATTCACGTATTCATTAATGTAAAGACGCAGAATTCACGCATTCATAGTTTTGAAAGGGAAATGTTTTGAAAATATTTGAAAGGGCCTAAGCCCTCTACTGTCCCCAGTAGAGTCGCCACCTATCGACATCTAGAAAAAATCAGCGGGTCGGGTCACAACCCGGATCTTTCATCTCATCCTAAGTTATCTCTACCCTCACTCTTTTTATTGCAAAAAAGGTTTTAAAGGATTTTTTGGGAAAAGGCCAACATGTATCATGTCGACGATTTGTTCGTTTTACAGAGTCTCTAGTTAGTAGATTTGAAATGGTTGTACCAACTCAATCGAGTTTTGTTTGAAAGAGGCCTAATTGCTGGACACTGTCGAAACTTGATCTTTGAAACCGGAGTTTTGAGTTCGGGGGCTTGGTTAAGTGTGGGGAACGTGTTAGGCACCCCACGACTCCCGTGTAAACACGGTATCGCATCTTTTCAATATTTCCCTTAAAACTAAAATGCGTGTGTGAATGCTGTTTGAAATTGGGCCTATGTTTGATTGATTGAAAGTAGTGCTTTGCTTCGTTGAACCTATATGTGAAGGGTTTGATTTGATTTGCAAAAAGTCTTTGATTTGATTTGCAAAAGTGTTAATTTGATTTGCAAAAGCTTTTCTTTTGATTGAATTGAAAATGATGTTTTGAAAGCTGGTTATCAAACCCTTACGCTAACATAGGAATTGAAGCTTGTTGATACTTCCATTTTATCTTTATAGCCTTAAGGCTTGCATTTGAATGGTGATTTGTCGGGCTGCGAAACATCCTCGGCCACAGAAATAAATACAAGTGTCGGTCTCCTCATAGGCATGAAAGCCATCGAAGGGACTCTAACACGGCAAACCATTATTCTCATTATATTGAGACCTTAAATTCGGATAACCGTTTTAAGGTCTTTGTATGTACATTTTACAGAAAAACTGATAGGGTACATTCGTAAAGTGGAGTTTGTCCATCGTGGGAATCGTATTCTGATCGATTGGATCATGAATCCCATGATTCCTAGGCTCACATATGAGTAGCCAATAAACTTGCACAGTTTAAATTTGTACAGAAATAGATATATATCCCAATATTGCCAGAACTAAGGATTCATCAGTAAATCCTGGTTCGCACTTGGCCGAAGCGACTCGTTCTCACTAGATAGCGATCTAAGGGACGCGAGGTTGCTTTTGTGACTGAAAAATGTCGATTCATATCAAATGAATATTTAAAGCATCAATTTAATAAAGATCAAGTAAAGCAATATATATATATATATATACACAATTATATATACAAAAGATGTAAAGGGTGATGAGTTTTCACACCAGTGCCCGGACTGGAATTGAAATATATATATATATATATATATATATATATATATTAATAGAAAAGTAGTCAACCAAGACTGGAAAGAGAACCCAGTGGTGGTGAATGCTGCTTATATATGCATATTTATATATAAAAGTAGTAAAAAGGCCACAAAATAATCCAGGCCGAACAGAAATGTAAATGTACAGAAACATAGTCAACTAGGGACTGGGAAGATAACCCAGTAATGGTGAAGTGTGCAAAAGTAGTAAAAAAGCCACAGAATAATCCAGGCCGGACTGAAATATATAAGTATATATATAGAGACAGAAACGTAGTCAACCAAGACTGGGAAGAAAACCCAATGGTGGTGAAGGCTGCTTATATATGCATAAATATATATAAAAGCAGTAAACTACCACAGATTTGACATTCGGGCTTGACAGAATTAAAAAGTTAGTATATAAACTATTAAATAAACACAATAAAAAGCCAAACACGGATTGGGAAGATAACCCAGTCCGGCGAAGTTGCTAGTAACCAAGATGCAAGTATGCTGAAGCTGCCAGAAGTGACGGATCGTCAATCCGAGTTGTAGAAATGCCAGAAAATGCGTTTATGTGCAAAAATGTACAAAAAGTTAACAAAAAATGGCCACGAAACTGAGTTCCTGGCATTTGTAGAAAACTGAAACTTAACGTGCAAGTGTATAAAAGTACGAAAAAGTAATATAAACTTGCTGATCGTAAAAATACTCACAATGGACTGCTACACAGGCTTTTTGCCAAATCGTAGGCCTTTAACATCCGAATCTACCGGTTATTTTTTTTATATGTGGTAATATGTGGGTATATCTACGTTTTAGAGTGAAAATATTTAGGTTTGGAAGACAACAAATTGGACAGAAAACCAAACCGGCAGAGGTTCAAAGCGTTTTTTTTTAAAATGAGGGGGGGTCACCTCATATATATAGACCAGGGAGCCTCAGCTCTACCTGCTGCTACCACAGGTAAAGGTGCAGCTCCCTTGGTGGGGCCCACGTGTCCAGTTGAGTCGTCTCGAAGTACGTGCACTCTAAGCAACGCGAGATCGAAGTCGAAACTTTCTATCTTTTAATCGGAGCATTCGTTTGAGGCGTGCTATACCTTTCCGGAAAGCCCTCACCGAGAGTATCACAATGACATGGGATAAAACATTTTTCAGGTCTAAGAAGATGGGTTCATAACCAGGTCTTCGATTCCCCGCAATTTATCCGTTGAGCTGTCTTGCGCTGTTCGCACTCGGGATCATCGTTATAGTTCGTTCTGACCTTAATGGCATCAATTCGGCTTGAATTTGACCGAATTGGCTTAGGGTTAGTAAAATGACCAATTTTCCCCTCCCAGGGTTGCCCTTAGTGTCGGCATGGCCTTTGGTTGACTTTCAAAAGTTATTTTCAAGACTTGGATCCCATTCGAGTCTGTTTGTCCTCAATGTTGTCCCTAAAGTTGATTTGGTCGTTCCAAGTTTTCTCCTGGAGGTGTGGTGGAGTTTCAGGTTTGTTCTTAAAGTTGCCTTGACTTCCCGGGTTGAGATCGGGGATGACCTGCATTTCTCGGGTTGAGACCGGGGCTGACCTGATGACCCGATATTGAGATTAGGGTTGATCTGACGGCTCGTTATTGAGATCATGGTTGATCTGACGGCCCGATTAGAGATCGGGGTTGATTTGATGGCCCGATATTGAGATCGGGTTGATCCGACAGCCCGATTGGAGATCAGGGTTTATTTGAATGCCTGATATTGAGATCAGGGTTGATCTGACAGCCCAATTGGAGATTGGGGTTGATCTAATGGCCCAATTAGAGATCGGGGTTGATTTGATGGCTCGATATTGAGATCAGGGTTTATTTGACAGCCCGATTGAAGATCAGGGTTGATTTGATGGCCCGATATTGAAATCGGGGTTGATTTGATGGCCCGATATTGAGATCAGGGTTGATCTGACGGCCCGATTCGAGATCAAGGTTGATTTAACGGCCCGATATTGAGATCGGGGTTGATTCGATGGCCCGATATTGAGATCGGGGTTGATTTGATGGCCCGATATTTAGATCGGGGTTGATTTGACAGCCTGATTGGAGATCAAGGTTGATTTGACGGCCCGATATTGAGATCGGGGTTGATCTGACGGCCCAATTGGAGAACAGGGTTGATTTGATGGCCCGATTGGAGATCGGGGTTTGATTTGATGGCCCGATATTGAGATCGGGGTTGATCTGATGGCCCGATTAGAGATCGAGGTTGATTTGATGGCCCGATATTGAGATCGGGGTTTATCTGACAACCCTATTGGAGTTCGGGGTTGATTTGACGGCCCGATATTGAGATCGGGGTTGATCTGACGGCCCGATTGGAGATCGGGGTTGATTTGATGGCCTCATATTGAGATTGGGGTTGATCTGACGACCCGATTGGAGATTAGGGTTGATTTGATGGCCCGATATTGAGATCGGGGTTGATTTGACGGCCCGATTGGAGATCGGGGATGATTTGACGGCCCGATATTGAGATCGGGGTTGATCTGACGGCCCGATTGGAGATCGGGGATGATTTTAAAAATACAATTTGGCCCTCTTACAATGTTAGTAACAGGGAAATGAAATTTCGAGTGTCTACACTAATCTTATTTAAATAAATAAATTAAACTAATAATTTATTTAAATAAATAACATTTATTCTACAATAAAGGTAAACCCCCTTAGCGCTCAACGACTTTCCCGATAATATAGATTTCAACATTAATCATAAAAGAACCTTTGAGTAAATAGTTATCTATAATTCATTCCTTCCACCATACAATGCCCCAATTAAATAAAAGATATGGAATTACTATCAAGTCTTATTTTATTTAATTATATGTATTTCGATTCTAAAATGCACAACTCCAAATAATGCATGTCGACGCCGGGAAAAAAATCCTCAATTCCTAGGTGTTTGGTTGTTACCCTTTATATTTTCTATGTGATTTAATTTATCTTGCTTTAAAGGGTGAGATTTTAGGAAGAGACCGTTATACAATGTCGACGATTTGAAAAGATTTGATTTTATTGATTGAGCCGAATTAGACAGAGCCGCCAGTTGGTATGAGTTAAATGGTTGTACCAACTCAATCGAATTTCTGAAAGGTTTTACAACATGGCCCAATATGTGACTACGTTTAATTGGTCTTGGAAAACGAGATTCATAGAGTTCGGTGGCTTGCTTAAGCGGGGGGAAGGTGTTAGGTACCCCCTAACTTCCGTCAAACACGGTTACCGCGTCTTGTCATTCTTTAAGCATTGTATGTGTGTGTGTGTGTTGCAGTTAATTGTGCTTAAGTGCTTTATTTGAAAGTAATGATGTGCTTCGTTGGACCTATATACGAAGGGTTTGATTTATTGAAAAGTCCATTTTATCGACGCCGAAAAAAAATCCATCTTCCTATGTGTTTCTTACCCTTTATTTTTTCTAGGTGGATTCGTTTGATCTGAGGGTGAGATTTTAGAAAGAGTCTGACATACAATGTCGACGATTTGAAAAGATTGATTTTATTGGTCCGAATTAGACAGAGCCACCAGTTGGTATGAGTTAATTGGTTGTACCAACTCAACCGAGTTTTAAAAGGTTTTGCAATATGGCCTAATTATTGGACTCTGTTTAATTAGTCTTGGAAATCAAGATTCATAGAGTTCGACGACTTACTTAAGCGGGGGGGAAGGTGTTAGTCACCCCCCGACTTTCGTGAAACACGGTTACCGCACTTTTCATTCCCTAATCATTGTGTATGTGTGTGTGTGTACTGCATTTAATTGGGCCTAAGTGCTTTATTTGAAAGTAGTGTTGTGCTTCGTTGGACCTATATACGAAGGGTTTGATTTATTAAAAAGTCCATTTTTAGACAAGAATATAAAAATGATGTTTTGAAAAGTGGTTTTCAAACCCTTTCACTCGCATAGAAATTGAAGCCCTTTGGTACTTCCATTTTATTCCATATTTAGCTTTATTTGATTTTATTTTCGGGATGCGAAGCATCCTCGACAAAATAACATATATACATAAGTGTCGGGCTATTTATGGGCATGAAAGCCATCAAAGTATGCCGGACACCACACATAAGGTTTTCATTATTTCGGTGGCCTTAAATCCGGATAACCGTTTTAAGGTCCTATATTTAAAATTACAAGATTTGTAAGCTGGTTGTACAACTCAACCAGGTCTATCATTGGAATCGGATCTAGATCCATGAGTTGAATCGTAGATCCTGTAGCTCCTAGGTTCACAGAATATCAAATAAACAGTCTGCACAATGAACATATTGCAATAAAAAGTAAAACTATACTAGACATCGTTAAACGAAAGATCCATCAGTCAAATCTCCGTACGCGAGTAGCTCATAGCTTTCAGTTACCTTTAGATACAAATCTAGGGTCACATGGATGCTAAATATTTACAAAAACTAGAAAGAAAACTAGATCTGTACAGATCTTAGCCATTCTAGCTTCCAAGTTCAAGTTTTACACTTTTGAACCAGTGAAAAGCTAGATCTGGCTAGATCCATTACAGATCTAGTCAATACAGCTCAAATATTGAATATTTACAAGAAATGAACGATTAAAACTTTATATCTAATGAATATAAGCTACTAAATAAATGTACATAGCACTTATATACGTATTAGAGTAGGAGAAGAAGACAGATCTGGAGAAATCTTACAGTATATCGCGAGAACGGCTCTCAAACGGCTTTTGGCGCCCCAATACTCTTTCCCCACTGGTTAAAATTTGATATCTAATAGTATATATGTATATGAACGTTTACAAAGAAGTTTTACATAAATCGGAGTAAGTTAGAAACTCCGTTTTGCTATTCTAGCCTCTCTTTCTCTCGCCGCGAACCTCTTCTTCTCTAATCTTTCTCTGAAAGCCAAAAAGGGGAGGGGATAAATATATAGACCCATATTGCCCTAGGTCTACCTGTGGTAGCCACGGGTCTACCTGCGACAGCCCAAAAGTGGGCCCTACTTGCTCGGTATTTGTCCTGGTAGGTCAGTTTTTCATGCTACGCACTGGAACGGCCATAACTCTCAATCCGAGACAAGTTAGAAGATGTGCCATATCAATCCAGAAAGCTCTTTCCAATATATTGGAAATGGTATATCATTTTCCTAATTCTGAGTTTGGGAAGATAGGTAAAAAGGGGAAAAACCACCCCTAGGTAGATGTCAGATAACCATTCGCCTTGTTGTGCGCTATATAGCTTGCTCCTTTCAATCCGAGAATCCTATGGAGGTGTGACATACCATTCTGGAATGCTCTTTCAGAGGGATATGTAATGACATGGGGCTTGACATTTTTTGAATCCGAGAAGATGGGTCCATGACCAGAATAACATCACCAAGTCTCCAGGAGGTAGTCCGTTGAGCTATCTTGCGCAGTTTGCACTCAGGATTGCTGTGGTGGTTCTTTTAACCTTTTCCATAGCTTGTTTATCAGTATTTGATGTTGAGTTGGAAAAATTACCTTTTTGCCCTTCTAGGTGGTTTCCGGGCTTGATGCAACTACAACTGTCTTTCTCGGGGTTATCTCTGGGATTTAACTGTTGTTGACTTCTGTATGTCTTCAAGGTTGTCTCTGAAGTTGATTTGATGTTTCTCAAGACTGTCTCCGAGGGTTTAATTTGATATTGTCATCCTTCGGGGTTGTTCTCCAGAGTAAAAAAGACGATTTTGCCCTCCTGTATGATTAGTAACAAAAAAACAAAATTTCGAGTGCCTACACATTTTAAGCAAGAATATGAAAATGATGTTTTGACAAGAGGTTTTCAAACTCTTTCACTCGCATAGGAATTGAAGCCCTTTGATACTTCTATTTTATTCCATATTCGGCTTTATTTAATTTATTCTCGAGATGCGAAGCATCTTTAACAAAATAATATATATATATATATATATAAGTGTCGGGCTCCTTATGGGCATAAAAGCCATCAAAGTGAGCCCGAACACCACAACCATAGTTTTCACTATTTCGGTCCTTAAACCCGTATAACCGTTTTAAGGCCCTGGATTTACAAGTACAGAATTTGCAAGCTGGTTATACAATCAAAAATGTCCATCACGGGAACTGGATCTAGATTCATTGATTGAATCATAGATCTTGTAGCTCTTAAGCTCACAGGATATCACATAAACAGCCTACATAACGAATATACAGAAATAAAACATATATTTATACTAGACATCGCTGGAGGAAGGATTCATCAGTTAAATCTTCATTAGCGAGTAGCCCATAGCTTCCAGTTTCCTCTAGATACAGATCTATGGTCACATGGTCACTAAATACTTATAAAAACTAGAAAAAAAACTAGATATGTATAGATCTTAGCCATTCCAGCTTTCAGGTTCAAGTTTTACAACTTTTGAACCGGTTAAAAGCTAGATCTGGCTAGATCCAGTACAGATCTAGTCAATAAAGCTTAAATATTAACTATTTACAAGAAATGAACGGTTAAAAAGTTAGATCTGACGAATATAAGCTATTAACTATATATATAGCACTTATATACGTATTAGAGTAAGCAAAGAAGACAGATCTGGCGAAATCTTACAGTATTTTGCAAGAACGGCTCTTAAACGGCTTCTGGAGCCTCAAAACTCATTTTCCATTGGTTAAAATTTGATATGTTGTAGTATATATGTATATGAGTGTTTAAAAAGAAGTTTTACATAAATCGGAGTAAGATAGAAGCTCTGTTTAGCTATTCTAGCCTCTTTTTCTCTTGCCGCGGCCCTCTTCTTCTCTAATCTTCTCTTGGAAGCCAAAGGGGGGAGGCCATATATATAGGCCCGGCCTGCCACGGCTGTATCTGCGGCAGCCATAGGCAGACCTACGGCTGGGTCTGGTGGGCCCCGCTGTGCTCGAAGTACGTGCACTCTGACCAACGCACAGTTCGCTTGAACCTTCATAACTTGCAATACGAGAATCCGATGGAGGCGTGCCATACCTTTCCAAAAAGATCTTTCCGAGAGATACACAATGACATGGAACTTGTCTTTTTCCAAATCCAAGGAAGATGGGTCCATTACCAGATCTTCAAGTCTTCGCAGTCTATCCGTTAAGCTGTCTGGCGCAGTTTTCACTCGGGATTACTGTGATGGTTCTGTATGACCTTATCCACAATAATTTGATCAACACTGATGTTGAGTTGGCAAAATTACCCTTTTGCCCTTCTAAGTTAGTTTTCGGGCTTGAAGCAGCTGCAGCTGTCTTTCTCGGGGTTATCTCCAAGGTTTGACTTCTGTTAACTTTTGTCTGTCTTCAGGGTTGTCTCTGAAATTGATTTGATGATTTCCCTGGGTTGTCTCCACGGGTCTGGTTTGATGATTTCTCGGGGCTGTCTCCAGGGGTCTAGTCTGATGATTTCCCGTGTCTGTCTCCGAGGGTCTGATTTGATGATTTTCCGGGGCTGTCTTCAGAAGATAAAAAACGGCTTTACCCTCCTGCATGGTTAGTAACAGGAATGAAAAATTTTGAGTATCTACAGATGCCCCTCTTTATCATGTTTATACAGTGCAATGGAATGAACAGGATAAAGATTGCTAGACACTAGAAATATGATAAATGCAAATGTAATGCAATGCATGGTATGATATGTTATGAATGCAATATGCCTTTAGGGGGTTAGTTGCCACAGGTTATATCAGAAACCATTCCCTATTCTTTGTTGGGGATGACTTTCATGGCTGATACCATCGGACCTTCCCAAAATTCATATTGGAGTTATTACTAACGCTCCCTTTTCCAGATACACATTCTTGTTTTACCTCCGTTGGGGATATTCTTCTTTTTACGAGTGACCTTATTGGGGATTCCCGATGCTTATCATGATGATAGTTTACACCGGTTTACATCATCAGATCCTTCCCGACGCTACGCTGGGATTGTCACCAACGATTTGGATTTCTATCCAGTTGATGCCAGTGTTTCTACTGAGGAGAGATCTTTCAATGATCACTATCATAAAATCCTCTTGATGCCTAATTGAGTGGTAGTTTCCAAAGGTTGACCATCAACAAACTTTCTCGATGCCTACTCGAACGGTTGTTTACAAAGGTCTATCATCACCAAACTTTCTCGAAGCCTACTTGAACGGTAGTTTACAACGGTTGACCATCACCAAACCTTCTCGATGCCTACTCGAACGGTAGTTTACAAAGGTTGACCATCATCGAACTTTCTCGATGCCTACTTGAACAGTAGTTTACAAAGGTTGACCATCATCGAACTTTATCGATGCCTACTCGAACGGTAGTTTACAACGGTCGACTATCACCGAACCTTCTTGATGTACTCGAACAGTAGTTTACAAAGGTTGACCATCACCAAACTTTCTCGATGCCTACTCGAACGATAGTTTACAATGGTTGATCATCACCGAACCTTCACGATGCCTACTCGAATGGTAGTTTACAAAGGTTGACCATCACCAAACTTTCTCGATGCCTACTCGAATGGTAGTTTACAACGGTCGACTATCACCGAACCTTCTCGATGGCTCAGCTGGAGATTTCTTTTATAACAGATTCCATCATCTGTCCTTCCCGATGAAGATAGTTTTCCATGGTCGTCTTTACCAATTCTTTCGGATACTATCTTCTAACTCCCACGTTGCCTCCTAACTCCCACATTGCCTCCTCGACATCGTGGTTACGCCAAAGTACTTTTACAGAAGATATAATTTTATTTCTCAAGGTTTTCTCTTTCCTATCTAATATCTGGACAGGAATCTCTTCATATGCCAAGTTCTTCTCCACTTGAATGTGCTCATAAGAAATCACGTGCTTGTAGTCGGCCTTGTACGATTGCAACACAAAAATGTGGAACACGTTGTGGATGTGCTCCAACTCGGGTGGTAACGCAACTTTGTATGCCACTTCGCCCACTCGCTTCAGTATCTCGAACGGTCCTATGAATCTTGGACTCAATTTTACTTTCTTGCCGAAACGAATTTTTCCCTTTCATGGAGATACCTTTAAAAATACGAAACTACCAACTTTGAAGTCTCGGTCCTGCTGATGTAAATCTGCGTATTTCTTCTGGCGATCTTGAGCTGCTACTTGTCTGGCTCTTATCACTGTCACCACGTCTGCGGTTTGTTGTACTAGCTCTAGGTCCGAGTATTCGTCGCTCCCCGACTTCGTCCTAACACAATGGCATTCTGCATTTTCTCCCGTAAAGAGCTTCGTACGGTGGCATGCCGATACTCGCATGGTAGCTATTAATATATGCAATTCTACTAAGGGTAGGTGGTCGTCCCAATTTCCCTTGAAATCCATCACACATGTCTTAAGCGTGTCCTCCAGCGTTTGTATTGTTCGCTCACTCTGTCCGTCTGTCTGAGGATGGTAAGCCGTACTCAACCTCAACTGTGTTCCCATTCTTTCTTGCAAACTCTTCCAAAAATTGAACGTGAAGCGCGGATCTCGATCAGAGACAATAGATACCGGCACTCCATGTCATGAGACAATCTCCTTTATATATAGACCCGCTAACTGATTCAAACTGTAACAGATCTTGATCGGTAGAAAATGTGCAGTCTTGGTAAGTCGATCAACGATAACCCAAATGGCATCATAACCTTTCTGCATAACTGGAAGTCCTACCACGAAGTCCATCATAATATGCTCCCATTTCCACTCCGGTATTTCTAACGGTTGTAGTAAACCACTCAGCCGTTGATGCTCTGCTTTAACGCGTTGGCAAGTCAAACATCTACTGACGCACTCTGCAACTTCTCGTTTCAGATTGGGCCACCAAAAATGTTGCCACAAGTCTCGATACATCTTAGTGCCTCCCGGATGAACGAAATATGTCGTGTTGTGTGCCTCGTGCAAAATCTCTTCCCTTAACTTGGTTACCGCTAGTACCCACACTATTCCTTCGAATCTCAAAATACCGTCTTTATCCATTTGAAATTTCTCTTCCTCATTCTCTGCGATCCTCTTCCTAATTTTCTCGCACTCCTCATCTTTCTCTTGTGCTTCTTTTACTCTATCCAACAATGTCGGACGAGCTTCCATTACAAATAACTTATCTTCAGACCTCTCTGATCCCTTTACCTCTATTTCCAATTTCTCCATCTCTCTCATTAATTCGTCCTTAGTCGTCAACTGAAACAATTTCTCCCTTCCTTTCCTGCTCAGAGCGTCGGCAACCACGTTTGCCTTACCCGGGTGATAAACAATATCACAGTCATAATCTTTGATCAATTCTAACCACCTCCTCTGACGCATATTCAGCTCCTTCTGTGTGAAGATATATTTCAGACTTTTGTGGTCCTTGTATATCTCACATTTCTCACCGTACAAATAATGCCTCCAAATCTTTAACGCAAAAACTACTGCTGCTAACTCTAAGTCGTGAGTAGGGTATCATTTTTTATAATCCTTCAATTGTCATGATGCATACACAACGACTTTGTCGTGCTGCATTAGCACACAACCAAGTCCCTTGTGCGATGCATTACTATACACCACAAAATTTCCCGCATCATCTGGTAATGATAATACAGGCGCTTCGCTCAATCTTTTCTTCAACTCCTGAAAACTCTCTTCGCATTTGTCGATCCATACAAACTTCACTGTCTTCCTCATTAAATTGGTCAACGGGGTTGCTATCTTAGAAAAATCTTGGATGAATCTTCGATAGTACCCGGCTAACCCTAAAAAGCTTCTCACCTCCGTCGGTGTTCTCGGCTGTTCCCAATTACTTACTGCTTCTACCTTTGCAGGGTCTACTGAGATTCCATTCTTATCCACCACGTGGCCTAAGAATTGAACCTTCTCCATCCAAAATTCGCACTTTGAAAATTTTGCATACATCTTCTCCTTCCTTAGTGCCTCCAAAACAATCTTCAGATGCTCGGCGTGTTCTTCCTCTGTCTTCGAGTAGATCAAAATGTCGTCGATAAAAACCACTACAAATTTATCCAAGTATGGCTTGAAAACTCGGTTCATCAAGTCCATAAATGCTGCCAGAGCATTAGTCAATCCAAATGATATTACCAAAAACTCGTAGTGTCTATAACGGGTTTGAAACGCAGTCTTTAGTATGTCCTCATCCCTCACTTTCAGTTGATGATATCCTGTTCGTAGGTCAATTTTTGAGAAACACTTTGCTCCCTTCAGTTGATCAAATAAGTCGTCTATCCTTGGTAGCGGATATTGATTCTTGATCGTTACTCTGTTCAATTCTCGATAATCGATACAGAGCCTCATCGATCCCTCCTTTTTCTTAACGAATAACACTGGTGCTCCCCAAGGAGACACACTCGATCAAATATAACCTTTATCTAACAGCTCTTGCAGTTGTATCATCAATTCCTTCATTTCTACTGGCGCCATACGATATGGAGCTTTCGAAATCGGTGTCGTTCCCGGTGCTAAGTCTATTACGAATTCGATTTCTCTGTCTAGCGGAAGACCAGGCAGATCGTCCGAAAACACTTCTTGAAATTTATTAACTACGGATATATCCTTAATTTTTACTCCCTTTTTCTGAGTATCAACGATGTAAGCTAAATAACCTACATATCCTTTCCTTAACAATTTCTTGGCCTGCATCATCGTAACGCAACACGGTTGCTTAAGCGATGAGCTACCATAAAACACTACCTTAGACTTACTCGGAGTCTGAAGGTTCACACATTTATTTTGACAATCTATTATCGCTGCATGGTTATACAACCAATCCATTCCTAGTATTACATCAAATTCTCCCAATCTAATAGGAATCAAGTCTACTTTCAGTTCATGTTCTTTAATGTTTGCGCGATAATTTTGATAAACGTATTCTACAGGGATCACTTCCTTATTAGCAATTTCTATGATCAAAGGATTTTCTAATAGTTCTCGGGGTGTACTAAGTTTACTAGCAAATTCTTTAGATATAAAAGAACAGGTGGCACCCAAATCAAATAATACACAAGCATTTATATCATTGATTGGGATTATACCTGACACCACGTCCTTCGCAGCCACGGCGTACTGGACGGTCATGTTAAAAGTTCTGGCGGTTGGGCGGTTAGATTGTGCTGGCCCGCTGATCATAAGCTTGTTTCCTCCCCCTTGTTGGCTACCACTTCCGCCACTTCCCTTCTTCGGGAAATCCTTAATACAGTGCTCAGTTGAGCCGCAAGCAAAACACCCTTGGATCTTCTTTGGCTTTGGACAGCTTGGCGATATGTGCCCCTCTTGGCCGTAGTTATAACATGTGCCCTTTCCTTTCCAGCACTCCCCTTGGTGACTTTTCCCACACTTAACACAAGCTCCACTCCTTTTCTTAAAATTTCCCTAGTGACTCCCACCTTGATTATTGTTTCTGCTGCTATTGTTGTTGTTATTGTTGTTGTTGTCCCACTTTCTCTTCCAGGAGTTACTCCCTCCGCCACTGCTTCCTCCACGATTTTCACTACTAGTGTTCTTTCCTTTCTTCTCTTTGTTATACAGACCTTAAGGCCTCACTGCCACCTTTCGCAATGATTGCCTTCTCCAGTAATGTTGCAAAGGAATCAATTTGAAGAACTAATACCTTATTGAACAGCCACGGCTTCAACCCTTATTCGAAGCGTCTAGCCTTTCTCTCCTCATCACCAATTTGGTGCTCCGCAAATCGCGCTAGTTCGTTAAACCTAGTCGCGTATTGCGCCACCGTCATTTCCCCTTGTTTTAACTCTAGGAATTTCACCTCTATCCTATTCTTCATACTCTTCGAAAAGTAATTCTCGAAGAACAGCGTCTGAAACTTATCCCAAGCTATTATCCCTTCTCCAGCTCTTTGTTGATTAGCCTCCCACCAGTAGTTCGCTTCTCCCCTCATCATGTACGTGGCAAACACCGTCTTCTGATCTTCGCCTACGTTAGCTATAGTGAAAGCTTTTTCGATCTCTTTGATCCAGGTTTATGCGACGATTGGGTCGGTAGTTCCCTCGAACTCCGGGGGTCCTACACTCTTAAAGTCTTTAAATGTTGTTACTGGCACAGCCTGAGGGTTTGGGCGAACGGGTTCATTGTTCATTCCCCTTAAGGCTTCTCCTAATAAGTCTACCAGTTTCTGGATCGGGTCTACTTGTTCCCTCTCATTGTTTACTAACTCCTCAGGTGCAGTCAATCTACGTCTGGACGGCATTATCTGCATCACAAGTTTTCATTTTATTATTATTCCAGTATATTACTTAAGTATTTCTTTTAATACTAAAGGAAAAATTTGTAACACATTTCTGAAATAAACTCCATTTATATTCATATGCCAAATCGTTTCATTACATAATTTCCCTAGCATACTGCTATAAATGTTATCACATATATCCCCTAATATCACAAAAGATGGAGAATATACCAACCTACTACCAAACTACCCCTCTAACAAAAGCTAACTCGGGGTTCACATCACTATCCCACATCTTACACAAAAGATTGGGATTACAACATAGTATATACAATACATAAAGAGAATACCACTAGACTATCTAAGGGAATCTCATCACATCATCCCGCGCTCTACTGCGCTATTGTACTCCATCTGCGCTATATAAGCAACCAGCTCTCGGCTCATAGTATGTAGAGTCTGTCCCTGCTCTGCCGGGTAGTGGTACACACCATCAAGCACTCTCTCAAATGCCGAACGGAACACGTACCCCATCTTGTTCATTTTCCTCTTCTTACATTTGACCTCATCTTCCAGGTCATCTGCTCTCTCATGGGCAGCCCCCCACTTCTCCTCGAAGTGTATCCTATCCATCACCTCTAATTCCAACTGAGTGCGGAGTGCTTCCTTCTCTGTCTTCTCACTTAGCTCCCTCTACTCAACTTCTTCTAGTTTCTCTGCCAAATCTACATTCCTAGACACTGACTTGTGAAACAGAGTCCCCATCTGGATCCCTGCCTCCCTACGGTAGGCAATCTCCACCTCTAACTCCTGCATGACCAGCTTCCTCTGGTGGTCCTCGTCCTTCAGTTTCTAGAACTCGGACTCTCTCTCTTGGGCCTCTGCCTCTAGCTCCTGAACCCTGCAGTCTAACTCAAGGATCCGCTCCTCATACTCTCCTAGCATCTGCTCCTCTACAGTAGCCTCATCAGAGTCCTCTACTGGCTCATCCTCCATCGGCTTGTCCCCCATCGGCTCCTCCTTTGGATCCGACTCTATCTCAATCTCGTCCTCGTCGTCAAACTCGAACGGTGCAACAGCCTGCACTGGTGTAGCCTCTAGGGGTGCCTCGTATACTACATGTATATCCCTGGGCTCCTCCTCTGCTACTCTACTAGGTACACCTGTGTCTGTCATCCTACAATCACAAACACAAGACAAACAAATAGCAATTCCATTAGAATGTTAAATAAAACATAAGTTCATTGTATAGAATGAAGTTACATTTCATAACACGCTAAGTCTTGCTCAAGGAAAAACTCTATGTGAGTTTTATCTCCTTTCCAACTTCTAAGTTTGCCTAAGTTATAGTCTAAGGACACTCGTTCCTAAGGTTTATAACTACAGCTTTGATACCAACCTGTGATGCCCCCAAATTCCAGGACCGTCACGGGGTCTCTCGAATTCGGTTCATCACGTGCTCATGGTAATACATCACAATAATAATAACTAAATATCACACAATCACAGCGGAAAATCTATTCTAGAATAATTTACAATGATTTATTATAATTATTCCCCCAAGTCTCGCCACCTACAGTACTTAATAGATTACATAATAATATCAATTAACGACTTATTATATAATCTAACTTAAGCTTAAACATAATCAAATCCAGTCTTACTACATCATCTTAATACAATATTAAAATATTTAAAACATAAAAGAGACAAGCTAGTTGGTAGCCTTGCTCTTGCCTTTATCAATGCCCGAAGGTTCGCCCTGCTCTGCCTTAACTGAAATATTTTAGGGAAAGCAAGAATGAGCACAAATTGCTCAGCAAGTAATATACAATAAGGGTAAGTGATATAATTCTTAATTCTCGAAAGGGTATAACAAAGTTTGATAGTTCAAGGATAACAAGAATATCAACAGTTTTCAATAATAGTCGCTAAGGACAGAATAATATCAATGTGATTCAATAACAAATCAATTCAAGATTTCAAGATAACTGAATACTGAGCAGTCGCTAAGGACTATGAACTTCTACTAGAATTAACAGTAATAAACTGAAAATCCAACAAATACAGGTACAACAGGTGATCAGCCTAAAGCACCATCGTTATGCATAACAATCAATCATACTCAAGTGTTTATATATTCCCTTCAAAGAAGGTTGTTCTTCTCAGTCAAATACAAGATCCCACACCAATCAATTAGTTTGGGTCACTTTTCAATAACTTAAGTCTAGCCGAATCAAATGGCATAGACACTTTCACAATATTCAAGAACAATACTAAGTTCAGCATGAATAATAGCTTTAATGAAATAAGAGTTCAAGTATGCTAATTCAATTCAAAAGATTAAGTAGAAAACTAGTACGCAATATACAAAGATAGAATACTTGTACAGTAAAAGAGTGTAAGTTAGGAAACTTGCAAAATTATAGATTTCCTTGCATAAAGTAAATGCGTCGGTTAGGATACTTGCCTTTAGCATAGTTTATCCACGTTAAGTAAATCAACACTTTCGAATCCTATTTATAGTGTATTATAAGTATAGGATATTCATTAGCTAGCTCATTCGGTACATAAGCTTGTTACTCAAATATACACACATTGTATTTCCTAGTCACACGTTATTACATACTTATACGCATTCGGTATGAAATCAAATTATAAGTTAACATGAATTCAAATAACATTTTTATAGCATTATGTTATTTTTAATCTAGTAGGCTTTCTTTAGCTATGGAATTACTTTTCTTAAGTTAATCATCTTCATACATCATTACTATCATGTGAGACTACCACAAATAGCAAATATATTCAAATTAGCGAGTTATAGCATTACTTATAAGTTAACCGTCAAAAATTGGATTCAATCATTAACATGTGATATCACCTTAGCTATCATGTTTATTTTAAACATATGAGGCGATTATATAACTCATTCCAGGCATGCTTATGAGTATTCATGTAACTATCGTAGTTATTAGTTTGAAAACATGTTTCGTTTAAGCTAAACTTGGTTTCACGACATGTAACATAGTAGGCAATCATGAATGAGATTTTAACAAGTCTAAAAGTATTATCAAGTATGATCACAACTTTCAGAATACGAATCCTGTAATAACATGTTAAGGTTCACCATCAAAGCTCCTATTTTTTATCAGTAAGTCTTACTAACATGTTCGTGTTACATCATGAAATCCGTATACATAAGTCAATAGATCTGACACGCATTTCAAGGTTATATAAACATGCCTGAAAAATTAGAATATATATATGGTCTTTACATGTCAACATTAACCTTTAAAACTTGTATTTTCATTAGTAAAGCTCACTAATAAGGCCTAACATGCTCATGCTATTCATATGTTAACATGTTTAACACGCATTTCAAGGCCATATAACAGGCTCGAAAAATCAGAACCTAGAATCCTAATATAACATGTTAGAGTCCATGTAAACGCTTGTGTTTTCAAAATCATGGGTTCTCTTTTTATATTAAGTAAACTATGGAAACATATATTACGTAAGAGGGACTCCATAAATCATGTTACATTTACTTAGTATGAATTATAATTTCACTGCTGTCGGGACTGGACAAACAGATAGTCAAGATAGTCATTTCTGGCTTGCCTGCACAGCGGCGCTGCAGTGCAGCAACAACAGCAGCAAGCTGGCGCTGCGGCGCAGACAATGGCGCTGCGGCATGGGGACAGTTTCTGCACACTGCCAAAACCGACCCAAAACCTCCCATTTCATCGATTTCAACATACCCAGATGCTATTAAACTTCTTTAACTTACTAACACACATATATATATATATATATATATGCTTATATAACAGTCAATCGCCATTTATCAATTCCCAATTTCATGAACTCCAACCAAATTCACGAATTTGATGTTTTACAGAAATTGCAGAGCAAAAATGGAAATGAAAGTCAAGAAAGCTATATAGTGGTTCCATCATGTATGTATGTTCATATAACAACAATATAAGGGTTCTACAAACCAATTATGAACCAATTTGGCATAATCAAGAATTTGAACTTTTGACAGAAAACGAAAATGAATAACAAAGAAACTGTATTATACCTTCTGCTAGAATCTGAACTTGCTACTACTCAAGGACACCGATATATATATATATATATAACTCTTAACTTACTTAGCCAAAATTCTCAGCAAATGAATTAGGAAGAGGATGGGTTATATTTATAGAAGAACTTATAATCCAGACATTGTTATTGCCTACCATTTCAAACTAACGAAAATTTGAATTGCAGGGAGGTTATTAGGGGGTTGGTAATGGTGGTTGAAATCCATCATGATAGCCACACCCTTCTTCATCATTTGCTAGCCTATGTTACTAAGTTTAAGGAAGAATAGGGGAGTAGGATAGCTTGTGTATTTCACGTGAAGGAGATAATGACTCTCCCAGCAAAACAAACTCAGCCTTCTATACTACACTTAAATCATTATACACATATGTATTAAATACTTAGGCTATCTACACATATATATATTTTATACATATGTCTTTAATTGAAATGTCACACTATAATTTACATAATGTAGTAAGTGTCACTTGTACACAAATAATCCAGGTTTATTTTTATCATACTGGTATAATTTTCTCGGATATAATCACATCACATTATTTTCTTTATTATTAAATTGTATTAATCAACAATTATTTATAATATATCCATGATACATTATTTTAATGTCCACACACTCACATAGTCACATGGGAATTATCATGTAGCTCTCATAATTCAATAAACTTTACTATATAGTTTATATATATAATATAGTCACATAAATGTTGCACCACATTATATAATATAGTTGTATTCCATATACTTTATATTATTAATTATTGCATGTTTGCACATAATAATTAATATAATCTTATTATATTAATAACTTACTTATTTGTCAAATAAATAAATTATTTATCTCATTGATTAATTAACAATAATATTAATTAATCTATTCATCATTGATTATTAATTTCCATAATAATCGATTAACACTTATATGATTAAATATCACATTAAATGAATATAAATCTTATTATATTTATAAACACGTTGCTCATTATTATTATTATATTTCTTGCAATAATAATAATCACATATGATTAATCAATCACAGTTAATATTCCATAACAATTAATTAATATTCTACAATAGCAATTAACAATTAATATAGATTAATTGTTTACTTAATAATTCATTCGTTAATTAATATAATCATTAATAATCCTCATCACTGTGCCACACAAGGCTATCAACGAGTTTATCGCAAACTCCATCAATTTCTCAATTATTATAATTATTCAATTTTTTTATATAATTGAATTAATTCATTCTCATAACACAAAAATCATTTATATTCTAATACATTCTCATTTTTATTAATATATTTATTTAATAATATATGAAAATTCTCGCGTATTACAGAGACTGACATTTGTATATATTGTGGTCGAGGATGCTTCGCAGGCCGACAATCACCATTCAAATTGAGGCTTAAGGCTGAAAAGATAAAACTGAAGTATCGATGTGCTTCAATTCCTATGTTAGCGTAAGGTTGGATGACCTTCTTTCAAAACATCACTTAAATAATCTTATCGGAAAAAAGAAACTTTTGCAAATCAAATCAAACACTTTTGTAAATCAAATTAAAGACTTTTGGCAAATCAAATCAAAACCTTCGTATATAGGTTCAACGATGTATAAACATACTTCCAATCAAAGCATAGGCCCAATTTCTTCTAGCATTCACACACATTGCAGATTTAAAAGGAAAATATTAAAAAGATGCGGTACCGTGTTTACACGGGAGTTTTGGGGTGCCTAACACCTTCCCCACACTTAACCAAGCCCCCGAACTCAAACTTTGTTTTCAAAGATCAAGTTTCGACAGTGTTCAGCAATTGGACCTCTTTCAAACAAAACTTGGTTGAGTTGGTACAACCATTTCAAATCTACCAACTGGCGACTCTGTAAAACGTTCAAATCGTCGACATGATACATGTTGGTATTTTCCTAAAAAACCCTTCAAAACCTTTTTCGTAATAAAAAGAGTGAGGGTAAAGATAACTTAAGAAAAGAGAAATATCCGGGTTATGACCCGACTCGCAGATTTTTCCCGACGTCGACAATAGGACATTCTCTTCTTTTACTAGAAGCGATAGATTCTTTATTTGATCATTCATTATCTCCATGTATAAATTATTATATCCAAACATACCCTTTGATATACCCTTAGGGTCTTAAGGGACATGTCAAAGTATAACTCATCATACACAAGATACTATGATGATCTCAAGTCTAAAGATTATTTGTACTACTATCACTAAAAAAATTCCTATTGATAGGCAAGTGAAACTCCATTAGGTATTTCTTAGCGAGCTACGTTCAGTGTACTTATTCTCCAATAAGGACCTACATAGTTGCTTTAGTGTCTCCACATAAATAATTATGAGATCGATCATCCTCATCCAATGAGCAAGCAACGTATGTACCAATCTATCCGGATTCACTAAACCCCTTTTTAGTAATCCAACGATTGAGAACTATTTTAGTTTTAAGCTATCTAAGAATTTAGATCTCATTAGCATAATCATCACCATGATTCTAAAAGCATTGCTTAAAACTATGGGTTTATCACATATTATAAAAACAGCACCATGTAGATAAATAAATGTATTTAATTAAATAACACTTTTTATTAATAAATGAATAAGATTGTTACAAAGTATATGTTTTATCATCAAATATGATTGGCTTGTGTGTATACTACTTTCATGGTTTTGCCTTGGGGTTGTCTCTGGGGCAAGCTGCTACTTTGTTCTGCCTCGGGGTTATCTCCGGGGTAGACTTGTGTCATGTCTTGCCTCAGGGTTGACTCCGGGGCAGGCTCGTGCCTTATCTGTCCTCAGGGTTGTCTTCGAGATAGACTTGTGTGTTGTCTGGCCTCGGGATTGTCTCCGGGGCAGGCTTGTGCCTTTTCTGGCCTCGGGGTTGTCTCTGGGGTCGACTTGTGTCCTGTCTTTGCCTCGGGGTTATCTCCGGGGGCAGGCTTGTGCCTTGTCTGTCCTCGGGATTGTCTCCGAGATAGACTTGTGTCTCATCTAGCCTCGGGGTTATCTCCGGGGCAGGCTCGTGCCTTGTTTGGCCTCGGGGTTGTCTCCGGGGTCGACTTATGTCTTATCTGACCCCGGGGTCGTCTCTAGGGCAGACTTGTACCTTGTCTGGCCTCGGGGTTGTCTCTGGAGTCGAATTACGCTTTTACTCTCTTGAAAGGTTAGTCTAAGAAAAGCGAAATTTCGGGTGTCTACAATTACATTTAGTTAAACTAACTTATTTTATAATAACTTATAAATTATTTTAAAATAAGTTACAAATATGTGCTTATTTTACTTAACTTAAAAGTTTACTTATAAATAGAAAAATAAGTCCTTGCTAAATAGAAAAATAGTGGCACATGATTGACCAACTTATAAGTCGGAGCCCAACACGAAATGCTAATCAAAACAATTTCAGTGTTCGAAAACATTTTCCCTGCTTTCAATTCCTCTCAGTTGCTAGTACTACAAACGGTGTTCTGCGGAATTCGTCGAGAGAAGGGGAATTAGGGATGACGAGTGGGATCATCCCGAGTCACAAGCATACCGAGTCGACTCACCACCGACTGTTTGAGCTGGTTAAAACAGCCCTCATCAAAATCTTCGTCTCTCCTTACGCCACTGTAATTGTTCCTCTTTCTCTCTCTCTCTTTCTATATATACACACACATATATGGCGCACACACTAGCACAAAGATTAAGATTATGAATGGTGGGTCTGTTTTAATTTATTGTGAAGGTGTGTGATTTGTATTGCGGAAGAGTGACTGATGAAGAAAAGTGGGATGAAGCCCAAATTGGTCACTACATTGGCATTGGTATTATTCATAGTGAAAAATTGAAACTAGAGAACAGTTTTTTTTGTTAATTCTGTCTGTCTTTCTTTATTCTCTCCTATAATCTTTCTCGCCAATATTAATGGATGTTATTTTTATTTTTATTTTTTGGAAATAATTTTGGTACAGATGAGGCGGCATCTGGAGTTGATGAAATTCGAGAAGCATGGGAGAGCCAGCGCAAGTCTTACACTTCTCAGTTCTTTGTGCTTGATCCTTCCACTGTAAGACTCTTCTCTACCAATCTCTCTCTATATATATTCTCCCACTGTTCCGAAATTAAAGACACATTTTCCTTTTTTGTCCATCCAAAATTAGAGATAATTTTTTTAGATTATAAGGAGATACAAAGTTCCTACCACGCCATTACTTTTATTTTTAGTTGATTTGCCAAAGTTTTGGGTCCATTTCTTATCTTTTCCGTTCATTTAAAAACACAGTAACAAGAGAATTGAATAGAAAACGTAAGTTTTCTATCCAGTTCTTTTATTTTCCGTCTATTTTAAAACTCACTAACACAATGTAAAAGTCATCGTTTTACAAAGTTTCTCTAATTTTGGACGGAGGATGAATATACGAAGATATATATATATATATATATATATATATATATTTGTATCTATTATGCCTGTTGTATTCCTGCTATCATTTGGATTTTAGAGAAGATTACAAAACGCTTCTGTGTATGTTGAATTTGAATAATATCTAATTTGAAGGACTTATAATTCATATGTCTCTCTATCTCTCTCTATTTCTTATAAATTTGAATTATCACTAGAAACTAATGTCAGCTATAATATTGGAAAACCATGTGGTGTATTGACAGTTCCCAGATAAGTACTTTGTGAAGGCTCTGTTTAAATGTGCGCAAGTCATTTCTTGCAAGTTGCCACTAACTATATCCATAGTACTTATATTTAATTGTATCTGAATTAATTAGCTGAACTTGATCCCTTCACGGTGAGCCTATCTCTCTTTCCCAATAAATATATACACACATATATTTGGAGTGATTCATAGCCACTGTTAGCTATGGACTTATTTTCTTTCAGTCAATCCATCTGTAGTTGTCATGATAGGGAACGAGATATGAAGAATAAAAGATTATTTGTAGATTATTTTATATCATTATTTACTACTTAGTGATAGTTTCATTAAACTTAGTTATTTTAGTTTGATAATATTTCAGGATATCATTTATTTATAACAGATAATTGTTTATATTTTATTTTTCATTTTTATTTTTCAAATTTGGTTTCATAGTTAACAAAATTAAGGTTTCTTATGTCCTATATATATTGATGTAACCCATCATTATAATTTAGTAAATTGGATATTGATTGATTGTACATTGGCTTTATGCCACCTTTGAGCATTATTCTTCTTTTCCTTTTTTTGATTCTTTCAACCTTGTCTTGCTTTATGCCGCTCCTACATTTTCCAGTGGACCTCTCTCTCTCTCTCTCTCTCTCGCTCCTGCTCCCATGCCTTCTCTCTCGTTTTCTTTCCACTCCTATTCTTTCTCTGTCATGCTCCCATTCTTTCTATTTCCTCCTTCAGATTTCAAAACTCCTCAACTCCTTCGTTACGAATCATAATGATCGATCCATATATCACTAAAAAGATCTTCAAACATAGATGCCTGCATGTATACCCTCATGATATTTTAACAAACTTTTTTAAAATGTTTTAAACTGCGACTATCAAATATCTTGATGGATGGCTACAGAGCACTGGGTCATATGTATGTATTGATGCCTGCATGTAATGTATACCCTCATGGTATCTTTTATGTTTTTGTCATTTTTGAGAAATCTACTTTTTATATTATACATGTTATTAGTTATAGCACTTAATAAAATGATTAATTTACCCCATTATATTATTGGAATTGATATTTTTACAATAGAATATGATAGTTCCACAAGTCCTTACTCACAAACATGGGTCTCATTTACTATTCATGTGAGAAAAGTCTTGTGGAACTATCAAATTTACTTGTGAAAATTCCAATTTGCTATATTATTTTTCTTCGTTCTGCTCCTCCACTCCCCAATGAGCACTTCCTCTTCTCTTTGTTGCTCAAGGATTTTGAGATTTTTTGTGCATTATAATCCTTTTCTTCCACCTGTCAATAACAATATCAAGGTCATACAAATGTATGAATGGTATGATTACTTTTGTGGCGTAATGTACTTGACTTAATATACTCGTCTGATTCTGATATTTCCATTCACTGAAGAGCATAGTTCTTCTACAGGAAAATATAGAATTGAAGTCGGAGGACAAGGAAAATATGGCAGATATTGTGTGCTGCATGCAGCATTTACAGGTTCAAACCAAGTGTTTTATGTTTTTTTCTGTTTGTTCCATGTTTCTTCCAAAACACTATAATGGAACTTCCATGTCTACTTGCAGTTTTGTTTTGATACTGAGGAAAAAGTGAGGAGGCTTTTACATAATGTGTCGACTTTGCTCAAACCAGGGGGCTACTTTTTTGGTATTACTCCAGATTCATCTACTATATGGTATGTCAGATAATTGTCATAGCATTTTTTCTGTTTTTACTCTGACCCTATTGAGGCTATTATTCTCATGGTATCTGATTTGCATTGCATCCTGATATTTTCTTCTTTTTTTTTATAGTTTCATCTTACTATTTCAAATTTTTAGTTTGAATCTGGCGGTTTTATTGGTTAAACTTGAAACTGTTTTTCAACATATATCTTAGGAATAATATTGTAGCATATCAAACAGAGCCTCGTAATGGTCATGGTGATGGTACTTTGGGAGATGGAAGTGAGTAAAATGTCTTTTGGAGATTTTCTTTTCTGGCGCTTCATTTTGGGCTATGTCTATGGTATCTTTAGAGTGCTGGCACTGCGGATGTTCATAGAGTTTGGCGGGCTGCTCTTCATTAGCCCTACACTTTTGTTTAACTTTCTTTTTCTTGGAGGACTCCTTGCCATTCCTCTTTGTAATTCTTCTTCTTTCTTATAACAGTCATGTTTTTATCAATAAAAAATAAAAGAAAAGTAAAAAAATAAAACTAGCCCACCCACCGAATATGCGGGGATGGGGGAGAGATGGTAATAATAACTAAAAAATGAAGCACTAGACTGTAATCTTGATTATTAGTGAAACTTACCTTTCAAAACTTGGGATGTAGCTTTTAGTAATCAGCCAATCAGTTCCATTGTTGTTAAGTCGTCGCCTAGGCGACGTTTAGGCGTCCACTCGTTGGTTAAGGCCAAGCCGCCCGGTCGACTTGCTGGAGGGATAGAAAGTCAAGCGCTCAGATGGATATGTCGTCGCCTTGGACGACTAGGACTATAAGCGGGCGACTTGGTGATGCCGGGTATGGTTCGACCCAAAGTCCAATTGGATTAAAAAAAAAACTAAATTACAGCTTTTGATCGATCAATTGATCAGATCAAGCCGAACCTTAAACATTCGCGAAAAGAGAGAGGGCAAGGGAGAGAAGACGACTCACTTCGACACCGACGACTCCTACAACCTCTACAGACTCCAGTAGCGGCTTTAGGTATTCTTCTCTTCTTCTCATCTGATTCTTCTCGTCTTCAGTTAAGTTCTTCTCTTCTTCTCGCCTCTGCTACTTCAGTTCTTCTTCTTCATTGCTTGTGTGCTATACTGCTATAAGTTTACAACTATAATAAAATTATCCATTTTGACTTGATCTTGTTCACTTCTTGTTGTGATTTGATATGCTACAACCTGCATTATGAATATGATAAATCATTAGAAAAATAAATATATCAATATTCATATAAATATTAAATATATTTAATTTTATTCGTATAAAATTTATATTGTGAACGACATGTCGACTTATGGATCACTAGTCGGGCGTCTTGTCGCCTAAGCGCTTAAGCTCCCGGCTATCGCCCGCCTCGACTTGTCGCCTTGGTCAGTTGAGCATTTAAAATTGAGATATCACAGATGAAAATGCTATTCCATTAAATCATTCAGTGCATTTGATGAGGCATCGAGGGAATACGTTGCTTCATTATGGCTTGACTTGCAAAATTTCTTCAGTAAATAAAATTTTCATTCAATCTATAATTATGCAATGCTTCTAAATCTATATAATCTCATGTTTCAAAGCACATATTTGCCTCTATCTATTATAATTTTCAAGTTCACACACTTATTCTCTAATAATTGTGCATAATTTCATATTGGTTTATGTCCTTGCAGGGCAAAATACCAGAAGAACGTTGAAGCATACCATAACAAAAGCACTGGCATGAAGCCCAATATTGTTCCCAATTGCATACGAACTGAGAGCTACATGATCACTTTTGAAGTCGAGGAGGAGAAGTATATGAGCTTGCCAGCATGCTTGATTTTTGGATATTTTTCTAACGAAAAATGAAAAAGTTTTTTTTTTTTTGCCCTTTTGTCCAAATTGAACTTGCATTTCTTTTTCAGGTTTTCGTTTTTCGGGAAAAAATATCAGTTAAAATTTGCGAATGACATCTCTGCTGAAAACCACTGTTTGGTTCATTTCCCAAGCTTGATCAGGCAAGTTTTTATCCTTTTGACATACAATTCTAGTTGCTAGATGTCGAAGTCAACGATTGTCAACTTTCCTGTTAACATGTCATTTTGGAGTTCAGGCTTCTTTCTTCAGTAGTATGACTTATCCTTCTTCCAGTATGACCAAGTTTCTAGAAATGTCGAGTTTTCACCCAATCTTCTTTTAGGTTTAGGGGTAATTTTGTTACTAATGTAAGTTTCTAAAGCTTGTTTGGCTTATTGTAGCTCTTGTAGTTTAATGGAGTTCTGGCTGAACTTTTTAGTTGGACTTGTAATGGTATGCTTTAAGTCTCAGCAAGTGCTTTGTGTTATTAAATACTGAGCAGTGAGATTAATTCTCACAATTTTCCTTTGTTGCCCTGTTGATTGGAGTCTGTGAATTCTGTTTTCGCAATGCTTGAGGAGGCTGGTGTTTCCTCAGTCTTCAAGTGGTTTGTTCCAGAAAATTCAAGGGTTTGGAGGGAGCAAGAATGCTTTTAAGCAATCATGGCTATCCGAACCTCTTAGAGCATTCGACTTCTCCCATGGGTACATGCCCCCCCCCCCTCTGCCGCTGCGCTCCAACAAAGATCAGCGCACCGGGAAAATCCAAGCATAAGCTTGTGTGGGTACCCCTCGGATGGTTACCCCATGGCGTTGGCTAGGTTTGATCGTGTTACCTCTCCCTTATTATGGTTGAGCACTTACCATTAAGCTAACCCCCTTGGGCTTGGGAACAAGTATGTTAATAATACCCTTTGGGTTGTGATTATACTTTTTTGTAAGGCTTATGAACTGAACAATATTCTGAATTTTTTAGAAAAAAAATTGTTTACACCTTGTTGAGGGATATAGTTACTTTCCTGTCTCATTGTGGTCCTCTTTCATGTAGATGCTTTTTCTTGGCCTTTCGATTTTTATACACGTAGGAATAATAGAGCTGCTTATCTTTATAAGCGTTTTGTCTTTTGTTTATTTCCACTTATTACTCTTTTCAGGGTTGACTTCTCCATCCTCAACCCCAACGATTTTCTCAAAATTATTCTTTATTTTAATGTTTTAAAAAAGAATTAACAATAGCTGGTACGTACATGACATATCATGCATAATAGAAGTGACATTCTCTTTTGATTTCTTTTATGGTTTTCTCATTTTGATTCTTCAGAAGTTCTGATAATCCATTTCTTTATATGTTTACCAGGTTGGCCAGAGAAGCTGGTCTCGAGTATGTGGAGATACAGAACTTGACAGATTTCTATGATGACAACAGGTAACTGGATTTCCCTTCCACATATAAATCCGTTTCTGATTTTTAGTTTCTATCCTTTGTATTCTTTTCTTTGCACCCTACTGAAGGTTCGATGAAAGATTGAAAGTAGACAAATGGAATCATTTCATATACTATAAATAATGGGGTTTCATTTCTTATATATTCTTCTTACTTTCATGCCTTTAAACTGAAACCAAACTGAAAGTTATTCAATCATTCTAACGACTGATGCTTTGAGGAGATCTTGGGTATCGTATGAAAAACAAGAGCTCAGAATTTCAAGAATTCGTGAATACTTTTTTTTGTCCCTTGTAGTTGAACTTAGACATACTGCTCAGAGTCAGTCAGTCACTCCTTATTTTGGTGGGTGGCTGGGTATTATTATTATTATTATTATTATTTTTATAAAAAGAAAGGGGTGGGGTGGGGTAGGGGGGGGGAGTTACATTGAAATTTATATTCGAAATAAACCTGCAGAGATACAAGTTTAGTTGAGACATTTGTTATTGACAAATGAAATCAACACTTAAGTAGATATCTCATGTACTTGATTGAACACATAATACTCAAGTAAGTTACAAGGGTTCCAAAATAGAAATATTATGACATGAATGTATTGAGTTCCCATTAAAAGGTTGTGCTTCTTAAAATTAGTCAAGGCTTGGTTTTTCTTCTCTTAAATGTCAAGCCATTGGAAGCAGAAGCCACTTTATATAACTTTCTGTAAGATTCAAAAGAAAGCATGAATAACAGGTCACCTTATCAAGTACGTCACATACACAGTAAATTCCTATGTCAGGATATCCAAAACCAAGTTAAAAGATAGAAAGTCCAATCTAGTTATCCCACACCCATCCAATCTCTTTCTCCCATTTTATTAAACTAAGCAGCCCACTACGTAGAACCAACTGCTGAAGAAGGGTAAAAATATATTCTTTTGATAAGACTATTAACACTACTAGTAAGAGCAAGAAACAAATATTCAGATGTTATTTTTGTATGATCCTCTTGAACGTTTTTGCTTCAATTAGCTTATTCTAATCATATATTTTTCATAATATTATTGTTATCCCAATTTAACCGTATTCCTACTCTCGTTATTCTGTAACTTGCTGAATCCATGATTGGCTAGCATATTACTTCAATTTACACAAACTTGTTTTACTTGCTATTAATATTCTTTTTGACATGTGAAGTAATTGAGACTAATGTCCTAAGACATTGCCTCTTTCATTTTATACATACTTATTATGGTGTTGACCCTGCCTGTTTATTAATAAAAATAAATTAAGAAGAAAAAAACTCGATATTATCTCCTCTATCACTGACAGTTATAGTTTTACTAAGAAACCTCAGTATCATAGTTTCAGTTAAGCAAGGCTGACTTCCTTTCAACATCTACTTGGCTCTCAAAGAGCACAATTTGCAGGTATGCTGCTAGATGCTGGTCATAATCTTGTGGATTCCCGGGGGAGACTTCTACCTAGAACGTATGACATATTAGGTATTCCTTCTGTTTTCCATCTATGATGTTATAATTAAGTAAAACTTCTCTCATTATATTTCTCATTCTTTTGAAATCTCCTTTTGCAGGTCTATACACCACATTTATATTTCAAAAGCCTGACCCTGATATTGCCCCTCCACTCATGACCCCATTGTTGCACGATGGAAACCACAACTGTGATGAGGCAAGTGTCTATAGCAGTAGGAAGCATAGGAAGAGGGTGCGCCCGCTTGCCTAAAGTAGTTTTTTTGGTCATAACCACTTAAATAGGAAATCGTTCGAAGTTTGAACCCAAGTAAAACTAATAATTGAAAGGCAGCAATACGAGTACTCACCTCATTGTAATTAGCTCACTTTATGAGTTGGACCATTAAACTTTTATTTTTTTTTATTAATAAGTCACCTACAATAGGTAAGTACTTGTTGTGCACTTGATAGGCTATAATCTAGTTGCACGAAAGAAGTTTATCTTACTTCAGTATGCAAGGATCAGAACTTAATATTTCTCTGTTTAGAGAGAATGGCCTAGTCTGCGCTTCCTAAATTTGCTTTTATCTTCATAATTTCTTAACTAAAGAGGTTAAAAATTACATTAGGTAGGTCAAAAAGATTTGGGGAGTGAGTAGCTCTGTGCCTATCCAAGAAGTTAACCTCATTGTAATCTACATGTAATGGGAAGGAATCTTACTACTTCAGAGATTTGGCTACTTTAGAGATCTTAGGCCACTTCATATTAGGGAGTTCCCCACATATTTATCATCCGTTGAAAATCTGCCAATCTACTACTTGTCAATGTTATAGGACTTTCAATGTTGAGAGCCTCACAACTACAAGACGGACCTTGGTATCCGAGATTTTTAGCAACTTATCTCGATTGCGGCTATTCATTTTCCAATGGATGGCTGAGTTTGAGGAACTCCACAATGTGCAGTTTCTTAAGTACTTTAGAGGAGTTCAGTTCTTGGCGTACCATAGATTGGATGAATCACTGTAAAATTGAAACAAGCTACCCGCATGCCTTGCCAAAGGGGTTGCCTTCAACTAGTACTGATTCATTTGTGTTATGAAATATGTATGTTACATAAAAAATTGCAAGGGCAAAAGTATGTAGGAATATCGACTATTTCTGATGAAATGAGTCGAGTAACCTAGCAGGGAAGATCATAACCTGTTTAAGCTTGATACACTTTTTACCAGTTATTCCCAACAAACTTTGATAGTTTTTTGCACATTTGCGTAGGATTCATCGTATTCAACATGGCATAGTTATTTAAAGCATTTTTGCTTAACCTCTGAAGGTTCAACGAAATGGCTGTGTAGCCAAAATATTGGCTTATCGATTTGGTTTCTTTAGTCACGCTCTGATAATTAGACATTGATTGTAATTTCAATATTATCTATGTCAAGGTCCTGTATAGTTGAACTATCGCCTTAGCGGGGAGAAATAACGGTGTAATAGTGGCAGTAATAATAAGTAATAATATTAAAAAATTAGACTTTTTTGTGGGAAAGGGGTGTAATAATAATAATAAATAATGTATATTTACATATTAACTTATCAAATAATAATAATAATAGTAGATATCAATAAATAACCTTGTATATGTAGATAGTAACTTATCAAAAAATAATAATAGTAACTTATTACTGACGAACAAGAAGAGGATGATAATGTAGGGCAGAAGTAGGAGAAAAGGATTGATTTATAAATATTTAACTTCTTTTATTGTGTTTATGTACCTTTTATAGTATTCTTAAAAACTTATTGTTCAATTATTATGTAATATAGCATTAGACAAGTATTGTGTGTATTATCATTTGGACAATGCTATGTATACTAGATGGTGTTTTGTGTTTATCTAATTCATCTTATTATTTAGATTTTTTTTCATAATTTTTGAAGCTGCTAACTAGCATAATGATGCATATTGCTCTATACCATGCTGAGTCCAAAAAAAATATATCTTCCAACCGTCACTTTGAACCATGCGTCCAAGTGAACCATTGATGAGAAAATAGTCAGGTCCCGTGGACATTAAATAGCCCCCCTTGATCCAATTTCTGAGATTTACACCAAAACTTTCTTTTAACAAAATCCTCTTTTTGCAATGAACAGTGTAATTTGTATTTACTATATTCAAGACTGATTGCCTTTATTTTATTGGCTCCTTTTGATGGTGTAGAGAGAATGGCAAGCGATTGGCTGTAGAGATGAAGAAAAAACTGTACGAACAGAGTCAACGATTGGACTGGGCATGATAACCGAACAAAAGGGGATTTTAGGTCCTGGCCCTGCAGAATTACGTTTCACAGAAGCTCTATGACCTTGATCGAAACTTGGAAACAAAGGCGAGATGGAAACTAATCCTTTATTTGTTTTGTTAACAAGATGGCTTTCCATTTCATTTATGGCTTTGTTGTACCATTGATTATAAAAATTATTGTAAAGATATCCTCTGTAAATAACATAACATGATTTTATGTATTTTGGAAACTTGTACTTTGGCTATCTGTTTCTGGTGGAACATTAATAACAGAGGGAAAATTGATTTATTTGGCTATGCATGCAGATTGCTGAATATGATTCCTTTTCTTTCTTTTCTTTTTTCTTTTTTTTTTTTTTTTTGTGGGTGTTAAATGCTGTGTAAATTTCTCCCGTACTCTTTTTCATCTTAGTTACAGGTTCCTTCTATATTGCAATTATGTGTAAGTTTGGTTAAATTGCGTTTTAATGCGTTTGTAAGTCTGAAAACATGAAAATTTTGTTCGTCTAGTTGTAACTTGTTCAAGCATAATTTATTTAACTCAAAAACATAGCGTTTGGGATAGACGCACAACATTTAGGATTCAAATGCAACACACTAAAAATGGTGCAGTGGAGATCTAAATACTACACACTGCAATACCTGAACTAACCATAATGTCAACATATTATTTGGAAATTGATATTTTCACATGATTTTTTGATATTTTCACATGAAAAGTGTCTATAGATGTATAGCGATGGTAAAAATCGTCGCTATAGGATCTATAACAACAATTTTTATGTGGAAAGATCAAAAAATCATGTAGAAATATCAGTTTTTTTATTATTTTTGGTATCAAAACACTGCCCAACACTATGGTTGGGAGTTCAGAAGAGTACAGGAATAGAAATAAGAAGTAACTAGCTTCCTCTGCTTAAAGTAGAAAAAGTTCTTTTAATGAAATTTTTATTTAATTCCATCTTGAGGACTCGTGAGCTCTTGAATATCATCCTACAGCTTTAGAAATAATTGCAATTTATCTTTTCTTGTCTTTCCTAATTCCTCAGTGGATAGTTCTTTTCTTCAAAACAAAGTTTCTTTATCTTATTTACCAAATTTTGATTTTCTCACCCCAAATGTTCTACCCAGCTGTAAGAATTAAGAATGAGCAATACTGAAAAATCCTTCTATTACACCTATTTATTAAATAAATTATATAAGAACGTGCTATTGCATAGAATAAAATCAAATAAATTAATCATAACAATTAAGTACTTACATGAATTGAGAGAAACATCTTGTATGTATCAAGCTTCCGATGCGCGTAAGGGTGAAGGTCTTCAATTGCCTCTCTCAATTTTATGATGGGTGTATAGGTGTGTATAAATTTCTTGAGACTGACAATTGGGACCAAACCCTATCTCATTAATTTATAGAATAGCTAAGAGTCAAAATCGTCCATCAAGATTATGAAATCCTAGGGCCCATTATGCCAAATATCATTAGTAATATTATTTATGGGCCACACAATTAATTACCAAACCCATAAATAAAATAATAAATTAATACAATATGTAAGCCCAATAATTACATAAATAGTAGAGGCCACATAAGAGAATAAAATATTCTAACATTCTCCCACTTTGCCGAAATACTATTTATATACAAAACATAATGCTTACAATCATTAATTTGGCCAAGTATTAATTTAATGCCTACATCTTATTCAAATAAAAATACTAATGCGAATTAATACAATCTTTGTGTCACTATTAACACAAGATCCCCATTAGTTACACAATTAGTACTTTTATTAGAACAAAGATTAACATTAAGCATAACATGTATGAATAGAGTTTACATAAGTGGTAATAAATTAAACTCATTCATATGGTTCAAAACATAATCGTTTTGTTTGCTCATAAATTCTCAAGTGTGCACAATAAAGAGAATAGCAAACCATAAACATAATGTGAAGTTCAAAACAACGAGCTCATAATTGTTGTCTTACATCAAAATAACTCACTAATTAAGACTACCAGTTAAACTCATGCCAACAATATGCTCTAAAAAGAGCTTGGGTGGTAAGCCTTTCGTAAGTGGATCCGTTAACATATCATGCGTATTAATACACTTAATGACAACGCTTTGAACTTCAACTCTTTTCCTGACAAATAAGTACTTAGTGTCGAGGTAAAGTCCAGCACCACTCGAACTGGTGCTGTTGAAAAAAAAACTAAGAGCAGAATCATTATCACAAAATACTTTCAATGACCTTGAAATATAATCTATAACTTTAAGTCATGAAATAAGATTCCTCAATAATATGGCGTGATGAGTAGCATGATAACAAGCCACATATTATGCCATCATCGTGGAAGTGGTAGTTAACTTCTGCTTATGATTTTTTCACGAAATAGGGCCTCCTGAAAGCATAAAGATGTACTACTGATGTAGATTTCTTTTCATATTTACACTTAGCAAAATCAGAATTAGAATAACCAACAACTTCAAGGTTATCTGTTTTCTGAATGTAAGCATAAAATCTTTAATACCCTATAAGTAGTGTAAAATCTTTTTGACTGCTTTCCAGTGATCCAAACCTAAATTTGACTGATAACGTCCAAGCATGCCAGTTACATACGCTATATCTAAACGTGTACAAATTTGAGCGTACATAAGACTCCCAACCACAGAAGCATAGGGAATAAGATTAATTTGATTACGTTCAGTTCATTCTTATGGCATTGATATGAGCCAAATTTGTCACTCTTAACAACAGGGGCGACAGTAGGAAGTAATTTTGCATGTTGTATTTGTTAAGAACTTTGTCAATATAAGCTCTTTGAGACAATCATAATATCCCGCGAGACCTATCTCGATGAATTTCAATACCTATAACATAAGAGGCTTCACCGAGATCCTTCATATCCAAATTTTTTTAGAAAGGAAACGTTTGGTCTCATGCAACATGTCTAAGTTATTACTTGCAAATAGTATATAATCAACATACAAAACAAGAATAACAAATTTACTCCCACTGACCTTCAAGTATATGCATTGATCAACTATATTTTTCTTAAAATCAAAATTACTCATCACCTCGTGAAACTTAAGATACCATTTGTCGAGAAGCCTGTTTTTAACCCATATATGAACTTCTTAAGTCTACATACCATATGTTCCTTGCCTTTAACCAAAAAATCTTCTGGTTATGTCATATAGACATTCTTATGCAAGTTACCATTAAGGAATGTAGTTTTAACATCCATCTAATGTAACTCTAAATCATAATGAGCTATTAAAGCCATGACTATTCTAAATGAATCTTTTCTAGATACTGGAGAGAAACGTTATTAAGCTCCATTGATTTCAACTCATCATTCATGACTTCAAGACATTGAGTTGATTGCGCACTTGTAATGGCATCTTTATAGGAGATAAGATCATTAATCTTACTTGAATCATAGTCAATTTCATTAAGATATGTTATCAAATCATCAAAATTAACAGACTTTCTAGGTCTTTCGGACCTACGTAAAGACTGCACAATTTCAGGAATATAATTTTCAATAATGTGGGGTTCAACATTAGGTGGTGGCTCAGCTATCTCAGGGGCATCATTCACCTCAATAAGAGGTTGTTGTGCCTCACCCTCTTGAATTACAGGATTAGAAACATAAAACCTGTTTTCTTCAAGATCAATTTTTCTAGGCTCACCACTCCCACTTAAATCACCATTCTCTAAAAACTCTGCATGCCTAGTCTCAACAATTCTAGTGGTATGAGAGGGACAGTAAAATCGAAAACCCTTAGATCTATCAGGATATCCAATGAAATGACAACTAATGGTTTTAGAGTCAAGTTTCTTTATTTGTGGATTAAAAATCTTAGTCCTCGGCTGGACAGCCCCACACCTGTAAGTATTTTAAACTTGGTTTTCTAAATGTCCAAATTTCATAAGGAGTGTTAGGGACAGATTTACTAGGAACCCGGTTTAAAATATGAACAGCTGTCTTTAATGCCTCAGTCCACAAAAATATCGGTAAGTTGGAATTACATAACATACTACTTACCATATCCATAAGGGTACGATTTCGTCACTCAGCTACACCATTCTGCTGCGGTGTACCAGGCATTGTATACTGAGTGACGATTCTATTTTCTTGACAAAATAAGGCAAATGGGCCAGGACTATGACCTGTATCGGAGTGTTTACCATAATACTCTCCGCATCTATCTGATCTCACTACTTTAATTTTTCGGTCAAGTTGATTTTCAACTTCAGCCTTGAAAATTTTAAACATATTTAGTGATTCAGATTTTTCATTAATCAGGTAGACATAAGTATAACGAGAATAGTCATCAATGATCGTAATGAAAGATTTATGTCCTCCAATTTCTAGAGAAAATGGTCCACATATATCAGTGTGAATCACCTCAAGTAGTGCACCACTTCTAGTGGCTCCTTTCTTATTACCTTTCACAAATTTTTCTTTTATACATTCAATACAGTGGTCAAAATCAGAAAAATCTAGTGAATGAAAAATTTCATCCTTTATAAGACGTTGCATTCTGTCTTTTGAAATATGGCCTAAGCGTTTATGCCACAATTTTGAAGAATTCTCATTATCTAGTTTTCTCTTATTTCTACTTTTAAAGGTATTTTCTGTCACATTCATTGTTACTAAGGATTCAGCAAAGACATTATCCAAATTTATTTTATAGAGATTTCCCTCTAAAGAGCCTAGAATCAATAACATGAGAGTAATGATAAATAATTATTTTATTATTCCCAAACTTAAACGAAAATCCATCAACGTCAAGTTTAGATACAGAAATTAAATTCCGTGTCATACTGGGAACATAAAGAGTATCATATAAATACAAGGTGAAACCACTCTCCAAAACTAAAGGGAGAGTTCCTACAGCTTCAACTTGTATAGACTTTCCATTATCAACTTTAATAGTTCTTTCCCCCTTTTGGAGTGTTTTCTTTGAAAGGAATCCTTGCAATAAATTAGTAATGTGAACCATAGCACTAGTGTCAAGCCACCATGTATTAGAAGGAACATCAATTAGAAAGGATTCATAAGTTACATAATTAAAGGACGATATACCTTTTTTTTCAAGTCATTCTCTAAATTTAGGGTATTCTTTCTTAATATGTCCTTGCTTTTTACATAAGTGACATTTAGGACATGTCTCAGAGTTGTTATCTGAAGAATTTGTCTTATTTGTTTTAGTAGAAATTTGCTTATCCTTATTCTTAAAACCTTTGCCATTTTTATGAATCTTCTTCTTATGAGATCTAGTGGTAGTCAAATGAGTAACATAAGCAGAAATACTAGTTGGAGTCAATGCTGAAACATAATCAAGCTCATAAGCATGCTTACAAAAAAGAAATTCACAATGTACAACAATAATTAATAATTAATCATAATAAAACCAACTGTAGGGCAAACAGTTAGTTACATAAAATCTATTTATAATACCAAAAAAATATATTTTAATGAAACGTTGGTGCATAATTATCAATCTTTCGTTGGTCCAATTAATAATATGCTAATAACATCTCTATAAAATAATGCACAACACATTTATCCACGCATCACCGTTGAGCAAAAACGAAATAAACATTTTACTTATGCAATACAATTTCATTTAATAAATTCTAATTCTAATTTTTCGTTGGGTAAAATTAAAATCTTTATTTATTAAATGTAACATTATGTGACTTTTCTTAATCCTTAATTGTTTCAATTAATAATCCTCCGTTGGACTGATTATTAATTTTAACAATAAAAGAGTCGCGCATACATGTAAATTATTATGATCAAACTCAATTTTCTTTAAACAACATAATAATTAAGTTTGAAAATTAACATTATTTATAATTTACATGTAACAATTTAAAAGTCTTAATTATATATCACATCATGTTCTAAAATATTAAATTAAAATATATAATTATGAACATGAATTAATTATATTATTAATTCACCATAATCAGGCACATATTAATTTAGTATAAAAGGTGTATATAATATGATATGAATATCATATCAGTATTCCTGTTAATATGTATGATTTATGGGAATTGAAGTTATCCATGATTTAGGTGCATATGGTTCTGAAGCTATTCATGTTGACTTTTCTTTTCATGAATAGATTTCATGAATACATGAATATATATATTGGTAAATTAAATGAGCATGCTTTATATGACCCTTTTTTTCCGAAATTGTATGGCATTGATTTAAATTAAGTAAGGAACTGTATGGCTTTGATTTATATGATACAAATTAAAGTATTCATCCAATACATGTAGTCTGCTTAACTATCAGGCTTTGGGAAAAGCACCCCAATCACCCAATACATGATATCTCGGCAGAATAATTGATATCTAACATTTGAACAAATTGACTTCTTTTCAGAAATACTATTTTTTTTTCATCAAAGTATACAGGAAAAGTTTATACCATAACAATAAACGTTTTTGAAAACATATTTAGGTGCTGTTTGTTTACATCTGATTGTCTCTTAATGGATTGCCTCTTATTCGCTAAGAGGCATGATGCTGTTTTTTTTTTGTTACCTCTGAATGCCTCTTAATCGGTAAGACAGAAAATAAAATCTTAATAATTAAGAGGTACCTCTTAATGAAATTTTTTTGATAATTTTTTTATATATAAATATATTCAACAATATTATTCACTCATTTTTATTAAATTGAATATTTAAAATTATTAAATAAAAATTTATCCTTTAAAATAGCAAAATAGTATCATTAAGAGACAACTTACTTTTTAGTTATCAAACAGTTTTTTAGATTCAGACCTCATAACCATTCAGATGATCTAATTTATTAAGACATCATAATCATTCAGATCTTAATCGCCAGATTTATCAAACACAACCTTACTTTACTTTTGTAAATTCCTTTTCATGAAATATACCCAATAAAGAGGTTATGCGGAAATAAAATTTATAGCATACAACGTAATTAATTTATTCTATACAATAACGTAACCCTGCTCTTGATATCAGATGTTGAATAAGTTATATAGGAATGTGCTATTGCATAGAATAAAATCAAATAAATTAATCATAACAATTAAGTACTTACATGAATTGAGAGAAGACATCTTGTATGTATCAAGCTTCTGCTGCGCGTAAGGGTGAAGGTATTCAATTGCCTCTCTCAATCTTATGATGGGTGTATAGGTGTGTATAAATTTTTTGAGATGGCAACCGGGATTAAACCCTATCTCATTAATTTATAGAATAGCTAAGGGTCAAAATCGTCGATCAAGATTATGAAATCCTAGGGTCCATTATGCCAAATACCATTAGTAATATTATTTATGGGCCACACAATTAATTATCAAACTCATAAATAAAGTAATAAATTAATACAATATGTAAGCCCAATAATTACATAAATAGTAGAGACCACATAAGAGAATAAAATATTTTAACACTATCTTCTTTCTAATGTATTCCATATATATGTTTACCAACACAATAAAATTAATCACAAATAATTGTGTCATTGTTAGTGCCAACTAAATAAAATAAGTATTTATGCCGCTAAATGTTTCGTTGGGGTGGGGCCAGGAGGCAGGTGGCTCATTGAAATCTGACTTCTTCCCAAGGACCAATTATTATTGGCTGATTGGCACTTCTGTCCCTCCAAGTTGTCATCCACTTTCAAAGTCGTCCCTAAAGTTTCATTTTCGTCAGTTGGGTCCTTAAAGTGACACTTTGTTGGCGTTTCCGTTCCTCCAACCCATTTTGGCCCCAACCCGACCCATTTTAACCCAACCCGACCCAGTTTGACCCAACCCAAATTTATAATATTTTAAAATATAATAATATTTTTAAAATAAGTTTAAAATAATAATTATATTTAATATTTTAAAAAATAATATTTAATATTTTAGAATAATAATTATTTTAAAAATAGTTATTTTTAATATTTAAAAAATAATAATTTTTTTAAAAAAATTAAATAATAATTGTATTTAATATTTTAAAATAAAAAATATTTTGTGAATAATATATATTTTTAAAAGAAAATATTATTTTTAAAAATTTATAAAGATAATTATTATTCTAAGGAAAAAATATTAGAAATTTTAATTTTTTTAAAAAATGAGTAAAGTTTCATAAAATATAGATTCAAAAAAATACATAGAAAATAAAATTTTATTTTTTTAAAAATAAAGTATATTTTTTTCACTTTTATGTAAAAAATTATTTTCAGAAAAAAAGTTAATATCTCTTTTTTTATTATATGTATTCTAAAAAACAGTAAAAGATAAATAAAAAAGGTGATTCAATTTTTTTTAAAAAATAATTATTATTTTCAGGATTTTTTTTTAGAAATAATTAAGATTGAATCCCTAAAGTTTTAATTTTTTCTAAATTTTTTTCTTGAAAATTTTAATTATTTTTTTAAAAAATATTTATTTATTTAAAAAAATATTGAATCATTTTTAAATTTTTTTTACTTTTTTTGTATTTTAATTTCCTTTTTTAGTTTTTATTTTTTAAAATTCTAATATTAAGAATACATATAATAAAAAAAGAAATATTAACTTTTTTTCTGAAAATAAATTTTTACATAAAAAATGAAAAAATATACTTTATTTTTTAAAAAATAAAATTTTATTTTCGATGTATTTTTTTGAATCTATATTTTATGAAACTTTACTCATTTTTGAAAAAAATAAAAGTTTCAAATATTTTTTCCTTAGAATAATAATTATCTTTATAAATTTTTTTAAAAAATATTTTATTTTAAATAAAAATATATATTATTTTAAAATATTAAATATAATTATTATTTTAAAAATAATAATTATTTAAAAAATATTTTTTATTTTTTATTTTAAAATATTAAATATAATTATTATTTAATTTTTTTAATTTTTTTTAAAATAATAAAAACAGCTATTTTCAAAATAATTATTATTTTAAAAATAATAATTTATTTTAAAATATTAAATATTATTTTTTAAAATATTAAATGTAATTATTATTTTAAAAATAATATTATTTTTTTAAATATTAAAAATTTGGGTTGGGTCAAACTGGGTCGGGTTAGGTTAAAATGGGTCGGGTTGAGGTCAAAATAGGTTGGAGGAACTGAAAACGCCAACAAAATGACACTTTAAGGACATAACTGACAAAAATAAAACTTTAAAGACGACTTTAAAAATGGGTGACAACTTAGGAGGGACAAAAGTGTCAATCAGCCAATTATTATTCACCCACCTATGAATGTCCTCAAGAGACTGTACCGTACAACTCTCGGAGCACTAGTCTCATTGGTCATTTTGTTCATTCCAAACTTTCCTACAAAGTAGTAGAGCCGTTTGTGATGCGCATGAGGGGTAATTATGGTTTTCAAAAAGTCCTGCTCCATGAGAAGGGGTATTATATCTCAAGTTCAAAGACTCGGTCGATGGGGACAATGTGCTTGCTCTGGGCCTACGGTACATTACTAATAGACTTTTTATTTTATTTTTATATTTGACTGAAATTTTAATATTCTTGTGTTTGACAAGAATAAATCTCAAGAACTCATGCACCTAAACCTTATAAGTAATTTTTTTACCATTGAACCATGAGGGCTTGGTATTGCTAATAGACTTATTGACGAGTCTCCAACTTTTAAGTTTATTTTGATGATAACAATAATTAGTAAATAGATTAATTAAAAGTGTAGAATTCTCTCAATATGATTTATATAATTGTTTTAATTATCTTATTTACTTTGACAAAAAAATATTTTTTAATTTTATTGAATTAATATTTTCTTGAACTTGATAATTTAATATGAATTGTTAAAGAGATTGGTTCATAAAATAATATTTTCTACGACAAGGAGAACTCCTATTATTCTTAAATAATTTTCACTAAAAACTTTCAAAATATTATATTATATTATATATTAAAGTAAAAAGAAATTGAGAAAAGCAGAAGACTATTGTCTTCCACCTTATCCGAAATTCATGTGAGCTTAATGGAGTATTGGAATTTTGGAACGTTTAATGTTGCATGTAATATATGCAATATTTTTTGTCCCATCCGTAGCTTATTACTAGTTTGGAAACTTGGAAGATTTAAAAAATTTGTACTTGTGCTAACATAAGGAAAATGCAAGCAACTTTATCAATGGGCTAAAAGTTTAAAATTCAAATTCGGGAGTCGTGCTTTCTTAGTGGGCAATCCGAGTGATATATATTCAATCAATTCTGATCATCGATTTTGAATCAACGAAATCTTAGCCTTTGTTTTTCAAAACAAACTTCTAAATTACCTTTTTACCTCATGTTCATAAAATCTATAAATAGAAGTCTTTTCAGTTCATTTCAACTTGCCAATTCACAAACAAAGAAAAACTTGTACTCCTTGCATACATTCTCTCTCTAAAGAAGCTTTCTCTCTCTTTTATTCAAAGTTCTTATCTTTTGCTGAAGAGAAAATTAGTCAAATTATTTGAGATAAGTTATTTAATTGATTTATTTGAATTATCTCTTACTTGTTTATATTTATAGATATACAAATATACATTGTTATACACACACACACACACACAAACACACACACACACACACACACATACACACACACACACACACACACACACACATATATATATATATACGATTCGAATTTTAAACTGACCCTTTATCTAACATACTTTGCTTATCCCCCTTTAGCGACGGACCGGGCGACGGTTCTGTCCGTCGCTATATATATAACTGTCGTCTTAGCTTTTAGCGACGGATAACATATAGACGACGGTTGTATATATAGCGACGAACCGAACCGTCGCCCGGTCCGTCGCTAAAGGGGGTGAGCAAGGTATGTTAGATAAAGGGTGAGCTTAAGATCTGGACCGTATATATATATATATATTCATCTATTTATATCATATAAAAAGTCAGTACTTAGATACCGATACAATTCGGAGATATACCTCTTGAGTGAATGATAAAGTTAATCATCAGAACGGTATTTAAAATTATAAGTGATTTTTATTGATATAGTTTATTTATATAAATATCGTAAAATAGATCAGTACTTAGATACCCATACAATTCGGATATACACCTCTTGAGTGAAGGAATCATTCAAATAGCCTTTAAAATCATAAGTTATAATGATCACAACGATCGAACAATCTTTGTAAATGAGAGTTATATGAAATTATTGAATAAAATGAGATTTTATTGATAATTTGAGTTTTATGTGACTTATAATCGTTATATGACCGCGCTACGTGTTATGTGCGCGTTTTTAAATGAGGTTAAATGATTTCCAAGTCACAATACTTTATGTCAACTTACAGATGGGTCACTAAACCGTTTTTTCTTACAGTCAACTCATTAAACTACATTTTACTAGCACAAATTTGAATTTTTATAACAGATGTTAGTTGACTGAACGGGAAACTGACGTGTAAAACAAAGTGTCCCACCTAATCCTAGCTGGAGCCTACGTGTAAATGAATTTAACACCTAAGCTATAGCCCACCCATGGAAAACTAACCTAGCCAAGAAAGATCCGACCCACCCAATAAAAATCCGATCCATCCCAACAAATCATTCCAGATATATAACAAATAAATTCATAATGGGGCAAAATTCTATATCTATTCTTCTTCTTCTTCACCTACTCCAACGGGAGAAAATTTTATATCTATTCTTGATACGAGCCTTCTGGACCAATGGCTGAAATTCTATATCTATTCTTCTTCTTCTTCATCATCTACTCCAACGGGAGAAATAGAAATAGAAATTGAATAATAATTACTTACATTTGTCGCATTTTCTGTATCTTACCTCATCAATGGCTGAAATACCAGTTCCGGACCAACTCTCTCACCAAATCCAACTAGCAGATCAAGTCACCAAATCCGCCCAAGAAGCCGAGCCTTCCAAATTCGACTGCTCCGAACTCGCCAAACAGTCACCCTAACTCGCTCTGCTCCTCCGTTCCTTCTGTTTAGTATATATATATTTTTTATATGGAGCTCTGTTCATGTATAGATTTATAGATTTGTTAGTATATATTTATAGATTTGTTCATAGATGTATAGATTTATAATTATATATTTATAGATTAGTATATATTTATATTTATATATTTATAGATTAGTATATATTTATAGATTTATAGATGTATAGATTTGTTCATATATTTGTTAGTATATATTTATATATTTTTCATGTATAGATTTATAGACAAATCTGTTCATGTATAGATTTATAGATTTTTTAGTATATATTGCATAGATGTATAGATTCTCATTCTACAACTTTATTTCTGTTTAGTATATATTTTTTGTATATATTTGTTTATTTGTTTGTTCATGTTTAGTATATATGTTAGTATATGTTTAGTATATGTTTGTCTGTTCATGTTTATCTCTGTATATTTTTTTCCTGTTTTGAATTTTAGGTGTTTTACTGAAGTATTTTTAGTTGGCAGAGATATATTGTTATTATGTGTTGTTGTTTAACTTGGGTTTTTTATTTGATCATGCTCACCTGTGAGAACCATTCAAATCTGAAGATTTGAACTACCGATGTTTGGATGATGATGCATAAATTGTTTCTGTAGAGGAGAGAAGCGCATGATGATGATGATTATTATTATTGTCGGGTCGGGTCATCATCATCATCATGCGCTTCTCTCCTCTACAGGTATACTTGCTTTTGATGGGTGGGCTATAGCTTATGTGTGTAATGAATAGGATTCAATAAATATTTTTTCCCACGTCACTATTCCATATCAGCTTTCTCTCTCCTATGTGTCAAATTCTGTTAAAAGTCAAAAGACTTAACGATTTTTTTAACTTTGTGTTAGAAAAGTTGAGTACAGTGAGTTGACTGTAAGAAAAAACGATTTAGTGACCCATCTGTAAGTTGACATAAAGTAGAGTGACTTACAAAGCATTTAACCCTTTTTAAGTGTTTAAAGGGTAAATGTGTGTCGACGTCACCTGTCGACGCCGAGGATTTCAATTCCTAATTTGTTTCTTACCCTTTATATTTTTCGCTAGGTTGATTAATTTATTTAAAAGGGTGTATCTTAGGAAAGAACCGACATCAATGTCGATGATTTTGAAAATATTAATTTTTATGATTCGGCCGAATTAGACAGTCGTCAGTTGGTATGAGTTTAAATGGTTGTACCAACTAAATCAAATTTTGAAAGGTTTTGCAAGATGACCCAATATGTGACTCCGTTTAATTGGCCTGGAACCCTGAGATTCATAGAGTTTGGGGGCTTGCTTAAGCCAGGGGAAGGTGTTAGGCACCCCCCGACTTTCGTGAAACACGATTACCGCTACTTTTTCATTCCCTATGCATTAAGTGAGTGTGTGTATGTGTGTGTCTGTGCAAAGATTTAGAAAAAGGTGCTTAAGTGCTTTATTTTGAAAGTAGTGTTGTGCCCCTTTGGACCTATGCACAAAGGGTTTGATTTATAAAAATTTCATTTTTATCAGATAAAACATATGAAAGTGATGTTTTGAAAGCTTAGTTTTCAAACCCTTTTGCTAAATAGGAATCGAGGCCCTTTAATATTTCCAATTTTATTCTAGAAGCAACTTGATTTGATTTTAATCGAGATGTGAAGCATCTTTGAAAGCTAAATTGAAAATATTAACTACAAGGGTCGGGCTCCTTGTGGGCATGGAAGCCATCGAAGTAAGCCGGAGCACCACATACATGATTTTCACTATTATGAGGTCTTAAATCCGGATACCATTTTAAGGCCCAAGATTATGTTAGAAAATAAAAAAATAAATAAAACTTGTTACCGTTGCATGTAACTGCTGTGACCCGTTGCATAGGCACATAATAAATAAAACTTGTTACCGTTGCATGTAACTGCTTGTGACTCGTTGTATAGTCACATAGTCAGTTTTTTTTGTAATTGTTTTGCAAGCAAGATAAAGCAAGAGATGTGACTCTTCAACTATTCCGAACCTTTTATTGCCTATATAAGATACTTTCTATTTGCAAACAGTAAGATAGATTAAGTTCTTTTTGGTGCATTATTGTTCCGCCCATAAGCATCCTCCATCTCATTCTTCATTATAATAATAAGTTCAAGTACAGAACATAGAAATTGAGTTCGAAGAATTCTTAATTTTGAAGTGCTTCTAATTAAGAATTGGAAATCCGTTTTATCTTGGGAAGTAATTATTCAAAAATTCTTTAGCACCAGTGAGGGAATAAATTTGCTTCAAGGAGACTTTGTGAATTCAAAGGACTCGGATTTATTTATCTTTGTGTTTCCAGATTCTGTTTTTTTTTCAAGTAAGTACATTAACTTTCTAAATCTGATTTTGCTTAGTAAATTTAAGTAACATTGTTATTGTATATTAAATGTTTACTATTTTTACAGTAATAACAATCTTGAAGCAAATTTATCTTTTTTGTAATTATAGTTTTATTTAATATCATTATGTAATTTGTATCTCTTCCTAAAAGAAAAAAATTACAGTTTATTTATTTGAACAGAAAATCGTTCTATAAACCAAATTTTTGATTTTTCAAAGATTTGTTGTTTGAATTTCTAGAAATTTGATTGAAATTTAATACACATTATTTTGTTATTATATATATATATATATATATATATATATATATATATATATATATGGTGCACCAGCCGGGAAACATATAACAATATATATAAGATTTTGATTTTATTATGTTTACTATATATATTCAAACGTCAAATAGTGTTTAAATATATAGGAGTAGTATAGTACTATGTAGAGCAGTAGTAATTAATTAATAAATGCAAGTTGCAATGGCATGTAGTTGTCAAAATAATCATTGTATTGGACATTAGCAAAACCTGTCCAACTATATTATAGAAATAGTAAATCATCAGTGCCAACCTTATCATAAAAAAAAAACCCCATCCAATAAATTTAATAAGAAAGAATCATCAGAGAGTTGATTACTTAAGAGAGAATCATCAGAAAAATTTGGATACAAATTATTCTGTTAAACAGAAATTTATTTGTGTTTGTTTATGTTTTTCCTTCTTTGTACATTTCTTAAATTATTCTATGTTTGTATAACAGAAGTGACATCTACTAGCACCATCCCTGCTGTGAGTATGTCTCATGGAGAAAAACCTGAAAAGTTCAATGGAACTAATTTCAAGCGTTGGCAACAAAAGATGCTCTTCTATCTCACAACTTTGAACTTGGCAATGGTTCCTTCAAGAGGAATGTCCTACTCTTGTTGAAGGAGAAACTGATAAGGAAAAAGTGGCTGCAGTTGACGTATGGAAACATGCTGATTTCCTTTGCAGAAATTATGTATTGAACGGATTGGACAATACACTTTATAATGTGTATTGTACAATTCAAACTACAAAGGGACTTTGGGAATCTTTAGACAAGAAATATAAAACTGAAGATGCTGGCATGAAGAAATTCATAGTCGGTAGATTTCGCGACTATAAGATGGTAGACTCTAAAGCAGTCATCACCCAAGTTTAAGAATTATAAGTAATCCTACATGACATTCATTCTGAAGGAATGTCACTAAGTGACTCATTCCAAGTTGCTGCAATGATTGAGAAACTTCCACCATCATGGAAAGACTTCAAGAATTATCTTAAGCATAAAAGCAAATAGATGAATCTCGAAGAACTGATTGTGCGACTTAGGATTGAAGAGGACAATCGAGGATCTGAGAAGAAGAATGGGAAAAATTTCATTGAAGCAAAGGCTAATGTGGTAGAACAAAGGCCAAACAATAACAACAAAAGGAAGCGCGAAGGCGAAAGTACTTTCAAAGCCAAGAAAAAGTTCAAAGGCAAGTGCTTTAACTGTGGCAAATAAGGACATAAATCAAATGAATGTCGCAAGCCAAAGAACTTTAAGAAAGAACAAAAGTCTCAAGCAAATGTGACAGAACTGGAAAAAATTTATGGAGATATTTCAGACATTAATCTCTCTGTGGTTGTATCCGAATGTAACTTGGTAGGAAACACCAAAGAATGGTGGGTGGACACTGGCGCTACTCGCCACATTTGCTCCAACAAATGGATGTTCTCTACCTACAAACCAGTGGAAAATGACGAGCAACTCTTCATGGGAAACTCCTCAAGTTCAAAGGTTCAAGAACGTGGAAAGATTGTTCTGAAAATGACATCTGACAAAGAACTGACTCTCAACGATGTGCTTCATGTGCCGGATATCCGCAAAAATCTAGTTTCTGGTTCACTGCTTAGCAAGACTGGCTTCAAGTTGGTGTTTGTGTCTGATAAATTTGTACTTACCAAAAATGATATGTTTGTGGGAAAGGGCTATATGTCTGATGGGCTCTTTAAGATGAATGTAATGACTGTTGTACCAAAGTCTATTGATAATAATAAAATGAATTCTTCTGCTTACTTGTTAGAATCTTCAAATATATGGCATGCTAGATTAGGACATGTTAGTTATGATACAATGCGTAGATTAATTAATTTAGAGTTCTTACCTAAATTTGATATTAATCAAAAGTATAAATGTGAAATTTGTGTGGAATCTAAAATGACAAGATTACCTTTTCATTCTGTTGAAAGGAAAACAGAACCTCTAGATTTAATTCACACTGATATATGTGATTTAAAGTTTGTGCAAACAATAGGTGGGAAAAAATATTTCATTACCTTTATTGATGATTGCACAAGATATTGTTATGTATATTTGCTGAGAAGCAAAGATGAGGCTATACAAATGTTTCAACATTATAAAAATGAAGTTGAGAATCAACTTAACAAAAAGATTAAAGCTATAAGAAGTGATAGAGGTGGTGAATATGAATCACCATTTGAAGAGTTATGCTCTACTCATGGTATTATTCACCAAACTACCGCTCCTTATTCACCTCAATCTAATGGTATTGCTGAACGCAAGAACCGAACATTGAAAGAAATGTTGAATGCTATGTTAACTAGTTCTGGAGCACCACAGAATTTGTGGGGGGAAGCTTTGCTTTCTGCTAATTATATTCTAAACAAAGTGCCACACAAGAAAACTCACAAAACACCTTACGAATTATGAAAAGGTCATAGACCTTGCTATAAATACTTAAGAGTGTGGGGGTGTCTAGCAAAAGTGATGGTTCCTAAACCTAAAAAGGTTAAGATAGGACCACAAACTATTAATTGTGTTTTCATTGGTTTTGCAAATAACAGTAGTGCTTATCGCTTTCTTGTTCATAAATATGAAATTCCTGATATTCATGTTAATACTTTTATTGAATCAAGAGATGCATCGTTCTTTGAGAATGTGTTTCCATATAACATGAATAAAGAGTCAAATTCACACAAAAGACCTTTGAAGGCTACTAGTGATAATCCTGAAAATATAGACAAAGAGTCTGATGAACCTAGACGTAGCAAAAGAGCAAAGACTTCAAAGTCTTTTGGCTCGAATTTTCTAACATATTTATTAGAAAACAATCCTCAAACTTACAAGGAAGCAACATCCTCTCCAGAAGCTTCTCATTGGAAAGAAGCGATTAATAGTGAAATTAAATCCATTATGCAAAATCATACATGGGAATTGGTGGACCTTCCACCTGGTTCCAAACCCTTAGGATATAAATGGATCTTCAAAAAGAAGATGAAAGCTGATGGTTCAATTGATAAATATAAAGCAAGGCTTGTTGTTAAAGGATATAGACAAAGGGAAGGACTTGATTATTTCGACACTTATTCACCAGTTACAAGAATCACATCTATTCGTATGCTAATAGCAATAGCATCATTAAATAGACTTGAAATACATCAAATGGATGTAAAAACTGCATTTCTAAATGGTGAATTAGATGAAGAAATATATATGGAACAACCTGAAGGTTTCATTGCTCCTGGACAAAAGGGGAAGGTATGCAAACTTGTTAAATCCTTGTATGGATTGAAACAAGCACCAAAACAATGGCATGAGAAATTTGATACTGTTATGTTATCAAATGGATTTAAAATCAATGAGTGTGACAAATGTGTTTATGTCAAAAGCACTAAAAAAGAATATGTCATTGTTTGTCTTTATGTGGATGATATGTTAATCATGGGTAGCAACAATGAAGTTATCAACTCTACCAAACGTATGTTGGCAAATAGATTTGATATGAAAGACTTAGGGGTTGCTGATATAATATTAGGAATCAAGATTTCTAGAACATCTGATGGAATTATATTATCTCAAACTCATTACATTGAAAAAATACTTGAAAATTTTAATAAGTATAATATAATTCTAAATAAGACCCCAGTTGATATAAATCTTCATCTAGCCAAAAATGAAGGTGATAGCATATCTCAATTAGAATATTCTCGTATAATATGCAGTTTAATGTATGTCATGAACTGTACTAGACCAGATATAGCTTATTCAGTAAGTAAGCTAAGTCGGTATACGAGTAATCCAGGTAAAGATCACTGGAAAGCTATTTTGAGAGTTTTGGGATATTTAAAACATACCAAAAATTATGGACTGCACTATACAAGATATCCAGTAGTATTGGAAGGATATAATGATGCTAATTGGATATCTGATAATAAAGATTCGAAATCCACAAGTGGATATGTCTTTACCCTTGGAGGTGCCTGTGAGAATTTGAAGGCTGAATTCTCTAATATACTCACGGAACCAAGAGGTGTTTCAAGGCCAAAATGAACACAAACGTGAGAACCAACTATGTCTGAAGAGATATTTTGTGAATTCTATTGTCTTGATTTACACAAAAAGCTGACAGTTCAAAGACATCAAGTATACTGATTAGCCAAGTAAATCCGATAGACTTTACTAGGGCAAGTTCAAAGCCACTAGGCTACTTAACCCAATGAAGTATCTGTTCTTATGTACTCGAACTAGTGATTGCATTAATTCATCCAAATTTTATTTATGTGGGGGATTGTTAGAAAATAAAGAAATAAATAAAACTTGTTACCGTTGCTTGTAACCGTTGTATGTAACTGCTGTGACCTGTTGCATAGGCGCATAATAAATAAACTTGTTACCGTTGCATGTAACTACTTGTGACCCGTTGCATAGTCACATAGTCAGTTTTTTTTTTTTTTTGTAACTGTTTTGCAAGCAAGATAAAGCAAGAAATGTGACTCTTCAACTATTCTGAACCTTTTATTGCCTATATAAGATACTTTCTATTTGCAAATAGTAAGATAGATTAAGTTCTTTCTGGTGCATTATTTTTCCGCCCATAAGCATCCTCCATCTCATTCATCATTATAATAATAAGTTCAAGTACAGAACATAGAAATTGAGTTCGAAGAATTCTTAATTTTGAAGTGCTTCTAATTAAGAATTGGAAATCCGTTTTATCTTGGGAAGTAATTATTCAAAAATCCTTTAGCACCAATGAGGGAATAAATTCGCTTCAAGGAGACTTTGTGAATTCAAAGGACTCTGATTTATTTGTCTTTGTGTTTCCAGATTCTGTTTTTTTTCCAAGTAAGTACACTAACTTTCTAAATCTGATTTTGCTTTCTAAATTTAAGTAAAATTGTTATTGTATATTAAATGTTTACTATATTTACAGTAATAACAGATTACATGTACACTGGATTACAAATTGACTATACAACTTAAACAAGTCCATCATGGGAACCAGATCTAGATTCATTGATTTAATCTTCGACCCTGTGATTCCTAGGCTCACATAACATCATTTACAAGCTTGCACGATGTATATATTGAAATAAAATATATATATACTTCTTAACTTCGCTAAACAAGTGATTTATCACTTAAATTCTTGTACGCGAGTATTTAAGATTCCTGCTTCCTCTAGATATGAATCTAGGATAGAATGGTCGCACTAATATTTATAAAACTTGAAAATAAACTAGATCCATATAAATCTATGCCTATCTAGCTGAATGGTTCAAGCTATGAAGCTTTTGGACCGGTTAAATGCTAGATTAAGCCAGATCTAGGGTAGATCTAGTCAATATACTGCAAATATCAATTATTTACACGAAATGAATAATAAAAAGTTAGATCTGTACACTACCAAGCAGTATATATATATATATAGCCTTTATATATATATACTAAAGTAGTAAATGAGCACAGATCTGAGAAGATCTTACAATATGGCGCGAGATCTGCAACAAATGACTTAGAGCTTCAAAAAACTTGATTTTAACAGGTAAAAATTTGATATATTAAAGTTTATATGTATATAAGTGTTTATAACAGAGATTTACAGAGTTTGAGATGAAGAATCGCTCCCTTTCTCTCTCTAGCTCTTGGATTTTCTCTCTCTAGAACTTGGAAAATGAGATCTCTCTCTAAAATGAGTTGGGGGTCTGATATTTAAAGGCCCGCCCAGCCGCAGATGTACCTACGACAGCCACAGGTAGACCTATGGCTAGGCCTGGTGGGCCCCTGGTGCCTCGAAGTTCGTTCTTTCGATCACTTCGTTCTCTACTGGAACGTCCGTATCTTACAATCCGGGAATCATATAGAGATGTGCCATACCATTTCGAAAATCTCTTTCTGAGAGCTACGCAATGACATAGGGCTTGACCTTTTTTGAATCCGGGAAGATGGGTTCATGACCAGAATAACATCTTTAAGTCTCCGTAGGTAGTCCGTTGATCCGTCTTGCGCAGTTTGCACTCGGGATTGTTGTGGTGGTTCTTTGTGATTCTATCCTCAGTTGGACATTTGTTGTTTAAGTTGTGTTGTCAACATTCCTTCTTTTCCCTCCCGGGGTTGTCTTCGGGGTTAAAGTGGTTGAGGCTGTCTCTCGGGGTTGTCTCTCGTGGTTTTCTCCGGGGTTGAAGTTGTGATATTGTCTTCCCTCGGGGTTGTCCCCGGGATATTTTGCCCTCTTACATGGTTAGTAACAGGAAAGCAAAATTTTGAGTGGCTACAGATGCCCCTCTTTGTTATGTTTATGCAGTTCAATGAAATGAACATGACAAAGACTACTAGACACTTGAAATATTACAAGATATACAATGATGCAATGCTATGCAATATGATATGACGTCATGGATGCTAAATGCTTTTGTTGGATTTAATTCCAACAGTTTTCACCACCGACCATTCCCGATGTTTTCATTGATGATAATACTCAAAGGTTTACATCATCATCCACTCCCGATGTTTCTGCTGGGGATAGAGTTTTCAACGGCTGATACCACTGGACATTCCTGATGTTTATGCTGGAGCTGACACCAACGGTTTACACCACCGACCCTTCCCGATGTTTTCACTGAAGACAATTTTCAATGGCTTACATCATTGGACCTTTCGATGCTTACACTGGATGTAGTTTTCAACGGTTTGCATCATCGGGTCTTCCTGATGCCTACCCTGATAGTAGTTTTCAATGGCATACATCATCAGATAATCTTGATGTTTACCCTGACGGTAGTTTTCAACAGTTTACATTGTTAGTTCCTAGAGGGCACACAATAGATCTAGAAGGGGGGGTTATAGATCCTTTTAATTTTAGAAGCTTTTTCTTTTTCTTTTGTATTGCTAAGTAATTAGCAGATGACAAATATAAGAATCAGTTCGTGCACAGCATACTAAGTTAAAGATCCCCTTCAAAGATCTCTTGATAAACATAGTTCTAATGTTAGTTTAGGTGTAAGTGGTTATAGCAGTTATAGTGCATACTGTAAATGACATAAAATAAATGACACAAAGGATTTTTAAGTGGTTCATAGACTAAAGCTCCTAATCCACTCTTCTACTTCAACAAGCAGGGATTCCACTAAAGAAAGGGTAACTCTTGAATCACTAAGATTCCTTCAAGGCTAGCAGCCTTGGAACTCTAGTTCACTAAGAACTCTTCAAGCCTAGCATACTTGGAACTGTAGACTAAGCCCAGAAGACTTAGAATCTCTTGTACCCTCCGGTACTCAGCAAGCCCAGCATACTTGACTTTGATTTAGTCACGAAGACAAGGACCCCTCAGGCCTTGGTTGTTAGTTGGTTTATTGTTGGTGGTGCTGAGCTGCTAAGATGACATTAAGCTTGTTCATCTTCTGATACTTAGTAGCTTGGTGTGATCTTCTGTCATTCTGCATCAAGACTGGATCACCACTGATGGACTACTAAGATGTACATGAAGCTCGACATCCTTGAGTACTTAGCAGTTTATCACATCTCCTTGGTGCAGCTAATCTTTGTTGTTGATGCTTAACTTCATCTGATTTCAGTATAGCACACTATCACCATTGAGGATCTGCTAAGTCTTTGCACTTCAGGTAGACTTCTTCTGATACTTAGAATCCTTTGACCACTGGTTGTCTTGTATGCAGATTCTTCTCCGCATCTACTTCTCTTCAGCTCAGGTTGTTCATGGTGAATTGTAGAGTGGCCCTGGATATCTACTTTCTGGTCTGCCACTCTTTCTCTTGACTTCTTGGCCTTCTCGGCTCTCAGCTCAGCTGCCATTGTGGTTGGCATTCTTTCGTGTTGAGTGAAACCTTTAGCAGTTAAAACCCTTCATCATAGTTTGCTTCACTCCTACTATGGTAGTCTCACTGCCATTAAGATATTTTCTGTTAAGCTCTGTAGAACTCTCGTAGAATCAACAACTCTTCACCTTTGAAGCTTCAGCTGTTATATACTCCTCCATCAGCTTCCCGTTGGAATATAGCCGTTGGAAGCTATTTGAATTTCTTCAAGGATTCTGAGTTATTTGGTGCAGACTGCTGACTTGACGTGACAACACCTTTTTGACTTTTTTGACACAGCAGTCTACTATTTCACCTAACGCCTCTGACATATCTCTTTCAAAAGTCAGGTTGGTAGTCAACTTTACTTCTCCTTTTTGTTTCCTCGATTTGAACCAAAGGAGTTGGTGACTGCATCGGTATTCTCAATCAGCAACGTTCGAATGTCAGTCTTCATATTGAGACATTGTAAAGACTCAATAATCAGATGACCGAACTCCACGATTCTGATGCAAATGACCATGTGCTTGATCGTAGTTTGTTTAAGGATGTTGCAAGTTGACTGGCTTTGACAACACTACGATTCTGAGAGAGTTCTTTGGATCGACAATGTAGAATCTCTCGCTCTTCAATCTTGCAGTGCTTCAACGATTCTGCTTGCCTTGACTTGCATCAGGAACTGACAACTTGGCTAACTGCTCTGGCCCTTCTGGTTTACAAGACTCTTCTGATTAGTCATGCTCAGCTCTCTCAACTTTCTGCTCTGTGATCTCCCGTTCACTTTCCATGGTGAGGTTGAGTACTGACAATCCTTTTCGTCTGTTCTCTATAGGTTGGCCAATATCTCTGTATGTGCTTCATCAGTTTTTGCTGCTCGTGTGGCAAACGCCACGATATTAGTCACCACTAAGATCGTTGTCTTCCTTTTGACAGTCACTTCATTTGTCTTCTAGAGATCGCTTATAGAAGACTTGTCCTGAATGGCTTCACTTCTCAATCAATCTTGCTAATAGAGTTGGTGCTTCAATCTTCTGTTTGCTTGCAGGCCATTCAGAAGGCGCTCTTTGATCCTCTTTAGGTAGATTTCTTTCTGAACCTTGACTACTCCTACCAGAGTGAGATCTTTGTGTATACTTCAGGAATGCTCAGCTGTTGAGAATCGTGTAGTCTCTACTATTCTTCCTTGGCGTTGTGAGTATTTGGCTGACTACGTTTTGGCCTTTGTTCTGCAGACAACGATCTGGCTCTGGGTTCTGCAGACACTACATCTCCGAGTGTAGTCTGCGACTCTGAGAGTAGATCATAAGACATACTAGGATTTCTGCCTTAACAACTGCAGTCTCTTGACTGATCTGTCCAACTACGATTTCTGCCTCTGTTATTATCTGCAGGCTCCACGACTTCGAGTGAAGCCTACGATTCTTGACTTGGCTCGGCAGGCGCTCGACAGGCTGTCTCCACGATTCTGAACTTGACTTCCTCGACAGACTACTATCCCGAGAAAGTCTTTCTCGACACACCACGATTCTACCGTGTCTCTCTTGGCAGACTACGACTTCGAGAGTGACTATCTTTACTGTAAGACCCCAAATTTTATGAATAAAGATTTAAATTTTCTTTATATATTATTTTGAAATAGTAAGGGATGATTTGATAAATGTGGTAAGTTATGGGTGGAATGTGCAAATTTTACAAAGTTAGCAAGTGGTAATAAAATATTCATTGTTGTCGAGGAATATTCATTTGGTCGTGGAATATTCTTGTTGTCGGGGAATATTCGTACGACGACGCAACCATTTGTGGGCCCCATAACAGAATAACTGTCGGATATAGAAAGCGACAGAAATAACATTTTTATAAAATAACGGCGTAGTTGTTATCGTTAGTACTGTTGAAATACCCGGTGGCTAAAATACAGTAATACGCGGTGTTGCACAGTAGCACACGATATTGGATAGTATTTTGAATTATTGATTCTTACGTAGGAAGACACTTACTCAATTATTGTTACAGTAATTACTGTTCAATATTTTATATTATTGATTCAATAATTGCATAATATTTTATTGGTTCAATAGTTGCTACGTTGATATTTTATATCAATAAGTGCTACTTTGCTATTTTATATTAGTGATTCAATAATTGTCATTGTACAGTATTTTAAATTATCAAATCAATAATTCATATTATTTGAATAATATTATTAGATAACGTTATTGACAATATCTAAGGAAGTTCTGTCTAGAAAAGGGGTTGATTAATTGCGCGCCAATAAGGAGAAATCCTTATCGAAAGGCCCCCTCTTTCTTGGGAACGACCTGGTTGTCATTATTATGATTCTGTAATATTATTTGTGAATAATAATTATTGATAAATATGATAAGTAAATATTTATTCAATGTGGATTTAAACGGAGGAAGTTTTCAGCAAAAGTGATAGTTATTGAAAATGGATATTTTATCTGTTCTGATAAAATAATTCATTCAAATATATTATTATAATATTACATTATAAGTGTGTAATGTGATAATATAATAATATAATAGTGATGATATTGTTACAACAAATTCACGATATATGAATAAAATGAGGTGGAAGAGAGAAAATGAAATTTGGAATTCTTTGAATAATTATAAATATTTTAATATATATATATATATATATATATATATAAATAAACATGTGGTGGAATTCATTATTTCAAAAATAGAGGCTTTAAAATTTTGAGTGTGTTAAAGATTTTCAAGAGTAATGAGTGTGGAAAAATCATCCGTATGTAAGTTGGGTCATTTTTTTGTTCGAAATTTGAAAAAACTTTTTTCTACAAAGTTGTAGAGAATTAAATTTCATATTGAATGGACATAAGGTTCGTATTTTTCTGATAAAGGGGCTATTTATTATGAATTATTGAAGTTTCAAAAAATAAATGTTTTAATATATATATATATATATATATATATTATATATAAACATGTGGGATAAATTGGTGGAGGCTTTGTTGAAATCATCCTTGGTGTGCTAAGCTTTGTCAAAAGTTGGGGGCTTGAAAATCACCCGTGGAAAAAAAATTTCCAACCTTGGTGTGCCACACAATTCCTATAAATAGGGTGCTTAGTTAGAAATAAAAATCACACCAGAATCAGAAAATTTTCTCTCTATAATATCGAGCGTATATTTTGTGAGTATTTAGATACTTTGAGTGTTGATAACAGTGCAAATTTTCGTCAGCATAATATCCGATATTTCAGTCAAAACTACTCTTTTGTTAAGGTAAAGGATGTTATTTTTCTCGTAAATGATGTTATTTCCCTTCAATATTCATAATGAATATTATTTTCTTTCATATTCCATATTATGGAAGTAATAATATTTCATTTCATATTCTTAAATCTGAACTTACCACAGTAAGTATTGCTTCTATAATTCCTGAAATGATCAAAAATTTATTGAGTTTTGCGCTTCATCTAGTATCATTTCACCGGAATAATTTTCTGAACTTTTTATGAAATTTTCAATTTTTCATGATGAGTTACTATTCACGAGTTATTTTTCACGATAAAAAAAATGCTTTTTTTATCTTTGATTGTATCCAAGTTTTGAATTTCATTCTTGAATTTTGCTCCACAATTGATTATTACGGAGTATTATTGAACTTGGATAAACTAAATTACGAATTCCTAATTCTTGTCCTTTATCTCACTGGATTCGTTACTTATATTGTTTTTCATCATCCTCAGTCCTAAATGGTGATATAACTGAATATCTTTAGCCTGTAGTGCAAAGATGAATGATTACTTGATTAATATTTTTGGCCTGTAGTGCAAAGATGAATGATTACCTGTTGAATATCTTTGGCCCGTAGTGCAAAGATGGACAGGTGTTGAGATGAACATGACCAACTGATGATACAAATGAATATCTTTGGGCCGTAGTGCAAAGATGAATATTTGGTTCGAATTGTATATTGATTGATGTTACAAAAATAAAATATTGATGATGAACTTTTAAATCATAGAAGATAGTAGACATCATTCTCTACTTAACTCTTCTAATGAATTGTTATTTTCGCTGCAGTTGTTGATCTAAAACTTGTTGTCCATAATATTTTATCTGATTTGTTGAAGACTAACGATAATTTATTTTCCATTATCTTAGTCATAATATTCTTTACTGGGCTAGTTGAGCTCACCCTTTTCTTCCATTGTTTTCTTCAGGAAATGAGAATATCGCGGGGACTAGTCGGGGAACAGTGTGATGATCAGAGTTAGATCTGTAGAAGTTCTCACTATTCTATAAAATAGTGAGATAATAATTGTAATGAATAAAGAATAAATTTGAGTGTTTATATTTCGTATTATATACGATTTGTATTGAAGCTCATAGTTTGTGTGGTCGTATTTTACACGACCGTATGTTATAAAAGATTGTATTTGGATTCTGTACCATGTATTTGGCGACTCAGAATGGGTTGAGTATTAAACCTATTTTGGGGGCGTCACAATTACAGACTACGGTTCTGCCTTGATAGACTCCGATTCTTCCTTGTCTCTCCTAGAAGACTACGAAGGCTGGTGCAATGCTCGACGATCAGACTGGCCTATCTATTACATTTTATAAGATCAACCTAACAAGCTTGATCTTTCTATTCATAGTCCTTATACATTGTAATCTTTTGAAGGACTTCACAAAGCTGTTTATTCATGTAGGATTAACCTAACATTTTTTATCTTTTCAATCTAAGTCCTTGTACATATTATCTATTATATATTAAGGACTTTACAACTTTCATCAATTTAGACATATTTGCATATTCATTCATTAAGTTCATAATCAAATCTTATATAAATAGGAATAACATTCTCATGTATATTCCTAACACTCTCCCCATATTTGATTATGACAAAAATATTAAATGCATATGTCTGAGATAAATGAATCTTAATATACATTGAGTTGCTGTATTACTTGAACAGATAATCATGAATGTCATAAATGAAAATTTAACTTACAAATGATATGACACTCTACATCTTGGATCCTGAACATACTATTACAATTATAGATGTACCTTCTCTTTTTTATTGTCTGTTCTTGTATGTCTTCTGGATTTTCTTTCTGTTGCAGCTACTCATCTTTTTGTTCTTCTCGTTCCTGCTCCCCCTCAGATGATTGCTTCATTGCTTCATCTTGCTTTGGCTCCCCCTCACATCTTGTCTTCATGGAGTCATCTTCTTTCGGCTCCCCCTCGGATGATGACTCCACTGCTGCTTCCTTCTTCTGCTTCCTCTTCAGGTTCTTTGCTTTGCTACTTCGGCTCTTGCTCTTGCTCTTCTCCTCTGTCATCATTCTTCTCTTCGAGTGCCTCCTTGAGTGCCTCTTCTTCTCCCCTTTTTTGTCATTAATCATTTGAGAGTGATGTTGGACATTAGACATAAGCTGCTCCATCAGGTGAGATGTGTTGCCAACTTCAATTTTGAGTTCCTGTTGGCTGAGCTCTAGCTTTAGGGAAAGAGACTGGTTCTGAGTGTCTATTTTCTCAGAGAGAGATAGAATAGATTCTGCACTTTGCTTCTGAGCTTGCAGGGCTTCTTCCTTCTGATCCCTTATGGACTTCAGATAGATTTGATCTCTCTGTTGAAGCTTGAGAGATATATCAAAGATTGTGACCTGAAGCTTGTTGTGAAACTCATTATCTTCTCCTCCTGGCAGGATCTTAGCTTCTTCAGCAATGAGAGAGAATTTCTCAACCAATTCTTTAGAGTTTTTCAGTAACTCTTGCTCTTGAAGAATTTAGGCATTTAGTTGGGCAACCTTCTGCTGAGCAGCTGGTTGGACACCACTTTTCTCACTCTTAGAGAGGCTTTCAAAAGTAGTGAGAATCTCATAGAGATTTGAATACCAGTCACTGTTGGAGGAAGAAGGGATATCAGATAGCATTGCTGGAGCAAGGTTTGACTTCTCAGGCTGAGCTAGATCACTTGTAATGGTAGAGTGCAAAGGCTCTGCGATCGTAGGCTTTGCTGTGATCCTTCCACCATCTAAGCTTTCTCATAGATCGTAGGGAATGTAGATGTTGCTGGCTTGTCGGTAGACCTTGAAGTGAGGCCGGTCTCTGATCAGCTTGGTAGGAAATGACTTAACCATTGGAAAGTTTTGTGAAATTAGCTCCAGGTTGGGAAAGTGTGAGTAGCACCATATTTGGATGATTTGGCAGAATTATGACATGCAACGCCATCCATAAACTCAGATAAAGAACTAACATTTACTTTTTAGATTGACCTCTTATAATCCTTGATCTGATTTTTAGAAATAGTTTTAAAAAAAATCACATAGCTCATAATACATCATATGTGTCCGTTAAATTAAATTTTAACAAGAAAATTTTTAATCAACCATGCAAACAAATGATAGTCAAAAATTAAATTTTATCACATACTTAACATTTCGAACACACAAATGTTGTTTCAAACAGAGTTTGGTTCACATACTAAAATATATTTTTATAGCTAGATTACACAGCAAAAGTATCACACAAAAACATCATTATATATATAAACAGAACGCAAGTTATTGAAAATTACTAAAATTAAGCTGCTCACATATTCCTAATTAAGCACAACCCAGTACACAACAATTCATTCAATCAATCAAACATTTGAACCACATGAATTAGCAAAAAATGGAATTGAATCGAAACCCACAGGTTCTGAAACTACAGTCAAAATTAAAGAGGTAAAAAAAAACCCAAGCATTTGGCGCAGTGGTTCAAAGTCGCCTTGGGATGAGCCGTAAACCCGGACATCTTAGGATCGACTCCCACTAGCAACAATTGTGAGGGGCAACGAACTGCCTTGCGTAAGCAGGTTACCAAACCCGCTCTGGTCCGGGCTGGGGAGATTAGTCGGCCTGCGGGTCGGATACTCTATAATATAAAAAAAAGAAGATAAAAAACTACATGCCAAAGATTCAAACATAACATAATACACACATATATATACATATCAAATATTTGGTCTAGGGTTTGGTTGTAAGACCCCGAATTTTATGAAATAAAAGTATTCAATTTTTCTTATAATTATTATTTTATTCAGTAAAAGGTTAAATTGATAAAAGGTTAAAGTTAAGGGTGATATGTGCAAATTTTACAAAGTAAGCAAGTTGTCATAAAATATTCGTTGTGTCGGAGAATATTCCTTCTGTCGGGGAATATTATATTCGGTAAAGTACGACGGCGGCGCCAAAATAACCAATAATTGGTGGGCCCCATAATAGAATAACTATCGGATATAGAAAGCGACAGAAGTCGGGGAATATTCGTTTGGTCGGGGAATATTCGTACGACGGCGCAATCATTGGTGGACCCCACAACGGAATAACTGTCGGATATAGAAAGCGACAGAAATAACATTTTTATAAAAATAAACTTTTACCGTTAAACTGTTGAAATACCCGGTGATAAAAATACAGTAATATGCGTTGTTGCACAGTAGCACACGGTATTGCACAGTATTAATTGATTATTGATGCTTACGTAAGAAGTCACTCAGTATTCAATAATTGCTACAGTAGTTGCTGCACAGTATCTCATACTATTGATTCAATTATTGTCACAGTATCATCTGCACAATACTTTAAAATATTAAATCCATAATTGACACAACACAGTTACTCATATTATTATTAATATTAGCATTATTGACAATGTCTAGAAAGTTCTGTCAAGGAAAGAGGTTAGGTTATATAATTGCGCGCCAATAAGGATAAATCTTTATCAAAAAGCCTCCTCTTTCCTCAGAACGATCTGGTTGTCAATATTCTGAATTATAATATTAATGATGAATGGTTGATAAAAATATTTTCATTATGTTAGAAATATTAATGTTAGTGGAAATCGACATTTATTTCGATAATAGTTGATTTTCGGATGTTAAATTGACCAAACGGAAAATTAATCGGATAAATGAGCAATTAATGGGTGGTTAGTGGTAGACATGTGGGGGCTGCTATAATAAATGTTTGGTGGGTGGTTGTAGGGGAGGTGGTGCAAGATTGATAAACTTGAGGGACTAAATTAAAAATAAAGTTAAAGATGGAGGTACTAAAGTGTAATTAACCAATTTTTTTCTAGCCTATAAATAGCAAGCTAATTTCATTCATTTCTCAAAAAAAAATTTGAAGAGAAAAGTTGTAGAGAGAGAAAATATAGAGAGAGAATAAAAGAGAAAGAAGAAGAGTATTCGGTTACTATTTCAGTATTCAATCTTCTACTGAGGTAAGGGATATGGTTTTTCTCGTAAGAGGTATTATTTATTTCGTATTGGTAAATGATGTTATTTTCTTTCAATACTCGTAAGGGTTGTTATTCTATTCCTTATTAAGCTGTGGGAGTAACCTGTCTACGTGGATTACCGCATGCATGGTGAATAATCCTTCATATTCATTCTTTATTAATCTATGGGAATAACCTGTCTACGCGGACTACCGCATGCCTGGTGAATAACCTTTCGTATTCATTTTATTCCTTATTAATCTGTGAAAATACCCTGTCTACGCATGCATGGTGATTAACCCTTCGTATTCATTTTATTAAATCGTGAAAATAATCTGTCTACACGGATTACAGCATGACGGGTGAAAATCCATTTACAGTTTCGTATATTCTTTCATACTCGTATGAAATATTATTTCACTAGAATATTGGTCTGAACTTCTTATGAAAATTTTAATCTTTTCATAACGAGGTACTATTCACGAGTTACTATTCACGGGTTACTATTCACGAGTTATTATTCACAAGTTATTATTCACGGAGTGCTATTCACGTGTTACTATTCACAGGATACTATTCATGAAAAAAAATATTTTTTTTCTGTCCAAATTATCTTTGATTGGATCCATGTTTTTATCTTTATGTCGATAATTTAGATATTCTTGAATTCTGGATAAATGGAACTATAATTCTCTAATATTTGTCCTTGATCTCACTGGATTTATTCTTTTCTTTGATTAGATCCATGTTTTTATCTTCATGTCGATAATTTGGATATTCTTGAATTCTGGATAAATTGAATTATCAATCTATAATACCTATCCTTGATCATATTTTATAATTATAGTGATGAAAGTTCTCTTTGACTTGAGTGTAAAGATGGGTAGATTATTGGTATGATCATAACTATGGGTTCTCTTCGGCCAGAGGTGCAAAGATGAATTGTTGATTGGTATGATTATAATTGAATATCTTTAGCTTAAGTGCAAAGGTGAATTGATCAACATGGTTATAAGTATTGCTTCTATAAATTCTGAAATGATTAGAAATTCCTTTGAGATTTATATTTCATCTAATATCATTTCACTTGAATTTTTAATTACCTAAATCTTCTTATTAAATTTTAATCGTTATCTTTGAAATATGAAACTTGAATATCTTTAGGCCCGTAGTGCAAAGATGAACTGTTGATTGATGAATATCTTTGGCCCGTAGTGCAAAGATGAACTGTTGATTAATGAATATCTTTGGCCCGTAGTGCAAAGATGAACTGTTGATTGATGAATATCTTTGGCCCGTAGTGCAAAGATGAACTGTTGATTGATGAATATCTTTGGCCCGTAGTACAAAGATGAACGGTTGATTGATGAATATCTTTGGCCCGTAGTGCAAAGATGAACTGTTGATTGATGAATATCTTGGCCCGTAGTGCAAAGATGGACAGGTGTTTGGCATGATTATGACCTTTGATGTTACTGTTAAATATCTTTAGCCCGTAGTGCAAAGATGAATTGACTAACATGATTATGACTAAAGGCTGTAAACTAGTATAATCATGACCATTGATGTTACAAATGAATATTTTTGGCCTGAGTGCAAAGATGAATTTATTAGCATGATTATGAAAAGGAACTGTGATTTGGTATAACCATGATCTTTGGTGTTTCAGGTAAAGACAGGTAATGAAAATTATCTTCGTCCTGGGTGCGAAGAGAAAATTATCAACATAATTATGATCATGAACTATTTACATGATTGTGGAGATGAATTGTTGATTGATGTTATAGGGAAAAAATATTGTTGGTGGACTTTTAACATGGAAAAGATAGTAGACATTATGTTCTACTTGACTCTTCTAATGGATTGCCTATTCCGCTGCAATTATTGATTTAAACTTGTTGTCTACTGTATTCTATCAGATTTTTCACTGTTGAGGACTAAGGTTCTAAAGATCTGATTCATTACCGATGAAGACTATTGATAATTTAATTATCTTTAGTCATAATATTCTTTACTGGGCTATTTGTGCTCACCCTTTTACTTCACAATTCCTTTCAGGTAATAAAAGTGTAGCTGGGTCGAGCGGGGATAACAAGGGAATAGAACTATAGTCTATAACTATTGAAGTTTCCTATAAAACAGTATGAGAATAATTGTATTGAGGTTTTAAAATGTGTGTGTCGTATTTTATACGTCATTTAACAGTTGATTTTGGTGACCCGACTTAGGTGAGGTGAACTGGACTTTGGAAGGGTGTATTGCCATTATCATACAAGATGTCTAACCACATACAACTTCATGTTATTATAAAACATGGTTGTGCGCATCCACTTGCTGATTATATCAATGAGCACTACCTATATAATCTTGGAGTATGGTTAGAATATAATCCTCAGTTTGAGAAAATTGAGATAATTATATGGCAAGAGAATACCCACCATTGGAATGAGCAGGATAGTAATCTTCTCATTCTTCTTTGGGGTCTATTAGGTCAACCAAGGTTAATTCTCAAGTCCTACGATATCTATTATAATTTAGAGGCATGGCCTCCCATGTACGAAGGTTTCCTTGAGCATTTTTCAAATATTTTAATTCCTAAAACAGTTATTAACTGTACCTTTATGTAACGTATCATTAATAAGGAGTACGAGTACTGTAATTTGTATTAAAACTCACAGTATGTGTGTTGTCGTATTTTGTACGACGGTGTAATAGTTAGAATATAATAAAGATTTGTATTTAAATTTTGTTGAGTGTATTTGGCGACCCAGAATGGGTTGTGTGGACCTATTTTGGGGGCGTCACATTGGTACCTAACAGCAATCGAAGGAGTGACAGCAATCGAAGGAGTAGAAGGTGTAGCAGGAGTAACAACTGCGGAGGGAAGGAGGGAGAAGCCAAGAAATTGACGGATCGAGCGCAGAGAGAGAGAGAGAGAGAGAGAAAGAGCACAGCACAGCAGTTCTTCGACAGTAGATAGGCTTTTTAGGTTGAGTGGGGTACAGATGTAATTTAGCAAAATAAAAAAGCGGCAAAATAGCCATTACACAAACTAATTTATTAAGAATGATTTATAAGTTATTTTTAAATAAGTTAAAAATTAGTGCTTATTTATTTTTACTTGTAAATTAACTTATAAGTTAAAAAATAAGTCGTTGTCAAACATTTTAATCGTGTTAACTTATAAGTCATTGTCGAACAAGGCCTCAAGGCGATGGACTTATTTAAAACAACTTAAAATTTAAATTTTAAAATGACTTATAATTAATTTAAATTGTGAATTGGTTAATGTATAAGTTAAAAGTGTGTAGTATTGTGTTTTTTTATAAATATATTATTAAGAAGAGTAATTAATTTCTAATTTAATAATTGAATCATAATCAATGTATTATATTTAAGCGTGCACACAGACACATATATTATTAATAGTATAATTTAATATTTGATAACGTAATTTTCATTAGAAAAATAGTTTCCTACATTGTATTATTTAAATAATAGTAAAATTTTATTTATACTCAAAATTATATTATACTTATATTTTAATAATAGCAATAAATTTGAATTATGCAGCTAATATTTGTGAGACTTTTGTTTTCTTCTCAAATTATATTATCTAAGTCAATATATTATACTTTTACTTATACTTTAATAGTAGTAGTAATTTAATATTACGTAAGATGATCCTCATAAGAAAATAGTTTCCTTCAAAAATTATATTATCTAAGTAATAATAAAATCATACTTATACTTGAAATATAATTACATGTATATTTTAATAATATTAACAAGTTCAATTTTATAGGTCTTCAAACCTTTAAATTTTATTTTGATGATAGCAAATTAAGTAAATAGGTCAAATGGATAGAATCCTCTCCATAGAATTAAAATATTAAAATGTTTTAATTTACCTTGACCATAATATTTTTCTAAAATCCTTCTTGAATTTATTTTTCCTAACCTTGATAATTTAATATTAAGTATGAAAGAAATTAATTCATAAAGTAAAATTTTTGAAGGCAAAGATAACTCTTATTTCTTTTCAAAATGATTTTCAAAACTAAATCTTTAAAAGATCTTTTCTGGGCAAAAAAATTTACAAATTAATATATATGTGTGTATATATATATATATATATATATATATATATATATAAACTGTATATGTATATATATGTATATCATATATACGTATGTTATGTATATATATGTAATAAATATATATATGCATGTGCATGTGTGTGCCGTGTATGTGTGTTGTGTATGTGCACATATGAGGCTTAGGCCTTGAAGCCTTTCTATCTTTGTCTTTGGCTGGCAATGTATTAAAAATAATGCTACTATCATATAAATAATCTCACATAATGCTCACATACATACTGCGGGCCTCACATATCAAGCGGGGGCCTACAGTATGCATGTGTGTGTAAATGAGTATTATGTGAGATTTTTTATGTGATAGTAGCATTGTTGATGTATTAAATGTCCAAAAAAAAAAGACTAGCCTTTGTGATTTGAGGTTTGACCTAATGAAAAAGGGTTTGCATGTGCTGACTTAAATGTTGGCAACTTTTATTATGGGCCAAAAACCTTTTACATTAAATGGGGCTCGTCTCTTATTGATCGATCCGTGTATCATGATTTCATTCGAAATCATCCATTTGATTTAAAATTTGGTTTTTAAAATCAAATATCAAAAGAATTTTTTGCCCTTAACTTTAAAATTTTATAAATAGGAGGCTTTTCTTTCACTTTTCATTACCAATTCATAATCAAAGAAAAACTTACTCTTCTTGCCTACATTCTCTCAAAAGAAACTTTCACTCTTTTTTCTACTAAAGTTCTAATTTTCTGAAGAAGATAAAATTGGTAAAAGCATTTGAGATATGTTATTGAAATTGCTTTTTACTTATATTATCTCATACTTGCTTTTATATATAGATATTCAAATATAAACTGTTATACACGTTCATATATATCTATATTTCATCTATTCATATCAAACTAAAAAGTCAGTACTTAGATACCGGTATTCGGATATATTTCTTAACAAATAATTTATCTACACGGTATTTGAAATCCTAAGTGACATTTTATTGATATAGATAATTTATATAAATATTATAAAATAAGTATATAAATATCAGATTGTTAAACCAAAATTTAGTCATTACTTAGATATCGATATTCGGAGATATTTCTTAACAAAAAATATTATCTGGATGGTATTTGAAATCCTAAGTGGCCAAATTTTCACGTAGATCAAATATATTAAAATATATATCTTTGAGTGAAACGAACTTATTTGATATATCAAGTATTATTTAATTAATTAAACTGTTATACTTGATAATTGGCATCACTAGTATTTTACACACAAACTCATTTATTCATAAAATACTTGTAGCATAATATAGACGTTATTTAAACTTTTATATCTGAATTCAAAGTTATATTTGTTTAACATAGAAACACATTCTTTATTTATATATAAAAAAAGAAAATCTTTATAAAATTGCATTAATCTGTATATCTGCTTACACATAAGTTTTTCACATAAATATACAAGTCTTTAACTTTTATTTAAATATATGATCCTTAAATTGTTATCTGTTTATTTGAGAAGAATCAAATATAAAAGTTATTTGAACTTTTATATATCTGTACTGAATTTTATCTACTTACCTTAGAAGCATATTTCTATCAAACTTTTGTAAAAATAGAAAAGGCTAGAGTAAGTTTATTTTCTACACATGCGAGAAAGACGAATAAATTTTTGACCAAGACTACAGTCTTAGAGAGATTGTATGTGTAAGACCCCAACTTTTTATGAATAAAGATTTAATTTTCTCTAAATATTATTCTAAATAGTAAGGTGATATTTAATAAATGTTATAGTTATGGGTGATTTGTGAAAATTTTACAAAGTAAACAGTTGTCGGAAAATATTCGTTTGGTAGGGGAATATTCTTTTTGTCGGAAAATATTCGTACGACAGCACAATCATTGGTGGACCCCACAACGGAATAACTATCGAATATAGAAAACGACAGAAATAACCTTTTATAAAATAACGGAAAGACTTTTACCGTTAAACCGTTGAAATATCCGATAATAAAAGTACAGTAATACGCGTTATTCCACAGTAGTACGCAGTATTGCACAATATCTCTAATTATTGATTCTTACATAAGAAGTCATTCAGTATTCAATAATTGTCACAGTAGTTGCTCATAGTATCTCAATAATTGTTACACTAATATTTGTATAATATTTTATATTATTAAATTAATAATTAACACGACATAGTTACTCATATTATTATTATTATTATTATCATTATTGACAATATCTAGAAAGTCCTGTTGAGAAAAGGGTTAGGTTATTTAATTGCGCGCCAATAAAGAAAAATCTTTATCGGAAAGCCCTCTCTTTCCTGAGAACGATCTGGTTGTCAATATTGTGAGTTATAATATTAATGATGAATAATTGTTGAAAGATTAAAAATGTGTTGATTGAAGATAAGTGATTTGTGGTAGATATTTATTCAATTTTTGATATAAATAGAGGGGTTTGTCATGGGCGTTTGTTGTAAGTTTGGTTTATTGTTCCATAGGGGGACGTGCTAATTTTTCAGACCATCGGTAATTTATTTTCTTTCAGTTTTTATTTTATTGTTATAATAATAATAATAAAACAGAAAACTTTTTGTATAAAACAGAAAACTTTTATAATATATATAAAGTTATTTGTTTTATTAGAATATAATTAGAATATACTCCCTCCGTCCCATAATAAGTGATGTTTTAGAGTTGGGCACAACCATGAAGAAAATGATTGTATAGCATTAAATATAGTATTATTTGTCTATAATACCCTCTGTGTTAATAAAGAAGAGAGAGTTAAAAGCATCTGGGTATTGAAGTAGGAGTAGTGAGGGGTAATTTTGGAAATATTGTAATTAATGCTCCTATATTTTCTAAAACAATAAATAATTTGGGACAAATGAAATCACCTAAAACATCACTTATTATGGGACGGAGGTAGTTTTATATTATATATGAAGTTATTTATTTTATTAGAATAATTTAGATGAATAGTGATCAATAGTAAAATTAGACGAAATTTTAGAAAATCCACTATTTAGTCCGTGATTATTTCTAAATAGTTCACCTCCATTCTCCTATAAATAGGTTGCTCAATTAAGCTATGAAACTCACACCAGAATCAGAGAATTCTTCTTCTATAATATTGTGCGTATTTCTTTCTAATATAAGGATACTTTGAGTGTAGCTAATAGTACAAGATTTTCTCAAGATAATATCCGTTATACCAGTCAGATTTAGTCTCCTACTAAAGTAAAAGATATTATTTTCTTTCAATATTCGTAAAGGATATCACTTATTGCATACTCGTATGTAAATTTGCTTTCATATTCGTACATGATATTACTTCATACTCATAAGGGTTGTCATTCTATTTCTTATTAATATATGGGAATAACCTGTCTACACAGATTATCGCATGCCTGGTGAATAACCCTTCGTATTCATTCTTTATTAAGTTGTGGAAATGATCTTTCTATGCGGATTACCGCATGACGGGTGAAAATTCATTTGCAATTTCGTATATTATTTTATTTCATATTCCTAAATCTAAACTTACTATGGTAAGTATTGCTTCTATAATCCCTGAAATGATTAGAAATTCCTTAAGGTTTGCGCTTCATCTAATATCATTTCACTGAAATATTAGTCTGAACTTTCTTATTAAATTTTAATCCTTTCATGTCGGGGTACTATTCATACGGTACTATTCATGAGTACAATTCACAACAAAATTTAATTTTCTTTTCTTTGTCCAAGTTATCTTTTATGAATTTTATTCTTGAAATTAAATTCATGTTTTGATCTTCATGTTGACAATTTGGACATTCTTGAACTCTGGATAAATTAAATTATAAATCTCTAATAATTATCATTGATCTCACTGGATTCATTTTTTATATCATTGTCATAATCCTCACACTTTAATAGTGATGAAAGTTCTCTTTGGCTCGTAGTGCAAAGATCAACAGTTGATTGATGAATATCTTTAGCCCGTAGTGCAAAGATGGACAGGTGTTTGGCATGATCATGACCATTGGTGGTACAAATGAATATATTTGGCTCGTAGTACAAAGATAAAATGTTAATTTGCATAATTATTGATTGGTGTTACAGGGATAAAATATTGATGACGGGCTTTTAAATCATAGAAGATAGTAAACATCATGCTATACTTTACTCTTCTATTGGATTGATTATTCCGCTGCCGTTGATTTAAAACTCTATGTCTTCTATATTTTATCTGATTTATTATTGTTGCAGGCTAAAGATAATTTATTCTCCATTATCATAGTCATAATATTCTTTACTGGGCTAGTTGTGCTCACCCTTTTTCTTTTATTGATCTCCTCAGAAAATAAGAGTGTCGCTGGGACTAGTCGGGGAGTGGAGTAATGATCCGAGATAGTTACTATAGAAGTCTTCACTATGTTGTAAAATAGTGTGAAAAATAATTATAATAAGGACTTAATTTGAGTGTGGATATTTTCGTATTGTATACGACATAATATTTGTATTGAAGCTCATAGTTTATGTGTGGTCGTATTTTGCACGATAAATTAATAGTTATAAATAGGAAGATTTATATTTGAATTATGTACCATGTATTTTGGCGACTCAAAATGGGTTGTGTGGACCTATTTTGGGGGCGTCTGAAAGTAGTATGCATACAAGCCAATCATGTATGATGATAAAGCATATATTTTGTAAACAATTTTATTTAATTATTAATAAAATTATTAATTTATTAAAGGCATTTAATTATCTACATGATGCTGTTTTTGTAGTATGTAAATTGTTGAAAATTGCATATTCAAATTTGATGTTGAGAGTAAATATAAATGCTTAAGTGTAAAGTCCTTCAATGATCATATGTACAAGGACTTAGATGATAGATCAAAATTGTTTGGTTGATCTGAGCTTTAATGTTTATCATTTATGTAAATAACTGTATAAAAGAAAAGATTAAAACTGTTAGGTTGATCTATTTAAGATGTAAAAGTTAAAGTCTTGACAGAATCGTAGTCTGTCAAAGGCAGCATACAGAAACCAAGGCAAGATTCGTGGAGTTTAAGTGAAAGCATCGAAGAATCGTAGTCTGCCTTGAAAGCCACACTGAGAATCATGAAGATGATTCGAGCGCCTGCCGAGCTAAGTCAAGAATCGCAGTGTGCTCTCAGAAGCGTGGAGTCTGCAAGACAAGCAAGAAGGAATCGTAGTCTACCAAAGAGCTTAATAGAAATCGTAGTGTTCTCTACGATTAAGTCTGAGTCCATCCTGTGCAAGCCAACACACAAAGATTATGGTACAATGACTACAATCGTGGTGTTCCTCCAGTCTGCATCAAAGTTCATAGTTCTGATGAAGGGAGGAAGAACAACAAATGAAGAAAGGCTTATAATCGTTGACAATTTGATGGTCCCAATGATTCCATATTCATCCTTAGTACAAATCGAAGAAGCGTATTGAAGAAGCTAAGGAAAGGACTAAATCGCCTGCTGAAAACACCTTTTCAGGTGTTAGGTGAAGTTGCAGTCTGCTGTGTCAGTGGGCCAGATGGCTCAGCAGCAGGAAAGTAGGATGTCAACATCAACTGCACAGAAATGTCTGAAGCATTTAATGCTGCAACGGAAGCATTCAAACGGATACATTTTGAATGGCTCTTTTATAAGGAAATCAGACAAGGATTCAAAATAAGCATGCAAGACAAGAAAAGAAAGAATATACAACGAGAAAAGCTCAAGAACACTCAACGATCAACTCTACGAATCCTGAAAGAGGAAGGCTTGCTTCGCTACTTCAGTTCTTCAGAACTGATGCTTAATTGCAACTGAGTAGCACACCCCAGAATACAACTATCAACTCAAGTGAAGTTCCAAGTCAGAAGGACTTGAAGAGTTCAAGAGTGAACTAAGAGAAGTACCAAGTCTGCTGGACTTGAAGAGTTCAAAAGTGAACTAAGAGAAGTTCCAAGGCTGCTGGCCTTGAAGGAATCTAAGCGATTCAAGTTGTAAGAGATATCTTTAGTGGATTTCCTACTCGTGGAGTAGAAGAGTGGACTAGGAGCCTTGTGTGCTCTGAACCACTTAAAACCTCTGTGTCTCTTTGTCTCTCATTAACTACTATAACTGCTATACCTGTGATAACTGCTATAACTGCTTATCAAACCATAACTGCAATATCTTTTAGGGGAACAAACATATATTCCGCTGCTGTCAGTATATTCAATACTGACAAAGTATTTTAAACAAAGAAAATTTAAAATATCTATTCAACCCCCCCCCCCCCTTCTAGATAACTAACGTGCCTTTGAGAACTAACAATTGGTATCAGAGCAGGTTCTCTTAAACGAAGCCTACAAATCTTGAGTAGATCCAATGGCAAATCTGATAAGCGAGACCAAGACAGGTGAAGGCAGCAAGCCACCTATGTGCAACAAAGATAAATTTGCCAACTGGAAAGTTCGGATGCAAGCATACATGGATTCAATAGATGATGATCTATTTGAAACCGTTCTAAATGGGCCCTATGTTCCAACAAGGCTTGCACCAACTCCTGAAGATCCAAATAGAGTTGTGGTCAAGGTCAAAGCAGAATGGACTGAAACAGAGAAGAAAGATGTCCAGCTAGACAAAAAGGCTAAGAACATCTTATTCCAGTCTTTAGAAGACAATCTATTTGAGAACGTGGTCAACTGCAAAAATGCCAAGGAAGTCTGGGAAGCACTACTCATCATGCATGAAGGAACTGAAGAAGTCAGAGAAAACAAGCAATCTCTATTGACCCAACAGTATGAGATGTTTGCTCATATTCCAGAGAGAATGTCACTTCCACATATGAGAGATTCACTACACTGCTCAACTCTCTTAGAGCTTATGGAAAGATCTATCCCAACAAAGATTTAGTCATCAAGTTTATGAGGTCCTTATCAAGCAAGTGGGATGCCAAGACCACTGCAATCACAGAGTCAAAGAACCTGCATGAGATGACTGTTCAACAAATCTATGGAAACCTTCTTACCTATGAACTAGAGCTGACTCAACGAGCAGAAACTCTATCTGAAGGAAGAAAGAAGGACAAAGGAGTTGCTCTCAAAGCAAAAGAGGAGATATCCAAAGCTCATGATGAAGATGAATATGACTCTGAGGAAGGTAAGGATGAAGATGATGATGAAGTTGCAATGATGGCAAGAAGATTCAGGAGGTTCATGCTCAAAAGGAAAAGCAGCAAACCTAAAAGACTCAACAATAGCAGCAGTCAGGAGAAGACCAATGACCTATGCTACAACTGCAAGAAGCCTGGTCATTTCATTGCCAACTGCAACAAACCGATCAGAGAAGAGCTGAAAAGAAAGTCAAATCCAAAGAAGGAGCTCAAAGGCTACAAAAAGAATAAGAAGAAAGAAAAAAGAAAAAAGGCTTGTAGCTGGAAGCTCGTGGAGTGACTCAGACAATGACTCCAATGCTGAGTCTGAAGATGATGAAGCACCTCAAAAATCCAACCTATGTCTGATGGCCAAATATGCACTCAGCAAGAAAAGTGCTAAAGCAGTCATAGACAAGGTATTTGACTTCAACTCTCCTGAATAGCTATTGATGATTTAAGAAATGGCATTCGTGACATGTCAACTGATCTATATCAATATATGAGATGGTTTAGAGTTCTATCTAAAGATTATTCTGATCTTCAAAAAGAGAAAGAGAAAGTTCAGAAAGAGCTGGAAGCAGCTCTACTAAGTTCTGACTCTCTCTCTAAGTTTGAAGTTGAGAATAAAATCTTGAGAGAGACCAATGAACTGAGCATACAAAGAGAGTCAAAGATAACCTCTAAGATTGAGGAGTTAGAAAAGACTAACTCTACATGGAATAGGTCTTCTTCATCCATGGACTCCCTGATCTCCAGTCAGAGAAGTGCTTCTGACAGAACAGGTTTGGGTTTAGGGGAGTTTACCCCAGAACCATGTGTGGAAAAGATTAAGGATACAAACAGTAGCAGTGCTTCGAAATCAAATAGAAGCATTGTATTTGTAAAATTCACATAAAAGGAAGAACCAGTGCAATCTTACTCTTTTGATCCAAGTAGTGTCCCAAGACACAACGGATCCCATGCTGGCCTAGGATTCAGAAAGGAGAAGAGTAACTTAGTCACCACTGCCCAACCTCGAAGAATCGTAGAGTCACAAAAAACTGACTCCACGAATCAACTTGGAAGGAATCGTGGTGTTGAGGTTCACTCAGCACAAAACGTGAATCCCAAGGCTGCATAGAACAAGAAGATGCAATATAAGGGCAAAGCCACCAAGTATCCACACAAGTCCAAATGGAGAAAGAATCGACACACATACACAAACATGAATTATATTAGATGATTTGCATGTGGAAGATTTGATCATAAAGCTGCATTATGCTTTCATAACACTGTGCATGGGAGGCCCAAAGTCAAGCAGATTTGTGTTTTTAAGGGTACTAACATTGCAGGACCCATGCTAGTCTGGGTACCAACATGAAAGCTGAATCTGTCTGTAGGAAATGAGCACCACCATTACAACATAGTATCTGGACAGTGGTTGCTCAAGGCATATGACCGGGAACAAATCCCTCTTGTCTAACTTCGTGGAAAAAGAGGGACCAATAGTTATCTTTGGAGATAACAGCTCTGGCAAGACGAAAGGCTATAGTTCAGCTGGAAATGGTACTGTGTCCTTTAGCAAAGTGGCTTATGTAGATGGGCTAAAGCACAATCTTCTCAGCATCAGCCAACTCTGCGATAAAGGCCATTAAGTCACATTTCTTAACAATCAGTGTTTAGTCAGAGATCTAGAGACATCATCCATCAAGCTGACCGGGACAAGAGAAGGAAATGTCTACACTGTCAATCTTGCTCAGCTGAGTTTTGATGAGACAGTATGCCTTCTTGTTAAAGCCTCTGAAGAGATAAGTTGGCTATGGCACAGAAGGTTATCTCATCTCAACTTCAAGAACATGTCAAAACTGGCCTCCAAAGATCTCGTAGCAGGATTACCAAAGTTTAGCTTCATCAAAGAAAGGTCATGCAACGCATGCCAACTTGGAAAGCAAACAAGGAGCTCGTTCAAAGGCAAAGCAATCAACTCAATTGACAGGCCCCTACAGTAACTTCATATGGATCTTTTCGGGCCAATCCCAACTGTGAGCCTAGGAGGAAAGAGATACTCACTGGTCGTAGTGGATGACTACACCAGATTCACATGGGTGTTCTTTTTTCCAACTGATCAAGATGTTCAAGCTGGTGATGAATGAAAAAGGAGAGACTATCAAGGCTATAAGAAGTGATCATGGTAGAGAGTTTGACTTCTCAGAAATGGATTAGTTCTATTCAGACAATGGCATCAGCCACAACTTCTCAGCACCACGAACTCCTCAGCAAAATAGAGTAGCTGAAAGGCAAGAACAGAACACTTATAGAATCAGGAAGAACTCTACTAGCAGCATCTCATCTACCTGAATACTTCTGGGTAGAAGCCATCAACACTACATGCTACACACAGAACAGATCTCTTGTACACTCTACGTTGAAGAAGACTCCCTACGAGCTGTGAAAGAAAGAAAGCCGAATGTCAGTTACTTCCATATGTTCGGCTGTTCATGCTACATTCTCAACAATGGGAAGCAATATCTGACTAAGTTCCAACCCAAGTCAGATGAAGGAATCTTCCTTAGATATGCCACAAACAGCAAAGCTTATAGAGTGTTCAACAAGAAAACACTAAGTGTTGAAGTCTCGATCCACATTATCTTTGATGAAACAGACTCGGACAAGTCTGCACCACAAGGCACTACGATCGACGATTTAGACACCACGAATGAGGTGGTCGAGCCCAACACCACGACCGTAGTCCCTGAAGGTGGAATCATAGAGGCTGGTGAAGAAACCGTAGAGAGAGCTACACCAGACGATGATTCTGATCAACAAGAACCAGAAATCAATCTTGAAGAGTTCAGATAAGAAGGTAACAGAACATATGTTCCAACAGAGAACAGATGGGTAAGAGATCACACTCAAGACCTGATCATTGGAGACCCAACTGCCAGAATCAGAACAAGATCTGTAACTCAGAATGAGTGTTTCTATTTGAGTTTTCTATCTCAAATAGAGCCCAAGAAGATAGAAGATGCAATGGAAGATGCAAGCTGGATTGAGGCCATGCAAGAGGAACTGAATTAATTCGAAAGAAGCAAAGTCTAGAGATTAGTTCAAAGACCAAGGAATCACCCAGTCATACGCACCAAATGGGTTTTCAGAAACAAGATGGATGAAGATGGGGTGATCACAAGGAACAAAGCAAGACTAGTGGCCAAAGGATATTCTCAAGAAGAAGGCATTGACTATGATGAGACTTTTTCACCAGTTGCCAGACTTGAAGCAATCAGAATATTCCTTACATTTGCTGCCCACATGAGGTTCAAGGTCTTCCAGATGGATGTCAAAAGTGCATTCCTAAATGGTGAACTTCAAGAAGAAGTATATGTGGAACAACCCTCAGGTTTTGTCAATCCAACCCTCTCTAATTATGTCTATAGATTAGACAAAGCCTTATATGGACTTAAACAAGCACCTAGAGGTATGAAACACTAACCTAACTTTCTTACTGAAAAAGGATTCACTAGAGGTAGAGTAGATACTACACTATTCCTAAGGAAGCACAAAGATAAAGTTTTACTAGTTCAAATATATGTAGATGATATTATCTTTGGTTCTACTGATGAAAATCTGTGCAAGAGATTTGCCAAGCTTATGCAGAGCAAGTTCAAAATGAGCATGATGGGCGAGCTGAATTTCTTCCTTGGACTGCAAGTGAAGCAAACTGATGAAGGTATCTTCATTAACCAAGCCAAGTACATCAAAGACTTACTCAAGAAGTATGGCATGGAATCAGCCTCTCTCATGAAAACACCAATTGATCCAGCAACTAAGCTTGACAAAGATGAGAAAGGTAAAAGTATTGACATTACTCAATACAGAGGTATGATAGGCTCCCTTCTCTACTTAACTGCCAGTAAACCACATATAATGTTTGAAACATGTATATGTACTAGATTTTAAGCTAATCCTAAGGAATCACACTTAACTGCTGTAAAAAAGATTTTCAGGTATCTTAAAAGTACACCCTACTTGGGTCTATGGTATCTAAAGGAGTCCTCCTTTGAACTGACAGGATACTCAGATGCTGACTTTGTAGGATGCAAAATAGATAGAAAGAGTACCAGCAGTACCTGTCAACTGCTAGGAAATAGACTAGTGTCCTGGTTTAGCAAGAAGCAAAACTCAGCACCAACTTCAACAGAAGAAGCTGAATATATTGTTGCAGGCAGCTGTTGTGCTCAAATCCTATGGATGAAGAATCAGCTAGCAGACTATGGGTTTGATTTTAAATCTATACCTATACATTGTGATAACACAAGTGCCATAGCAATAACTTATAATCCTGTCATGCATTCTAGGACTAAGCATATAGAGATAAGATATCATTTTATTAGGGATCATGTTCAAAATGGAACTATATCTTTGCAATATATCCCTACTAAAATTCAACTTGCTGTTGTGTTTACAAAACCCTTAGACGAATCCAAATTTAATAAGCTAATAAGTGAGTTAGGTATGTTAAATTTACAACCATGAATTCTATGCTCTAGATTAATGCTAACCATGCAAATAATAAGGCTAAGTCAAAATCGTAGAGATGACTAAGAGAGACTACGATCATGGAGTGTTCTAGATAAGAAAGGATATCTCACTACGATGACAGCACAACTCAGGCCAAGCAACCCTTCTTATAAGCGCCTCAGGGACAAACCTGACCCTTAGTATATGTCTAAGAGGTTGGCCCTTCCTGAGCTACCTTAACTTGGAAGGGATGCTATCTCAGATTTCTTCAAAAATCATAGAGTCATCGGCCATAGAGCAGATCCAGCTAAAGAACTCCACAATCGTGGAGTGGTTCTCAGCATTTGTAGTCTTCCCACAAAGACTCACTAGCTCAGGGGGAGCTAAGGGCAGAATCGAACTTTCCATATGACTTAAAATTGTGGAGTCCTGCAGAACTCGACACGTGTCCCTCTATGCAAAACATATGGAGGGAAGTTATAAATTCATTTTGAACTGTCATTTGTCAGTTTACTTTTTGAATTCCAAACGCTTATATCTCTCGCTCTCTCTCAAATGAAACCCTAAGTTTCAGAAAGCTAAGCCAATTTGTTTCGTCTCAGGATACTCAATCAAACAATCAAATGGCTGCTTTGATTGTTGTCTTTGGCTACCAGCTATGTTTTGATGGGTTCAAGGAGGCTAGACCTGAGATTCACAAAGTTCTTTCATTCCTGAAGAAAGCTGGCCTCGAAGATGCTCTGAGCACCAGCACTCTGATATATCCTAAAGCTGGTGAAGGAGTTCTACAGCAATGGAGTCGTTGACGGAGACTTCATTATCACCAAAGTCAAGGGCCTGCAAATCCAACTCAACGCCGAGGGAATAAACTTAGCCCTAGGTCTCAACAATGAAGGTCTTCCATCCATGGAGGTTATTGATTTCCATGAAGGTCTGAAGAAGATGCGCTACTCAAAGATTGAAGAAAATAATGGTTACAAGAAGAAAGAGTTTCCCCAAGAATATGAATTTCTTGCTGACATTGTTGGTAAGTGCATATGTTGCAAGGGCTCTGGTCACGACTCTGTCAACGAGAAGCAACTGAAGCTCATGACAGCCATCCGCTACAGAATCCAACTCAACTATGGGTCTTTACTGATGGACTGGTTCGGGAAGTGGATGCAAAGCACCAAGAAGATCAAGAGCACTACCAAAATGCTCTATGGGAGGTTTATTAGCATCATTCTATAGTCTGCTCTGGGTGATAAAATTGAGGACAAAGAAGGTGTTTCTATCATTCCCAACAGAAAGATGACCCAACAGTTGTTCCAGAACTGGAAGAGGAATCCAGCAGAGAATGTGAAGATGATGTCTGCAACTTCATCTGCTACAAGGGAAGCCAAGGAGGAAGATGAAGAAGTCAACAAAGAAGAACCAGTGGCTCTGATTAGAAAGAGCAAAGGAAAGAAGAAAATGAATGAAAGTGTTCAAGCAGCTGAGGAGCCCCATGGCTCAACCACTGATGCACCTCAAGGAGGTCCTAATGCTGAGATTGAGTTTCAATGCCTCACCACTAACAGAGTTATTACTCTTGAGGCAACTCAATCACCAGAGGAGGTTCTGAAAGAGAAGAAGAAGAAGAAGAAGAGGGAGACAAGTGGAGATAAGGCTGAAGGCAGTTCTGAGCCTCAGCAGAAGAAGAAACGCAGCCATAAAACAAGAAAGTCTTCACTCACTATGATTGTGGAGTCCTCACCAATCATAGAGTCCAGACTGGCTGCCACTACAGAAGGAAAAGATGAAACAGCCTCTCAACCTGAACAAACTCTAAGGGCTGAAGCTGAAGAAGGTACACAGGCTGTGCCCAAACTAAAGAAGAAGGTGAAGAAGTTGGTTAAGAAGTTTGTTCTTACCAATGAAGAAATATTGAAAGACGATGATAGAACCAAGTGCTGCTGAGAAAGTACAGCCTGAAGTTACTGTTCATTCTGAAGAGGTTCTGGTAGAAGATGTGACACAGTCAGAAGAAGAAGGGCCAGAAGTACCTGAAGTGAGCCCTAATACTGGAGAAGAGACTCTAGAAGCTTCTGTTCAAGAAAGTGCTACAGCTGAGGGGGAGCTACAAATAGATAATCTTGAAGTCCCCTTAGTAAATAAAGGTTTCGTAGAGTCTGTTGATGAAGAAATGGTGGATAATGTTGATGCTGTGATGGCTGATGTGATGGAAGTTCATGATGAAGAAGAGGATGATGAGCTTGAAATTTTATATGTGGGACAAGATGGTGAAAGGACAGCAAACTACAATCAGCTGTTTAATTACTTGCCCATGATGCCATATCATAAAGCCATGATTCTCAACTCCTGGGATCACATATTCTGGACATTCAAGGCATATCCAGCAATTTCAGTGCTTGCCTATGGATTCCCAAGAGAAAGGAGGTTTGCTTAGAAGCTGATCACAAATGAGTCAACTTCAGAAGCTAAGCCAGAGGTATACATCACTCCCCTCTCTTTCATTAAAAACCACTCTCCATCATCCCATTTCAATCAATTCTACGAATTGCCCAAATGGTTGGAAATGGTCCTGCATCCACTCAATTAGTTTCCAGTTACAGAGTCCCAAAACTCTGTGACTGATGAACCAAACAACCAACTTGTTCTCGTAGAGCCAACTGTTAATGATCCAATGGTGATTGAGCACATCACAAGAATAGTTGAAGAAATGCTTGAAAGCTCAACCATTGAGACACCTAATCTGGACGACACACTACAATTCGCACCTACTGATCAACCTGACACTGCAATCGTAGAGTCTCCAGAACAGCTCAACGAACCAGAAACACAAACCCTGAACCAAAAACTTCACCCATACAACAAACACAAACACCTATAACCCAATCAGATATTCCCTCATCCTCCAACAATGAATATTTTGACATGATACTTGCTCTTGCAAACATGTCAAGGAGAGGTGAACACACTACTGCCCCTCCTCCTCCTAAGACACAACGAATTCTCGATCGATTGTCTCTAATGCCAACAAAGGAGGAGCTGGCTGAAATGATAGGCCAAATGGCTGCAGAGTCTGGAGAGATTCTTGAAGCACACTCCCTAGCGCTTCGCATGAGATTTGACCATATAAACGAATCGGTCAAGCCTCTACCAGGGAACTTGGCATTTGAACTATCAAAAAAGCTGAGGGAGATTGTCAAGGAAATGGCTAAAAGCCTCAGTAAAAGAGATGTCATTCACTTTGCTGCAACGAAGAAGCATAAGAAGGCTATGGAGATCATGCAGAAGACTTAGTAATCTCAAAATAAGCTGATGTCCAAACAGATTTTAGAACTGCATGTCTCTCTAAAATAATTCCAAGCCTGCAGTGTCACTCAAATTAATCAGAATAACAACGCAATGGAGCGGCTTCAGCAACAAAGAAGACAAACTAAGGCTCTAGTCGAGGAAAATCGTAGTGACATTGCACTCAACCGCTCTCAGATGCATGAGCTGGTGGAAGGTGTCGAGCGCCTCTCTGACGATATTCGAACCCTTGATGCTGACATAAAGGGGGAGAATAATGAGCAAGGAGATAGAGGTAGAGGCAGAGGTAGCAGAGGTGGAAGGCAAAGGCAAACACACATTCAACCACCTCCTCAGCAGGGAAGGCAAAGGCAAACTCAAATTAGTCAATTATCGGGTGGCAACCCTAGGAGTCCAAGTTATCAGTGTGACGCCCCCAAATTCCAGGACCGTCACGGGGTCGCTTGAATTCGGTTAGTCACGTGCTTATGGTAATACATCACAATAATAATACGACTAAATGTCGCATCGCACAGCGGAATAATACACAACTAATACCGAATAAATTATATTTAAATAATATAATTATTGACGTCCCAAGGTCTCGTAACTTAAACAGCGATTACATAGCTTAGACATATCTTAAGCATAAATAACCTTAACTAGTACATAATATCATAAGTTCTTTATTACAATCATAAGTCCTACATAATTTAAGCTACTCAGTAGCCTTTCCCTTGCCCTTATCTATGCCCGAAGGTCCGCACTACTCTGCCTTAACTGAAATATTTTAGGGAAAGCAAGAATGAGCACAAATTGCTCAGTAAGTAATATACAATAAGGGTTTGTAATATAATTCTCAATTCTCGAAAGGGTATAGCAAGGTTTGATAGTTCAAGGATAACAAGAATATCAACAGTTTTCAATAACAGTCGCTAAGGACAGAATAATATCAATGTGATTCAATAATAAATCAATTCAAGATTTCAAGATAACTGAATACTGAGCAGTCACTAAGGACTATGAACTTCCACAGGAATTGACAGTAATAAACTGAAAATCCAACAAAAACAAGTACAACAGGTGATCAGCCTAAAGTACCCTATGTTATGCATAACACTCAATCATACTAATGTGCGCGCGTCGGTTCTCCGACAGTTATATTTTATTCTTCTCAGTTAAAAACAAGATCCCGCACCAATCAATTAGTTTGGGTCGCTTTTCAATAATATAAGTCTAGCCGAATCAAATGGCATAGATCTCAACAACTATAAATTTAATTTCAAGATTTAAAGTCCAAAGAATATAGTTTGACTTTTATCCTATTCATGAAGTATATGGTTCATAATATCTGAATTTAATCTCAAGAGTTTATTCGTACGACAATAATTGCATAAGCCAATTGAATGTTCAATAAAGAGTAGAGTTAGGAACTTGCTTACAACATTCCTTGAATAAAGTAAATACGAAAGTCTAGGATACTTGCACTATAAATGAGTGTAAGTAAGGAAACTTGCACTTTAAAATAGTGTAAGTTAGAGAACTTGCCTTTAGCGTAGTTTATCCACGAAAAGCAAATCAACACTTTCGAATTCCTATCGTAATACAGTTACGCATATATATGATATTCATTAGTCATATAATTTAACTTCACATTTTATCTTCGAATATACGATCAACACATAAGCTAAGTTTTAACCTAGCTACACAGTTATATAGAATATAATTTCTATCCTTAACGTTCCTCCTTTAGAGTTTAAACACATTCTCATATCATATAAGATCGCAACAATTAGCAAACATGCTCTCATATTATTAATACCACATAAGACCACAATCAATGTTAAATATATTTCATTTTAGCAAGTTATGGCATTCTCATAAGTTAACTGTCGAAATCGGATTCACATATATCACATAGTATATATACATGTTAAAGAGTCTAAAAGTACTATCACATGTTCAAAATTATCAGATTCTAACTCTCGTCATAACATACCAAAGTTCACGTTCAAAGTTTATACTTTGTTAGTATAGTTCACTAATAAGGTCTATCATGTCCATGCTTCCTTATGAAACCTATATATACAAGTTAACATGTATTACATGTGATTCTAGGTCATGTAAACATGTTTGCAAAATCAGTACCTCAATGTGTCACACACATGTCAAAGTTTGTTTTTTAAAACTTCTATTTTCGTTCGAAATGTTTACTAATCGAGGTTTAGCATGCTCACGTCATACTATGAAACATGTATACACAAGTCAACATTTATTTCATGTGTTTCTAGGCCATACTAACAAGCATCAAAAGTCAGAATGTTAACATGGCAAGTATATATATCGAGTTCGTTTCCAAACATCGAAATTTGTTTATAAAACGCTAAGTTTATCTCAAAACTATAAGTGTGCATGCAACTCTTAGTAAAACATGCTCACATTGTCTCAATATGTTTATATATAAGTATTACTCAAGCTAGCATGCTTGTCCTAATTTATCTTAACAATCAACATTTAGTAGAATCAAGCAGGATGCAGAAAATTACAGCAGGGTGCCGGCGCAGCTGCGCCACCACTGGTTCAACCCAGACAGCAGTCTGCTACGGCAGAATACTAGGCCAATTTCGAATTCCACAACCAATTCGTTTCTACTCAACTACATTTCAGTTTAAACATGCTTATAAGGCTATATAGCAACTAAGAAACATGTCCTAATCAACTTTAGCATAAATGGCAACTATAATCAAACAATTGAAATCTTTGACAGAAAACCAAATGATGAACCAAGAACGAATGATTTATACCTCTGTAATGCAAAGTAAGCTTACTGAAATTGAAATCTCTCCCTCGGTGACTATCTTGCTATTAAACTCAGAACACTCTCAATTCAATACTTAGACAAAATCTCAGCAAATGAAACAGAAGAAGGAGAGCTTAATTTATAGACAAATCAATAACCAGACAATGTTATTGTTCTTCAATTTAAACCAACGTAAATGTAGGATTGCATGGTGGTTAATAGAGAGTAGGTAATTAGTTGTTGGATTCATCATGAATCCCACTCCCTCTTTCATTATTTGCTATGAAGCTATGGATTTTGCTGAAATTGAGAAATAGACTAGCCTTTTTGCCATACACGTGAAGAAGAAGGAGAGTGACTATTATATTGGGACAAGGCCATATATCAGAATTCTAGCAAGTGTGGTATAATGAAATGTTTAAATTAAATAAGCCTACCATATATTATATACAATACCTACATTATAACATATATGCCTACTATATATTATATACACTTAAGCATTATATGTATACTTAGGTAGAATTAATATGCCAATACCAATAATATTTCCATGTAGTACATTTAATTTGTACATATATAATCCATGTACATTTTATCATACCGGTATAATTTAATCGAATACTATCACATTTATTATTAAATTCTAAAATCAGCAATTGATTACAATATATTCATGATATATCATTTTAATATATACTTACATACATATTGTCACATAAGCATAAACATGAAGCTTATATTTTTCAATCAATCTTAATACATGGTCTCTATGTGTAATATATTCACATTGCACTATATAACATAGTTTATGTATACTTGCATGGTCACACCTAAATGTTTCTCTATACTATATAATATAGTCGTATTCCATATACTTTATATTTAATTCTTGCACATATAAATCAATATAATCTCATCATATTAATAACTTACTTATTTATTTTATTATTCATAATGTCAAATAAATAAATTATTCATCTCATTGATTAATTAATGATAATATTAATTAATTCATTCCTCGTTGATTATTAATTTCCAGAATAATCGATTAACACTTACGTGATTAAATATCACATTAAATGAATATAAATCTTAATATATTTATAAACACGTTACTTATTATTACTATATTTCTTGCAATAATAATAATCACGTATTATTAATCAATCATAGTTAATATTCCATAACCATTAATTAATATTCTACAATAGCAATTAACAATTAATATAGGTTAATTGTTTACTTAATAATTCATTCGTTAATTAATATAATCATTAATAATCATCATCACTGTGCCACACAAGGCTATCAACGAGTTTATCGCAAACTCCATAAATTTCTCAATTATTATTATAATTATTTAATTTTATATAATTGAATTACTCATCTCATAACACAAAATCATTTATATTCAAATAAATTCTCATTCCCATTAATATATTCATTTAATAATATTAGGAAATTCTCGGGTATTACATCCTCCCACCCCTTATAAAAATTCCGTCCCGAAATTGCTACAAGGTTACACAAATAGATGGGGATAGTCCCTCATCATCCTATCTTCTAACTCCCACGTTGCCTCCTCGACATCGTGATTACGCCAAAGTACTTTTACAGATGAAATAATTTTATTTCTTAAGGTTTGCTCTTTCCTATCTAATATCTGGACAGGAATTTCTTCATACGCCAAGTTCTTCTCCACTTGAATGGGCTCGTAAGAAATCACGTGCTTGTAGTCGGCCTTGTACGGTCGCAACAAGGAAATGTGGAACACGTTATGGATGTGCTCCAATTCGGGTGGTAACGCAACTTTGTATGCCACTTCGCCCACTCGCTTCAGTATCTCGAACGGTCCTATGAATCTTGGACTCAATTTTCCTTTCTTGCCGAAACGAATTTTTTCCTTCCATGGAGATACCTTCAAGAATACGAAACTGCCGACTTTGAAGTCTCAGTCCTGCCGATGCAAATCTGCATACTTTTTCTGGCGGTCTTGAGCTGCTACTAATCTGGCTCTTATCATTGTCACCACGTCTGCGGTTTGTTGAACTAGCTCTGGTCCGAGTATTCGTCGTTCTCTGACTTCGTCCCAACATAATGGCGTTCTGCATTTTCTCCCGTAAAGAGCTTCGTACGGTGGCATGCCATACTCGCATGGTAACTATTGTTATACGCAAATTCAACTAAGGGTAGGTGGTCGTCCCAATTTCCCTTAAAATCCATCACGCAAGTCCTAAGCATGTCCTCCAGCATTTGTATTGTTCGCTCACTCTGTCCGTCTGTCTGAGGATGATAAGCGGTACTCAACCTCAACTGCGTTCCCATTCTCTCTTGCAAACTCTTCCAAAAATTGGACGTGAAGCTCGGATCTCGATCAGAGACAATTGACACCAGCACTCCATGTCGTGAAATAATCTCCTTTAGTCTGAGTCCAGCCTGTGCAAGCCAACACACAACGATTATGTTACAATGACTACAATCGTGGTGTTCCTCCAGTCAGCATCAAAGTTCATAGTTCTGATGAAGAGAGGAAGAGCAACAAATGAAGAAAGGCTTATAGTCGTTGACAATTTGATGGTCCCAATGATTCCATATTCATTCTTAGTGCAAATCGAAGAAGCGTATTGAAGAAGCTAAGGAAAGGACTAAACCGCCTGCTGAAAACACCTTTTCAGGTGTTAGGTGAAGTTGCAGTCTGCTGTGTCAGTGGGCCAGACGGCTCAGCAGCAGGAAAGCAGGATGTCAACATCAACTGCACAGAAACGTCTGAAGTATTTAATGCTGCAACGGAAGCATTCAAAAGGATATATTTTGAATGGATCTTTTATAAGAAAATCAGACAATGATTCAAAATAAGCATGCAAGACAAGAAAAGAAAGAATATACAATGAGAAAAGCTCAAGAACACTCAACGATCAACTCTACGAATCCTGAAAGAGGAAGGCTTACTTCGCTACTCAGTTTTTCAGAACTGATGCTTAATTGCAACTGAGTAGCACACCCCAGAATATAACTATCAACTCAAGTGAAGTTCCAAGTCAGAAGGACTTGAAGAGTTCAAGAGTGAACTAAGAGAAGTACCAAGTCTGCTGGACTTGAAGAGTTCAAAAGAGAACTAAGAGAAGTTCCAAGGCTGCTGGTCTTGAAGGAATCTAAGTGATTCAAGTTGTAAGAGATATCCTTAGTGAATTTCTTACTCGTGGAGTAGAAGAGTGGACTAGGAGCCTTGTGTGCTCTGAACCACTTAAAACCTCTGTGTCTCTTTGTCTCTCATTAACTGCTATACCTGTGATAACTGCTTATCAAACCATGACTGCAATATCTTTTAGGGGAACAAACATATATTCCGCTGCTGTCAGTATATTCAATACTGACAAAGTATTTTAAACAAAGAAAATTTAAAATATCTATTCAACCCCCCTTCTAGATAACTAACGTGCCTTTAAGAACTAACATAAATAACCTATAGTTTTAAGCAATGCTTTTAGAATCATGATGCTGATCATACTAATGAGATCTAAATTCTAAGATAGCTTAAAACTAAAATAGTTCCCAATCGATGGATTACTAAAAAAGGGGATTAGTAAATCCGAATAGATTGATACATATGTTGCTTGCTCATTGGATGAGGATGATTGATCTCATGATCATTTGTATGGAGACACTAAAGGAAGTATGTAGGTGCTTATTGGAGAATAAGTACACTGAACGTGACTCACTAAGAAATACCTAATAGAGTTTTACTCGCCTGTCAATAGAAATGATAGTAGTGTGCATACAAGCCAATCATGTATGATGATAAAGCACGTACTTTGTAAACAATCTTATTTATTTATTAATGAAATATTCATTTATTACAGGCATTTAATTATCTACATGTTGCTGTTTTTATAATATGTAAATAACCCATAGTTTTAAGCAATGCTTTTAGAATCATGATGATGATCATGCTAATGAGATCTAAATTCTTAGAAAGTTTTAAAACTTAAATAGTTCCCAATCGTGGGATTACTAAAAAGGGGATTAGTAAATCCGGATAGATTGGTACATATGTTGCTTGCTCATTGGATGAGGATGATTGATCTCATGATCATTTGTGTGGAGACACTAAAGCAAGTATGTAGGTGCTTATTGAAGAATAAGTTCACTGAACGTGATTCGCTATGGAATACCTAATGGAGATTTACTCGCCTGTCAATAGGAATTCCTAATGTGATAGTAGTACAAGTAATCCTTGGACTTGAGATCATCATAGTATCTTGTATGTAACAAATTATACTTTGACTTATTCCTTAAGACCTTTTAAGGCATATATAGGGTATGCTTGGGTATAATGAGTTACATATGGAGATAATGAATGATCAATAAAGAATCTACCACCTCTAGTAAAAGAGGAGATATGTCCCATGTGATTCGTTAAATGACAACCCAGGAATCCTTGGCCAAGGTGAAATGAAATTAGAAAGGAGTTTTTAATTTGCATTATTTGGAGTTGTGCATTTTCTAATCGAAATACATATAATTAAATAAAATAAGACTTGACAGTAAATCCATGTCTTATATTTAATTGGGACATTGTATGGTGGAAGGATTGAATTGTATGGTAACTATTAACTCACAGGTTCTTTTATGATTAATGTTGAAATCTATATTATCTGGAAAGTCGTTGATCGCTAGGGAGGCTTATCCCTATTGTAGAATAAATATTATTTATTTAAATAAATTATTAGTTTAATTTATTTATTTAAATAAGATTAAAATTGTTTTAATTGATTTATTCACAACCGGTTTAATATGGAGAACCTAAAGGGTCACACCATAAAAGGAAGAATAATTATTTAAGAAGGTAATGGCATAATCGTAATAATGCATTAAGTATAATTAATTTAATCTATGGTGATAGAATAAATTAAATAGCTTAATGTTTATTATTTAATATTTTGGAAATATTAAATATAAATTAATAAGAGGAGTCTTATTAATATTATTACAATTATTATTATTTTAATTTCTAAAGGAGTTTAGTAATTAATTTAATATTTAGTACTCTCATTTATTCCTAATAAGATTAGAAGACAAATTAATTAAATGAATTTAATTAATTATTCCCATGTGGTGGGAAGCCTAAATTAATTAAAGGAGTTTAATTAATTAAAAGAAATCCCATGTCTAATAGGATTAGAAGGGTTGACCAATGTCTATATAAGAGAAGTCTTATAATAGATATTAGATTGATGTAATTCCAATTGTTGGAGAGTACTCCTTTTCTATAGAGGATAGAAAACTAAGGTTAAGCAAAACACCCTCCTTCTTGATAATTCATCTTCCTTGGTGGATCACCTCTAGAGGCCAAACACTTGGGTGGCTAACGTTGATCAAAGAAAGGAATCTAACCCGAAAATTCAAGGAGATCACGAAGAACAAGGAGTTGAACTAGTACCTGTGGAAGCTTCGTTCTACAAGGGTATGATTCCATAACTTCTTATTTATCGTTTTAAATTAATAATTTGCATAAAGGATGATCCGGGTAATGGTTTTGTAGAAATTTTTTAAACTCTGATATACCATGCTTCCGCTAATTTTTGCAATTTAATTGCGTCACGATTTCGTACAAACCCAACAGTGGCATCAGAGCCAAATCTTTATGCAATTATTAATTTATTTTTGATTTCATATACATATGGGTATGTATTTAAAATAATTTATTGGGCATAATTTTATTGTATAAAATTATATTTTAAAAAAAAAAAGAAAAAAAAAGAAGACTTTTTTTGGGACGAATCACAAATTTTTTTTGGTGCTAATCTTGAATTCTGCAAAGAAAAGGTGTTGTCTCTTTCTTACTCCAAAAAGAAGGTGACCCATCAGGAAAGGATTTTTTTAATAAACATGCAGGACTCTTTTAATAAAAGAAGGTGATTTTTTTTAAAAAAAAATAAATATGATATATTTATATATTATATTCTAAATAATTTTATAATTAAAATAAAGAGTTTATTTTAATCTTGAAATTGGATTTCATGCAATTTAAAATTGCCCATTAAATGATACTCATATATATATGGAATGTTTTAATTCATGAGATGAATATTTATTTATTGATATATATGGTGATATGTATGAAAATAAATGGGGATTGATTATGGACTATTTGACCAATGTGATTGAATTTTATTTTAGTTGAATGCTTGAATGAATGGGTTTTATTAAATGGGGTCTGCGTACCTCGTCTTCTCTAATTTTTTTTTTCTTGATGTAAAATTCTATCTCCCTCCTATGTACTTCCCCTTAACTGTTGATCAAGGTTTCTATTTAAATTAAATAGTTTAATGTAATAAGAATAGTTAGAATTATCTTGAAGAAATTGGAGACCAAGGAGCAAGGAGCGCGTGAAGACCCGTTTGTATGGAGTCCGAGTTTAAATGTAATAGTTATATTTAAATTTAAATTCTTGCACTCCTAGGTTTGACCTTTTGGTTCACTTGGTGGCTCTAGTGAACCAAACTAGAATAAAAGTCCATAATCAATCCGGGTAGAATATAATATTCTATATTGCATGCTAAATATTATATATATTATATTTTATGCAAACATGCTTCGCATGTTTAATAAAATGACGCGTATTTTATATATATATGTGCATGCGCGCTAAACAAGATGAGACTAATAATAACAAACCCCTCAAAGAAATAATATTAAGTCCGAAGCGTTCAAATGATATTTGGAATATCGAACGTCGCCTTCTAGCATGATAAATTAATAGAGTATTAAATATTTAATATGAGCTTGTTGTGCTATCCACAAGGCGAGTATTGCGTATTTAAGATGTTAATTAATCACATTTGATGCTTATCAAGAAAATTGAACGATCTAGTCTTGTTGTGCTATCCACAAGGACGAACATTTTTCTTTTTTGAATTTATGGAAGTGCTAGGCTGGACTTAACTTAAATCATTTTAGTTCGGATGTGCACACACTTGACCATTATGATTTAAGAGGCAAAATAAAAGGAGTTATATAGTGTTGTAATTGACAAGAGTTGTCTACCTATTTATTTGTATATCGCTTGTTGTGCTATCCACAAGGTTATATACATTTGAAATGGGATCCTTATTCTCACTAGCAAATCTTTAATTAGATGTTGCCGAACTATATAAGTGAGGGTAATATAGTTTGATGAAAATAGTGGGAGATACCAATTTAAAATAAAGACCTAAATTTATTTTGGTATGCAAAATTAATAAAATGAATGTTTGCTAAAATGTTATTTTTCACATGCAGAATTTTAAAAATGTCTAAATCACTAATCTCACTACGAAGCATACTTGATGCAAACAAGCTTACCGGGCCGAATTATGAGGACTGGCTAAGAAATCTGAGAATTGTTCTCACTGCTGAAAAGATTTCTTATGTCCTAAATTCAACTGTCCCTGAATCTGTTTCAGAAACAGCCTCTGAGGAAGAGATTGTCACTTTCAATAAGTGGCAAGATGATGCATCTGTGGCTTAATGCATCATGCTCGCATCCATGAATAACGAGCTTCAGCGTCAGCACGAAAAAATGGATGCTCCTGCTATGCTGCTTCACCTCAAGGAGTTGTATGGTGAACAGAGTAGGACTGCTAGATATGAGATATCTAAGGAGCTCTTCCGATCTCGGATGACCGAGGGTACTGCCATCGAGACTCGTGTCCTGAAAGTGATCAATTTGATTGAACGCCTTGGACAGCTTGGGTTCGTCATGGATGGGGAGTTGAGTCAAGACTTGGTCTTGCAGTCACTCCCTGAGACCTTCTCGCAGTTTGTGGTTAATTTTCACATGAATAAGCTAGATGTCAGCTTGCCTGAGCTGCTTAACATGCTGAAAACTGCAGAAGGACACTTCCCATCCAAGAAGAACCATATCTTGATGGTGGATTCTTCCAATAAAAGGAAGAGACCTAAGGTATCTTCTGAAAAGAAGAAATCCAAGAAGGCTAAGGGAAAGGGGAAAGAAAAGGAACAAAAGAAACCTGAACCAGCTAAAGGAATGTGCTTTCATTGCAACGAGCCGGGTCATTGGAAGAAAAACTGCAAGAAGTTTCTGGCAGACAAGAAGCTTGGAGAAGCTTCGACTTCCAATCAAGGTTTGTTCATGATTGAAATTAATTTTTCAGAAAGTCAAAATTCTACTTGGGTATTGGATACCGGCTGTGGTTCTCACATATGTAATAATGTGAAGGGACTGGTCAGAAGTAGAAAGCTGAACAATGATGAGGTGATCCTACGAGTAGGGAATGGAGCAAAGGTTGCTGCATTAGCTGTAGGAACTTATTATTTAGCAATGCCTTCGGGCAAGTCCATTTATCTTAATAATTGTTATTATGTTCCGAATATTATTAAAAACATTATTTCAATTTCTGTATTGGATATGGAAGGATTTAACGTTGTTATAAAGAACAATAGTTGTTCTATTTATAAAGACGATGTTTTATATGGTATTGGAAATTTGCGAAATGGACTTTATACACTTGACTTACAAGAAAATATATTTCAAATTGAACAAACTAAGAAAAGGAAAAGAGATGATATTAATTATACCTACATGTGGCACTGTAGACTCGGTCATATCAATGAAACAAGATTATCTAAGTTGCATAAAGATGGGCTCCTCGAGCTATCCGATTATGAATCATATCCAACTTGTGAATCTTGTCTCATGGGTAAAATGACTAAATCTCCTTTTAGTGGAAGAGGAGAAAGAGTTACAGAGTTGTTGACATTGATTCACACAGACGTTTGTGGGCCTATGACAACAAGTGCACGGGGTGGGTATTCTTATTTTATTACTTTCACTGATGATCACTCAAGATTTGGATATGTGTATTTAATGAAATACAAGTCAGAATCATTTGAAAAGTTCAAAGAGTTCAGAAGTGAAGTAGAGAAACAAACGGGCAAGAGTATAAAGATACTTCGATCAGATCGAGGCGGAGAATACTTAAGCGGTGAGTTTCTCAATTGTCTCAAAGAAAATGGTATAATCTCACAATGGACTCCTCCAGGTACACCACAGTTAAATGGAGTATCTGAAAGGAGAAATCGAACACTGTTAGACATGGTTCGATCCATGATGAGTTTTACCGACCTTCCAATTTCCTTCTGGGGATATGCCCTAGAAACGGCTGCATACCTACTTAACAAGGTACCTACCAAATCCGCCCCAAAGACTCCATATGAGATGTGGAAGGGAAGGAAACCAAATCTTAAGCATGTTAAGACTTGGGGTTGTCCAGCTTATGTCAAAAAGTTTGAACATGATAAGCTACAGACTAAATCCGAAAAGTGTAGATTTGTGGGATACCCTAAAGAAACTGTAGGGTATTATTTCTATCATCCAACTGATCAAAAGGTGTTTGTTGCGAAACATGCTGCCTTCTTGGAAAAGGAGTTTATCCATGAAGGGGTCAGTGGGAGTAAGATATATCTTGAAGAAGCTCAAGAACCACAAATTACCACGGATCAAAGTCAGGTACCTGACCAAGTAGAAGAACCTACTATACCACACCCTGTTCGTAAATCTGGAAGAGTACCGAAGATACCTGAGAGGTATGGATTCGTTGTAGAGGATGACGATGAGGTACGCATCATGAATGATGATGATCCATTGAATTACGAACAGGCCATGAGTAATAAACACTCAGGGAAATGGCTTGAAGCCATGAAATCCGAAATGGACTCCATGTATGAAAACAAAGTATGGACTTTGGTTTCACCACCTGAAGGCATTAAGCCTATTGGGTGTAAATGGGTCTTTAAAAGAAAGACTGGAGCGGACGGCAAGGTGGAGACCTATAAGGCCCGACTGGTTGCAAAAGGTTTCAAACAAAGACAAGGAGTTGATTATGATGAAACCTTTTCACCAGTAGCTATGCTCAAGTCCATTCGGATTTTGCTTGCGATTGCAGCTTATAACGACTATGAGATCTGGCAGATGGACGTGAAAACGGCCTTCCTCAATGGGAAACTTGAGGAGGATGTGTATATGACACAGCCAGAGGGATTTGTTTCAAAGGTTGGAATAAATCAAGTCTGTAAGCTGCAACGATCCATTTATGGATTGAAGCAAGCTTCTCGTAGATGGAACATTCGTTTTGATGAGACAATCAAAGAGTTTGATTTTATCAAAAATGACGATGAACCATGTGTGTACAAGAAGGTTAGTGGGAGCGCAGTTTCATTCCTTGTATTATATGTTGATGATATATTACTGATAGGGAATGACATTCCTATGCTACAATCAATTAAAATCTGGTTATCTAAACACTTCTCCATGAAGGACTTGGGAGAAGCATCCTATATTTTGGGGATAAAGATCTATAGAGATAGATCTAAAAGGATGCTTGGTTTATCCCAAGGAACGTACATTGATGCAATGCTAAAGAGATTTAGCATGGAAGATTCCAAAAGAGGACTCATGCCGATGAGCCATGGAATACATCTCTCCAAGAAACAGGCCCCAAAGACACCTGAGGAGAGAGACCGAATGAGTAAGATCCCTTATGCTTCTGCAATAGGATCTATCATGTACGGTATGATATGTACTAGACCGGATGTTGCTCATTCACTTAGTGTAATGAGCAGATACCAGTCGAATCCAGGAGAAGAGCACTGGAAGGCAGTGAAGAATATCCTAAAATACTTGAGAAGGACTAAGGATATTTTTCTTGTCTACGGTGGGTCTAAATTAAAACTCGAGGGCTTCACAGACTCAAGTTTTCAAACGGACCAAGATGACAGTAAATCTGTTTCGGGGTATGTTTTTACCTTGAACGGAGGCGCAGTGAGTTGGAAGAGTTCCAAGCAGCAAACAGTTGCTGATTCAGTGACAGAGGCAGAGTATATAGCTGCAAGTGAAGCTGCAAAGGAAGCTGTTTGGATGAAGAAGTTCATAACTGAACTTGGTGTGGTTCCTAGCATTGGAGAAGCAGTTCCCATTTACTGTGGCAACACAGGAGCAGTTGCACAGGCTAAGGAACCGAGGTCTCATCAGAAATCTAAACACGTGTTGCGGCGATTTCATTTGATCAGGGAGATCATTGAAAGAGGAGACGTCACCTTGGAGCGTGTAGACTCTCAAGACAACATTGCAGATCCATTTACTAAAGCTTTAACACAACAGCAGTTTGATCGTCACTTAGAGAAGATGGGTATGAGATACCATGGCGATTGGCTTTAGTGCAAGTGGGAGATTGATAGTAGTGTGCATACAAGCCAATCATGTATGATGATAAAGCACGTACTTTGTAAACAATCTTATTTATTTATTAATGAAATATTCATTTATTACAGGCATTTAATTATCTACATGTTGCTGTTTTTATAATATGTAAATAACCCATAGTTTTAAGCAATGCTTTTAGAATCATGATGATGATCATGCTAATGAGATCTAAATTCTTAGAAAGTTTTAAAACTTAAATAGTTCCCAATCGTGGGATTACTAAAAAGGGGATTAGTAAATCCGGATAGATTGGTACATATGTTGCTTGCTCATTGGATGAGGATGATTGATCTCATGATCATTTGTGTGGAGACACTAAAGCAAGTATGTAGGTGCTTATTGAAGAATAAGTTCACTGAACGTGATTCGCTATGGAATACCTAATGGAGATTTACTCGCCTGTCAATAGGAATTCCTAATGTGATAGTAGTACAAGTAATCCTTGGACTTGAGATCATCATAGTATCTTGTATGTAACAAATTATATTTTGACTTATTCCTTAAGACCTTTTAAGGCATATATAGGGTATGCTTGGGTATAATGAGTTACATATGGAGATAATGAATGATCAATAAAGAATCTACCACCTCTAGTAAAAGAGGAGATATGTCCCATGTGATTCGTTAAATGACAACCCAGGAATCCTTGGCCAAGGTGAAATGAAATTAGAAAGGAGTTTTTAATTTGCATTATTTGGAGTTGTGCATTTTCTAATCGAAATACATATAATTAAATAAAATAAGACTTGACAGTAAATCCATGTCTTATATTTAATTGGGACATTGTATGGTGGAAGGATTGAATTGTATGGTAACTATTAACTCACAGGTTCTTTTATGATTAATGTTGAAATCTATATTATCTGGAAAGTCGTTGATCGCTAGGGAGGCTTATCCCTATTGTAGAATAAATATTATTTATTTAAATAAATTATTAGTTTAATTTATTTATTTAAATAAGATTAAAATTGTTTTAATTGATTTATTCACAACCGGTTTAATATGGAGAACCTAAAGGGTCACACCATAAAAGGAAGAATAATTATTTAAGAAGGTAATGGCATAATCGTAATAATGCATTAAGTATAATTAATTTAATCTATGGTGATAGAATAAATTAAATAGCTTAATGTTTATTATTTAATATTTTGGAAATATTAAATATAAATTAATAAGAGGAGTCTTATTAATATTATTACAATTATTATTATTTTAATTTCTAAAGGAGTTTAGTAATTAATTTAATATTTAGTACTCTCATTTATTCCTAATAAGATTAGAAGACAAATTAATTAAATGAATTTAATTAATTATTCCCATGTGGTGGGAAGCCTAAATTAATTAAAGGAGTTTAATTAATTAAAAGAAATCCCATGTCTAATAGGATTAGAAGGGTTGACCAATGTCTATATAAGAGAAGTCTTATAATAGATATTAGATTGATGTAATTCCAATTGTTGGAGAGTACTCCTTTTCTATAGAGGATAGAAAACTAAGGTTAAGCAAAACACCCTCCTTCTTGATAATTCATCTTCCTTGGTGGATCACCTCTAGAGGCCAAACACTTGGGTGGCTAACGTTGATCAAAGAAAGGAATCTAACCCGAAAATTCAAGGAGATCACGAAGAACAAGGAGTTGAACTAGTACCTGTGGAAGCTTCGTTCTACAAGGGTATGATTCCATAACTTCTTATTTATCGTTTTAAATTAATAATTTGCATAAAGGATGATCCGGGTAATGGTTTTGTAGAAATTTTTTAAACTCTGATATACCATGCTTCCGCTAATTTTTGCAATTTGATTGCGTCACGATTTCGTACAAACCCAACAAGAAATTCCTAATGTGATAGTAGTACAAATGATCCTCAAACTTGAGATCATCATAGTATCTTGTGTATAATAAATTATACTTTGACTTATTCCTTAAGATCCTTAGGGTATATCAAAGGGTATGCTTGAGTGTAATAAGTTATATATGGAGATAATGAATGATCAATAAAGAATCTACCGCTTCTAGTAAAAGAAGAGATATGTCCTATATGATTCGATAAATGACAACCCAGGAATCTTTGGTCAATGTGGAATGATATTAGAAAGGAGCTTCTAATTTGTATTATTTGGAGTTGTGCATTATCTGATCGAAATACATATAATTAAATAAAATAAGACTTGACAGTAATTCCATGTCTTATATTTAATTGGGACATTGTATGGTGAAAGGATTGAATTGTACGGTAATTATTAACTCAAGGGTTCTTTTATGATTAATGTTGAAATCTATATTATCTGAAAATTCGTTGATCGCTAAGAAGACTTATCCCTATTATAGAATAAATATTATTTATTTAAATAGATTATTAGTTTAATTTATTTATTTAAATAAGATTAGAATTGTTCTAATTGATTTATTCACAACCGATTTAATATGGAGAACTTAAAGGGTCACACCATAAAAGAAAGAATAATTATTTAAGAAGGTAATGGCATAATCATAATAATATGTTAAGTGCAATTAATTTAATATATAGTGATAAAATAAATTAAATAGCTTAATATTTATTATTTAATATTTTAAAAATATTAAATATAAATTAATAAGAGAAGTCTTATTAATATTATTAGAATGATTATTATTTTAATTTCTAAAGGAGTTTAGAAATTAATTTAATATTAGTACTCTCATTTATTTCTAATAAGATTAGGAGACAAATTAATTAAAAGAGTTTAATTAATTATTCCCAATGTGTTGGGAAGCCTAATTAATTAAAAGAGTTTAATTAAATAAATAAAACCCTATTTCTAATTGGATTAGAAGGGTTGACTAAATATCTATATAAGAGGAATCCTATGTTAGATATCAGTTGATACAATTCTAATTGTTGGAGAGTACTTCTTTTCTATGGAGAATAGAAAAACTAGGGTTTAGCCAACCACCCTCCTTCTTGAATAATTCATCTTCCTTGGTGGATCACCTCTAAAGGCCAAACACTTGAGTGGCTAACGTTGATCAAAAAAAGGAATCAATCCCGGAGATTCAAGGAGATCGCGAAGAACAAGGAGTTGAACTCGTACCTGTAGAAGCTTAGTTCTACGAGGGTATGATTCTATAACTTCTTATTTAACGTTTTAAATTAATAATATGTATAAAAGATGATTCGGGTAATTGGTTTGTAAAAAATTTTAAACTCTGATTTTAAAATGCTTGGTTTTTTTTTTTTTGCAATTTAATTGCGTCATGATTTCTTACAAACCTAACAGTGGTATCAGAGCCAAACCTTTATGCGAGTTATTAATTATTTTAATTTAATATATATACTGATATGTGTTTTTGAACAATTTAATTGGGCATAATAGTTAGCTAAGAATCAAGTTTTTGGAGATATGTGTTTTTACAGGTTTTTGATTTAATATATATACTGATATGTGTTTTTGAATAATTAAAATGATGCTTATTATATATATATATATATATGTGTGTGTGTGTGTGTGTGTGTGTGTGCATGCACGCTAAACAAGATGAGACTAATAATAACAAACCCCTCAAAGAAATTATTTTAAGTCTAAAGCGTTCAAAGATATTTGGAATATCGAACGTCTCCTTCTAGCATGATAAAATTAATAGAACATTAAATATTTAATATGAGTTTGTTGTGTTTTCCACAAGGCAAGTATTAAGTGAAAGTAGTATGCATACAAGTCAATCATGTTTTATGATAAAACATATACTTTGTAACAATCTTATTCATTTATTAATAAAAGTATTATTTAATTAAAGGCATTTAATTATCTACATGAAGTTATTATAATATGTGATAAACCCATAGTTTTAAGCAATGCTTTAGAATCATGATAATGATCGTGCTAATGAGATCTAAAATTTTAGATAGCTTAAAAACTAATATTGTTCCCAATCGTTGGATTACTAAAAAGAAGATTAGTGAATCCGGATAGATTGGTATATATGTTGCTTGCTCATTGGATAAGGATGATTGATCTCATTATCATTTGTGTGGAGACACTAAAGCAAGTATGTAGGTGCTTATTGGAGAATAAGTTCACTGAACGTGGCTCGCTAAGAAATACCTAATGGAATTTTACTTGCCTGTCAATAGGAATTCCTGTAGTGATAGTAGTACAAGTGATCCTTGGACTTGAGGTCATCAAAGTATCTTGTGTATGATGAGTTATACTTAGACATGTCCCTTAAGACCCTTAGTGTATATCAAAGGTATGCTTGAGTGTAATAAGTCATATATGGAGATAATGAATGATCAATATAAAATCTACCACTTCTAATAAAAAAAATAGATATGTCCTATGTGATTCAATATATGACAACGCAGGAATCCTTGGCTATGGTGGAATGAAATTAGAAAAGAGTTTCTAATTTGCATTATTTGGAGTTGTGCATTTTGGAATCGAAATACATATAATTAAATAAAATAAGACTTGACAGTAATTCCATGTCTTATATTTAATTGGGACATTGTATGGTAGAAGGATTGAATCGTACGGTAACTATTTACTCACAGGTTCTTTTATAATTAATGTTGAAATCTATATTATTTAAAAAGTCGTTGATCGCTAAGGAGGCTTATCCTTATTGTAGAATAAATATTATTTATTTAAATAAATTATTAGTTTAATTTATTTATTTAAATAAGATTAGAATTGTTCTAATTGATTTATTCATAACCGGTTTAATATGGAGAACCTAAAGGGTCACACCATAAACGGAAGAATATTTTTTAAAGAAATAAATGGCATAATCGTAATAATAAGTTAAGTATATTTAATTTAATCTATGGTGATAAAATAAATTAAATAGCTTAATATTTATTATTTAATATTTTGGAAATATTAAATATAAATTAATAAGAAGAGTCTTATTATTATTATTATTTAATTCCTAAAGTAGTTTGTGAATCAATTAATAAGATATTCTCTCTCTCACATATATATTCCTAAGAAGATTAGGAGGTTAATTAATTAAAAGAGTTTAATTATTCCCAATAGGATTGGGAAGCCTAATTAATTAAAAGAGTTTAATTAATTAATATAAAACCCTAATCCTAAATTATTTAGGAGGGTTGCCTACATCTATAAATAAGAAAGTCTTATTATGGAACAAGGTTAGACAATTAATTCCAAGAGTTGGGAGAATACTCCTTTTCTAGAGAGAAGAAAACTAGAATTTAGCCAAACACCCTTCTTCTTGAACAATTCATCTTCCTTGGCGGATCACCTCTAGAGGCCAAACACTTGGGTGGCTAACGTTGATCAAAAGAAGGAATCCATCCCGGAGATTCAAGGAGATCGCAAAGAACAAGGAGTTGAACTCGTACTTGTGGAAGCTTAGTTCTACAAGGGTATGAATCTAATCTCCTTCTATTTCGTTTTAATTAATAACTATGCATAAAGGATGATCTGGGTAATTAGTTTGCAGAAAAAATTTAAACTCTGATTTTACCATGCTTCCGCTATTTTAGCAATTTGATTGCGCCCATGAATCTTACAAACCTAACAGTGGCATCAGAGTCAAACCTTAATGTAAGTTATTAATTGTTCAGATTTGATATGTATATTGATGTGTGTTTAGAATAATTTTTTGGACATAATTATTGGCATAAAATTATATTTTTTGGAGAAAAACTACACAATTCGCGAACTGAAAAAATAGTTTCTGGAGACTGGCGCCGCAGCGCCTGATTGTGGTACATTCATGGCGCCGCAACGCTAGCTCCGTGTTTTTGACATTGATGACATGGTGCCGCAACGCCTGATGCTAGTTCATTAGCGGCGCCGCAGCGCCTCTCTCTAGGGAAAAAATTAATTTTTTAATAATTTGATTTCTAATAAAAGGTTTATTTAAATTAAAAATTAAATTCCATGTTTTTCTAGTAATTCTAAATTTAAATAAAGTAGTTTATTTTTATTTGAAATTGGATTAAAATAAAGATATTTATTTTAATTAGAATTTAATTTTATACTAACTAATTAGAGTTGGAATTGGATTTCATGATAACTAATTGGAGATGAAATTGAATTACTTGTTTTCTAAAATAAAGGAGTTTATTTGTGATTAGGAAAGGGATTCCATGTTTCCTTAAATAAAGGAGTTTATTTAGATATGAAATAGGATTTCATATTAATCAAAATAAATGAATTTATTTTGATAAGGAATTGGATTCCACATATTTTTTTTCCTCCCAAAAACGTTTTTAAAAGTTAAAATAAAGGAGTTTATTTTGACTTGGAATTGGATTCCATATTAATTAAAATAAATGAGTTTATTTTGATTAAATAATTTGATTAAAAATAAAGAAGTTTGTTTTTATTCAAAAATGGATAAATTAAAATAAAATATTTATTTTGATTTAAATTTGGATTAAAATAAAGAGTTTATTTTAATTCAGAATTGAATTTTATGCTAACTAATATTACCCATTAAATCGATATCAATGTATATATTGAATGTTTATTATTAATGAGATAAATGTTTTATTTATTGATGCATATGTTAATGTATATGATAATAAATGGGGTTGATTATGGACTATTTACCAATGTGATTGAATTTCATTTTAGTTGGATGCTTGAATGTATGGGTTTTATAAATGGGGTCTGCGTACCTCGTCTTTTCTAATTTTTCTTAATGTAAATTCTATCTCCCTCCTATGTACTTCCTCTTGACTGCTGATCAAGGTTTCTATTTATAGTAAATAGTTTTTGTACTATAAATAGTTAGAATTAAATTTTAAAGAATTGGAGACCAAGGAGAAAGGAGCGCGTGAAGACCTGTTTGTAATGGAGCCCGGAATTTAAATGTAATAGTTATATTTAAATTTAATTCTTGCACCCCTAGGTTCTTTTGGTTCACTTGGTGGCTCTAGTGAACCAAACTAGAATAAAAGTTCATAATCAATACGGGTAAAATATAGTATTATATATATGCATGCTTATTATATATATTATATATTATAAAACATGCTTCGCATGTTAATTAATGTGACGCATATTTTATATATATATGTGTACATGCACGCTAAACAAGATGAGACAAATAATAATAAATCACTCAAAGATTTTGTATTAAGTCTTAAACGTTCAAAGATATTTGGAATATCGAACTTAGCCTTCTAGCATGATAAAAACGATAGAGTATCAATTAATCATTATAAGTTTGTTGTGCACACACAAGACTTATTTTAATTTTTTGAGATGTTGTTTTATCACATTTGATGCTTATTTAAAGAACTGAACAATGCTATTTTTTGTGCACACACAAGGACAATGTTTTTCTTTTCTAGAATATGGAGTGCGAGGTTGAACTTAACTTAGATTATTTTAGTTCGGATGTGCACACACTTGACCATTATGATCTAAAAGGCAAAATACAAGGAGTTACATGTTGCTGTAATTGACAAAGAGTTGTCTACCTATTTATTTATATGTAGTTTATTGTGCACACACAAGGCTATATACATTTGAAATAGGTTCCTTATTCTCACTAGCAAATCTTTAATTAAATTTGTCGAACTATATATTATGAGAGTAATATAGTTTGAATAAAATAGTGGGAGATACCAATTTAAAATAAGACCTAATTTATTTTGGTAATTAATAAAAGAATGTATGCTAAAATGTTGTTTAATTATAAATTCATTTATAGAATTTTACAATGTCTAAATTACTATCACTGCGTAGCATATTAGATGCTAATTAACCGAACCGAATTAAATAGATTGGTTAAGGAATTTGAAAATAGTTCTCAAGGCTGAAAAGCTATCTTATTTCCTTAATACGTCTATCCCTGCAATGGTTGCAGACAATGCCTCTGAGGAAGATAGATTACTACTTTTAGAAAGTAGCAAGATGATGCATAGTTGGCTCAATACATCATGCTCGCATCCATGAGTAACGAACTTCAGCGTCAGTATGAAACTATGGATGCTCCTACAATATTCCTACACTTCAAGGAGTTGAATGGTGAGGAAAGCAGGACTAATAAAATCTGAAAGTCGTCGATTTCAAAATCTTCTCAATGATTATGACCTGCTTCATCTTCTCTCCATGAACTTTCATCTTATTTGCAATAGTCAGTGTCTGAGCAAAATACTCGTCCACTTTCTCCCCTTCTTTCATCTGTAGAACCTCAAATTCTCTTCTTAAAGCTTGCAATTGAGCCCTCTTAACTCGTGTTGTCCCCTGGTATTTTTGCTTCATAGAGTCCCATATGCTCTTCGAACTCTCCTTATTAAGGATTATCTCCATGATAGTGCGATCAATGGCATGAAAAAGGTAATTTTTCACCTTTAGGTTCTTGAGTCGTTGCGCCTCCATTGTTTCCTTTTGTCCCTCTGTTGGTACAGCTCCACCTTCTATTGTGAGAACTCCTGACTCTATCAAGTGCCAATACTCTTTGGATCGGAGGAGATTCTCCATGCGCATAGACCAATGGTCGTAGTGACCATCGAACTGAGGAGTGGCAGCTAGAATGTATTTCTCTGTTGCCATCGCACTCTTTCCCCTTTTTTTGATCCTCACAAAGTGTTTCACTCCTCTCTTGTTAGGATACTGCAGTTCCTAACTTCTCTCAATCAGGCCTTATGTGTGGCTCTGATACAAATTTGGTGTACTCTCAAGCTCTAATCAAACAGCACAAATAAATTGGGAGTTCGAAACAGCTTGTTTATTCAAGAAAAGATACTATGGCTTTATACAAGCCTTACAAAACAGAAATTGCAAAAATAAAGCTACCACGTTTACATAACCTAAAGACGTGGTCAATCTGTTACCCTAGACTAAAGTTCTACAAACTAGGACATTATTAACAGAAACAATAACTAAGATGGACTAAGTCATATGGACTTAGTCACCAAGTCATATGGACTTAGTCACCAAGTAATCAACTAACCCAACAAATTCTTCTTGGTAAAAAAAATAAAGAAAGTGAAAACACAAAAAAACTTATTTGTATATATTCCAATTTTGCTATGCAAGGATACGCTTTGGCCTTGCCTAAATGCAAAATTCGAATTTATATCCTCGTCTAGCAAAATTGGAATTTGAAGAAATAAGTTTTTGGCCTAAGCCTTATTTGCTGTGGTCAAGTTCCTTTTGATAAATTCCTAATACTTTGTTTATAAGTTTTTATTTGAGGGGAAAGTAATGGAAATGATGAGAAAATAATTAAAATCCCTTTAAATTCCATGTTTGTGAGTTTTTATATGGTGGAAAAGAAGAGATTTGGAGCTAAAATTGATTACATTTTTGACTCAAAATTTTTCTTTAAAAAGTGGGAGAATTTGGAAGGATGGGAAAAGATGTGAAAATGAGATATTTTACATTACAAAAATTAACCTTTTAAAATAAATAATATGACAATTTTGTCCCTCAATAGCTCAATTACGTACTTTTTAGGTTCTAAAAATATCATTTTTCTCTTTGTTCGCTCTGTCGAGTTCCTCCGTGATTGCTCCGCTTGCACCGCCGCTTGCTCCCCTTTCTTCGTTGTTTTCTCCGTCACTTTCTCTACATGCTCAGTCGCTGTGGTTCTTTCGTTTGCCGTCAATTTTTTCGATTTGCTTCTTTCTATTGAAATCTCTAGTAAGATCCCCAAATTATGTACCCTAATTTTTTCAAGTTTGCTTCTGGTGAATCTCAGTAATTCTTCTTCCTCTTTCACTCTCCAAATATGCTTATGTGAGTACTTTGATGATGCGAGTTCCGAATATAACATTAATTCCAAGGTAGAGTGGAAAATTAGATCATCAATATTACGATGATCGAAGGGCACCCTTCAGATTCTGACAACGTGATTAGGAATTTTTCTACTTGAATCCTATCTAAATGTTAAATGTTGAAGTTGTATTGTCTTATGTTATTCTATTCAAAAAATTAATATGGTTCAAAGGAGAATAAAGTATATCAAAATTATGTAGTTATTATTTTCTCCCTATTTCTTAATGTTTCTGAAAATTGAATTTAAATCCTAAAATAAAATAAATGATATGGTTGTGGATTTCAGAGAATTTTGCACTGGGCATTACTCTGAGTAACTGTTTGCTTTGGTGAGTGAATAGAAATCTGTCCAATATTTTTACTCTTCTGAATATGAATAACTGTAAATGGAACGAAATGGTTCTAAAATAAGGGCATCTCTCAAACATGTATACTCTGGGGACTTCATGTTGTAGCTTGTTATAGTAGAACTAGGGTCTTTAAGGGAATGTTTTGGAATTGAAATTTGGTAATTGCTTAATACTCTGTTATGGCTTTTGTCGTTTCTGCAATTGTCATTTGATAAGATCACTTGAGCAGCTGCATTGATCCAGATCTTAGGTAATTCCTGCACCTTTGAAAATTGATTTTCAAGTCATGAATTTTGCCTTACAGTGTAATGAAATCCCCTAACATAATACCACATGCATGTTTGACCTGTTTTGCTATTTTTACTTTGGTGAGTGAATAGCAATCCCACCTTCACTAGGGAATCTCTATACTCTTCAATCACTTAAAATAAACTATAATTATATAAAAGAAAATATTTCTCAACTTAGTATAGCATAGCCTTTGATGTTTAGGAGTGGCCAGAATTTTCCCTATGTATGGATTTCATAAAGTTTCCTTTAATTATATAACTTTTTTTTGAATATGGCCAATTAATCTTTTCTAATTGCTTGAGTGGTTGATTACCTGATAAGTATGCATATTTTCAAATTTCCAAAATTCTGCGAATATGATATTAAATTTTATCCAGTCCCTGATAGTAGTTTCATCTTTGTTTTCTAAAATTTCATTTATATTCATACCAACTTGTTATTTGTTCATTTTAAATAATGGATGACTACTGAAGAAGAGGTGATGAAGATTCGTATGATGATAATAATTCATCATTGAAAGTAGTATGCATACAAGTCAATCATGTATGATGATAAAGCATATACTTTGGAGACAATCTTATTTATTTATTAATAAAAGTATTAACTTATTAAAGGCATTTAATTATCTACATGATGCAGTTTTTATAATATATAAATAACCCATAATTTTAAGCAATGCTTTTAGAATCATGATGTTGATCATGCTAATGAGATCTAAATTCTTAGAAAGCTTAAAACTAAAATAGTTCCCAATCGTTGGATTACTAAATAGGGGATTAGTAAATCTGGATAGTTTGGTACATATGTTGCTTGTTCATTAGAGGATGATTGATCTCATGATCATTTGTGTGGAGACACTAAAGCAAGTATGTAGGTGCTTATTGGAGAATAAGTTCACTGAACGTGACTCGCTATGGAATACCTAATGGAGTTTTACTTGCCTGTCAATAGGAATTCCTATTGTGATAGTAGTACAAGTGATTCTTGGACTTGAGATCATCATAGTATCTTGTGTGTAATGAATTATACTTTGACTTATTCCTTAAGACCCTTAGGGTATATCAAAGGGTATGCTTGAGTGTAATAAGTTACATATGGAGATAATGAATGGTCAATAAAAAATCTATCACTTCTAGCAAAAGAAGAGATATGTCCTATGTGATTCGTTAAATAACAACCCAGTAGTCCTTGGCCAAGGCAGAATGAAATTAGAAAGGAGTTTCTAATTTGCATTATTTGGAGTTGTGCATTTTCTAATCGAAATACATATAATTAAATAAAATAAGACTTGACAGTAATTCTATGTCTTATATTTAATTGGGACATTGTATGGTGGAAGGATTGAATTGTACGGTAACTATTTACTCACATATTTTTTTATAATTAATGTTGAAATCTATATTATCTGAAAAGTCGTTGATCGCTATGGAGGCTTATCCCTATTGTAGAATAAATATTATTTATTTAAATAGAATATTAGTTTAATTTATTTATTTAAATAAGATTAGAATTGTTCTAATTGATTTATTCACAACCGGTTTAATATGGAGAACCTAAAGGGTAACACCATAAAAGGAAGAGTAATTATTTAAGAAGGTAATGGTATAATCGTAATAATGCATTAGGTGTAATTAATTTAATCTATGATGATAGAATAAATTAAATAGCTTAATGTTTATTATTTAATATTTTAGAAATATTAAATATAAATTAATAAGAGGAGTCGTATTAATATTATTACAATTATTATTATTTTAATTTCTAAAGGAGTTTAGTAATTAATTTAATATTAGTACTCTAATTTATTCCTAATAAGATTAGGAGGCAAATTAATTAAAGGAGTTTAATTAATTAAATGAAACCTTATGTCTAATAGGATTAGAAGGGTTGACCAATATCTATATAAGAGAGTCTTATGTTAGATATCAGTTGATGCAATTCCTAATTATTGGAGATTACTCATTTTCTATAGAGGATAGAAAACTAGGGTTTAGCCAACCACTCTCCTTCTTGATAATTCCTCTTCCTTGGTGGATTACCTCTAGAGGCCAAACATTTGGGTGGCTAATGTTGATCAAACGAAGGAATCTAACCCGGATAATTCAAGGAGATCGCGAAGAACAAGAAGTTGAACTTGTACCTGTGGAAGCTTCGTTCTACAACGGTATGAATTCCATAACTTCTTATTTATCGTTTTAAATTAATAATTTGCATAAAGGATGATCCGGGTAATGGTTTTGTAAAAAAATTTAAACTCTAATATACCAGGCTTCTGCTAATTTTTGCAATTTGATTGCGTCACGATTTCGTACAAACCCAACAGTGGCATCAGAGCCAAACCTTTATACAATTAGTAATTGTTTTGATTCTATATATGTATGGGTATGTATTTAGAATAATTTATTGGGCATAATTTTATTGTATAAAATTATTTTTTATAAAAAAAGGGGCCAATTCTGAACTGATATAAAAAAAATCACAAATGCTTCTTTTTCTAATAACGTTACTTATTATATATATATATATATATATATATATATATAATAAGTAATTAACGTTACTTATGTTAACTGTTACTAGTTACTTATATAATATGATATACTAATTCACGTTACTTATGTTAACTTTTACTGGTTATATATATATATATATATATATATATATATATATATATATATATATATATTATAAAGTACATAAATCGAAGTCACCGAACAAAATCTGGGTCACTTCAAAAAGTCACCTGATGCCAGGAAGATTTCAAAAAGTGACCCAGATTTTGTTCGGTGACTTCGATTTATGTACTTTATATAATATATAAATATATATATATATATATAGATATATAATGAAATAATTAGTATATTATATATATATATATATATATAATAATTAATAACGCGTTTACCATCCAGATTGGTATTATATATATATATACAAGGATATATATATATATATATATATATATATAATATTCTTAATAATTTTATAATTAAAATAAAGAGTTTATTTTAATCTTGAAATTGGATTTCATGCAACTTAAAATTGCCCATTAAATGATACTCATATATATATATATATATATATATAGAATATTTTAATTCATGAGATGAATATTTATTTATTGATGCATATGGTGATATGTATGATAATAAATGGGGTTGATTATGGACTATTGACCAATATGATTGGATTTTATTTTAGTTGAATACTTGAATGAATGAGTTTTATTAAATGGGGTCTGCGTACCTCGTCTTCTCTGATTTTTTCTTGTTGCAAAAATTATATCTCCCTCCTATGTACTTTTCCTTGACTGCTGATCAAGGTTTCTATTTAAATTAAATAGTTTATGTAATAGAAATAGTTAGAATTATCTTGAAAAAATTGGAGATCAAGGAGCAAGGAGCGCGTGAAGACCCGTTTGTAATGGATCCCGAGTTTAAATGTAATAGTTACGTATAAATTTAAATTCTTGCACTCCTAGGTTTTACCTTTTGGTTCACTTGGTGGCTCTAGTGAACCAAACTAGAATAAAAGTTTATAATCAATCCAGGTTGAATATATTATTCTATATGTGCATGCTAAGTATTATATATATATATATATATATATATATATATTTATTATATTTTATGCAAACATGCTTCGCATGTTTTAATAAAATGACACGTATTTTATATTTATGTGTGCATGCGAGCTAAACAAGATGAGACAAATAATAACAAACCCCTCAAAGAAATTATATTAAGTCTAAAGCGTTCAATAATATTTGAAATATCGAACGTCGCCTTCTAGCATGATAAATTAATAGAGTATTAAATATTTAATATGAGTTTATTGTGCACACACAAGACAAGTATTAAATATTTAAGATATTAATTTAATCATATTTGATGCTTATAAAGTTAATTGAACAATATTATTTTGTTGTGCACACACAAGGACAATATTTTTCTTTTTGAATATATGGAGTGCTAGGTTAGACTTAACTTAAATCATTTTAGTTCGGATGTGCACACACTTGACCATTATGATCTAAGAGGCAGAATACAAGGAGTTATATGTCGATGTAATTGACAAGAGTTGTCTACCTATTTATTTATATATCGTTTATTGTGCACACACAAGACTATATACATTTGAAATGAGATCTTTATTCTCACTAGCAAATCTTTAATTAGATATTGCCGAACTATATAAGTGAGAGTAATATAGTTTGAAGAAAATAGTGGGAGATACCAATCTAAAATAAGACCTAATTTGTTTTGGTATATAAAATTAATTAAATGAATATTTGCTAAAATGTTGTCTTTTTACATGCAGAAATTAAAATTATCAAAATCACTAATTTCATTGCGTAGCATACTTGATGCTAATAAACTAACCGGGCCGAATTACATGGACTGGTTAAGGAATCTGAGAATAGTTCTCACTGCCGAAAAGATTTGTTATTTCCTAAATTCACTTGTCCCTGGAATTGTTCTAGATTCAGCCTCTGAGGAAGAGATTTTCATTATAACAAAGTGGCAAGATGATGCGTCTGTGGCTCAATGCATCATGCTCGCATCCATGATTAACGAGCTTCAGCGTTAGAATGAAAATATGGATGCTCCTACTATGTTGCTTCACCTCAAGGAGTTATACGGTGAACAAAGTAGGACTGCTAAATATGAGATATCTAAGGAGCTCTTCCGATCTCGGATGGCCGAGGGCACAGCCGTTGAGACTCATGTCCTAAGGGTGATCAATCTGATTGAACGCCTTGGACAGCTTGGGTTCGTCATGGATGGGGAGTTAAGTCAAGACTTGGTCTTGCAGTCACTCCCTGAGACCTTCTCGCAGTTCGTTGTTAATTTCTACATGAATAAGTTAGATGTCAGCTTGCCTGAATTACTTATTATGTTGAAGATTGCAGAAGGTTATTTCCCATCCAAGAAGAACCATGTCTTAATGGTGGATTCTTCCAAGAAAAGAAAGGGGCCCAAGGTATCTTCTGAAAAGAAGAAATCTAAGAAGGCTAAGGAAAGGAGAACATGAAGGATCAAAAGAAACCTGATCCAGCTAGCAAAAGAATGTGCTTTCATTGCAACGAGCCGGGTCATTGGAAGAGGAACTGCAAGAAGTTTATGGAAGAGAAGAAGCTTGGAGAAGCTTCGACTTCCAATTAAGGTTTGTTCATGATTGAAATTAATTTTTCTGAGAGTCAAAATTCTACTTGGGTATTGGATACCGGCTGTGGTTCTCACATATGTAATAGTGTGCAGGGACTGGTCAGAAATAGAAAGTTGAACAAGGATGAGGTTGTCCTACGGGTGGAAAATGAAGCAAAGGTTGCTGCATTAGCTGTAGGCACTTATTGTTTAGCACTGCCTACGGTTAAGACCATTTATTTAAATAATTGTTATTTTGTTCTGAATATCATTAGAAACATTATATCAAATTCTGTATTAGATATGGATGAATTTGAAATTATAATAAAGAACAACAGTTGTTCTATTTATAAAAATAATGTTTTATATGGTGTTGGTAATTTGCAAAATGGAATTTACATACTTGACTTGCATGAAAATATATTTCAAATAGAACAAACTAAGAAAAGTAAAAGCGATGATGTTAATTATACCCATATGTGACACTGTAGACTCGGTCATATAAATGAAACAAGATTATCCAAGTTGCATAAGGATGGGCTCTTAGAGCTATTCGATTATGAATCATATCCAACTTGTGAATCGTGTCTCATGGGTAAAATGACTAAATCTCCTTTTAGTGGAAAAGGAGAAAGAGTTACAGAGTTGTTAGCGTTGGTTCACACAGACGTTTGTGGACCTATGACAACGAATGCACGGGGAGGGTATTCTTATTTTATTACTTTCACTGATGATCACTCAAGATTTGGATATATGTATTTAATGAAATACAAATCTGAATCATTTGAAAAGTTCAAAGAGTTCAGAAGTGAAGTAGAGAAATAAACGGGCAAGAGTATTAAGATTCTTCGATCAAATCGAGGTAGAGAATACTTAAGTGGTGAGTTTCTCAATTGTCTCAAAGAAAATGGTATAATCTCACAATGGACTCCACTAGGTACACCACAGTTAAATGGAGTATCTGAAAGGAGAAATCGAACATTATTGGACATGGTTCGTTCCATGATGAGTTTTTACCAATCTTCCAATTTTACTCTAGGGTCATGCCCTAGAAACGACTACATATCTACTAAATAAGGTCCCTTCGAAATCCTTCCCCAAGACTCCATATGAGATGTGGACAGGGAGAAAACCTGGTCTTAAGCATGTTAAGATTTGGGGATGTCCAGCTTATGTGAAAATGTTTCAAAATGATAAGCTTGGGACAAGATCTGATAAGTGCACGTTTGTGGGATATCCTAAAGAAAGTTTGGCATACTATTTTTACAATCCTACTGAGCAAAAGGTGTTTGTTGCGAAACACGCTGCCTTCTTGGAAAAGGAGTTTGCCCTTGAAGGGGATAGTGGGAGGAAATAGATCTTGAAGAAATTCAAGAACCACAAACCACTACAGATCAATTGGATCCTACTGTACAACACCCTATTCATAAATCTGAAAGAGTACCGAAGATACCTGAAAGGTATGAATTCGTCATAGAGGATGACGATGAGGTACACGTCATGAATGATGACGATCCATTAAATTACGAACAAGCTATGAGTAATTAAGACTCAGAGAAATGGTAGATGACCATAAAATCTAAAATGGATCTTTGAAGTAATGCACAAGACCATTTGGATTTTACTTGCTATTGCAGCTTATTATTACTAGATCTGGCAAAATGGACGTGGAGACGTCTTTCCTCAAATATACATTATTAGAGGAGAATGTATGTATGATATAGCTAGATGGATTTGTTTCAATGGTTGAAGCAAATCATGTATATGAGCTACAACAATCCATTTATGGGTTGTAGCAAGCTTCTCAAAGATGGAACATTCATTTTGATGAGACAATCAAAAGAGTTTGATTTTATCAAAAACGAGAATGAACCTTGTGTGTACAAATGGTTTAGTGGGAGCGCTGTTTTATTCCTTGTATTATATGTTGATGATAAATTACTGATAGGGAATGACATTTTTATGCTACAATCGATCAAAATAAAGTTGTCTAAACATTCCTCCATGAATGATTTGGGTAGAACATCCTACATTGGGCGTATAAATCTGTATAGATTGATTTAAAAGGATGTTCGGCTTAACCCAATGAACGTATATTCATTAGATGCTAAAGGTGTTTAGCATGGCAAACTCTAAAAGGTGTCTTATGATGATGAGCCATGGAGTGTATCTCTCTAAAATTGTCCTCAATAAAAGAGAGATCGCATGAGTTAATATCATGTATGCAATGAAATATACGAGACTTGATGTTGATCAGTCATATTCTGGAGAAGATCACTGTAAGACAGTGATAAACATCTTAAAGTACTTAACTGACACTAAGGATGTCATGATGACACATGATGGGTCTGAATTAAACTAGAGGACTAAACAGACTCAAGTTTTCAGACTGACCAAGACGATAACAAATCCACTTTAGGGTAAGTCGTTACCTTGAAAGGTGGTGCAGTGAATTGGAATGATTTCAAACAGCAAAAGGTTGCTGGTTTAGTGACAAAGACAAAGTATATAACTGTAAGTGAAGCTATAAGTTGATGTTTCGGATGAAAAATTCATTACAGAATTAGGAATAGTTCCTAAGTCTCATCTTGAATCCAAACATGTGTTGCGGCAGTTTGATTAAAGAAATCATAGAAAGAGGAGAAATCACTATAGATAGTGAACTCTCAAGACAACATTGCAGACCCATTTACTAAACCTTTAACAGAACAGCAGTTTGATCGTCACTTAGAGAAGAAGGGTATGAGATACCATGGCGATTGACTTTAGTGCAAGTGGGAGATTGAAAGTAGTATCCATACAAGCCAATCAAATATGATGATAAAATATATACTTTAGAGACAATCTTATTTATTTATTAATAAAAGTATTCACTTATTAAAGACGTTTAATTAACTACATGATGCTGCTTTTATAATATGTAAATAACTCATAGTTTTAAGCAATGCTTTTAGAATCATGATGTTGATCATGCTAATGAGATCTAAATTCTTAGAAAGCTTAAAACTAAAATAGTTCCCAATCGTTGGATTACTAAATAGCGGATTAGTAAATTCGGATAGTTTGGTACATATGTTGCTTTCTCATTAGGATGAGGATGATTGATTTAATGATCATTTGTGTGGAAGACACTAAAGCAAGTATGTAGGTACTTATTGGAGAATAAGTTCACTGAACGTGACTCACTATGGAATACCTAATAGAGTTTTACTTGCCTGTCAATAGGAATTCCTAATGTGATAGTAGTACAAGTGATCCTTGGACTTGAGATTATCATAGTATCTTGTGTGTAATGAATTATACTTTGACTTATTCCTGAAGACCCTTAGGGTATATCAAAGGGTATGCTTAGGTGTAATAAGTTACATATGGAGATAATAAATGGTCAATAAAGAATCTACAACTTCTAGTAAAAGAAGAGATATGTCCTATGTGATTTGTTAAATGACAACCCAGTAGTCCTTGGCCAAGGCAGAATGAAATTAGAAAGGAGTTTTTAATTTACATTAGTTGGAGTTGTGCATTTTCTAATCGAAATACATATAATTAAATAAAATAAGACTTGACAATAATTCCATGTCTTATATTTAATTGGGACATTGTATGGTGGAAGGATTGAATTGTACAGTAACTATTTACTCACATGTTCTTTTATGATTAATGTTGAAATCTATATTATCTGGAAAGTCGTTGATCGCTAGGGAGGCTTATCCCTATTGTAGAATAAATATTATTTATTTAAATAGATTATTAGTTTAATTTATTTATTTAAATAAGATTAGAATTGTTCTAATTGATTTATTCACAACCTGTTTAATATGGAGAACCTAAAGGGTCACTCCTATAAAATGAAGAATAATTATTTAAGAAGGTAATGACATAATCGTAATAATGCATTAAGTGTAATTAATTTAACCTATGGTGATAGAATAAATTAAATAGCTTAATATTTATTATTTAATACTTTGGAAATAATAAATATAAATTAATAAGAGGAGTCTTATTAATATTATTAATAATATTATTTTTTAATTTCTAAAGGAGTTTAGGAATTAATTTAATATTAGTACTCTCCTTTATTCCTAATAAGATTAGGAGACAAATTAATTAAAGTAGTTTAATTAATTAATCCCAATATGTTGGGAAGCCTAATTAATTAAAGAAGTTTAATTAATTAAATGAAACCTTATGTCTAATAGGATTAGAAGGGTTGACCAATATCTATATAAGAGGAGTCTTATGTTAGATATCAGTTGATGCAATTTCAATTGTTGAAGAGTACTCCTTTTCTATAGAGGATAGAAAATTAGGGTTTAGCCAACCACCCTCCTTCTTGATAATTTCTCTTCCTTGGTGGATCACCTCTAGAGGCCAAACACTTGGGTGACTAACGTTGATCAAAGGAATGAATTTAATCTGGATAATTTAAGGAGATCCCGAAGAACAAGGAGTTGAACTTGTACCTGTGGAAGCTTCGTTCTACAAGGGTATGAATTCCATAACTTCTTATTTATCGTTTTGAATTAATAATTCGCATAAAGGATGATCCGGGTAATGGTTTTGTAAAAAAATTTAAACTCTGATATACCATGCTTTCGCTAATTTTTGCAATTTGATTGCTTCACGATTTCGTACAAACCCAACACATTTTAAATTGCAACAATTATATATGGTCTTAATGCTTTAGTTTCTTGGTGAATGTAAACGAAAGTTAAACAGTCAAAAATATGGAGGAAAGCCTAGTAAGGCAATATGTGCATCAAGAAAAAGAGCAATAGAAGAGCTACTTCATGAAATAATGACAAATAATGACGTTAAAGATATTATTCGTATGAAACCCCAGGCCTTTATGAAGTTGTACAATATATTATATAATGAAGGTGGGTTACATAGTACTCAACGGGTGTCAGTTGAAGAACAAGTTGCTAAGTTTCTTCACATAGTGTCGTGCAGTGTGAGAAACCGTACTATTTGCTTCTTTTTTTGTCAGTCTAAGGAAACAACTAGTCGTCATTTTCACATGGTCTTAAGAGCACAAATATCTTTAGAAAGCAAATTCCTTAAATAACCAATTGGATCAGAAGTTTGCCCTAAAGTACTCAACAATCCAAGATTTTATCCATATTTCAAGATAAAATAAAATTGATTGTATTTCTAAAGATATTAGTGTTAAAAAATACTAATATATGCTTTTTCAGAATTGTTTAGGGGCAATTGATGGAACACATATTAGGGTGAGAGTGTCTCGAGAGTCGAGAGTATGCATCAAGGTATCGGGGTAGAAAGATGCATCCAACACAAAATGTAATGGCTGCGTGTACATTTGATTTGAAGTTCATATATGTATTACCTAGTTGGGAATGAACTACAACCGACTCTAGGATAATTTAGAATGCGCTGACGAGAGAGGATAAATTGAAAATTCCACATGGTAATCATTTTAACAATTAAGAACATTTTAATCATTCACAAATTGTTTAACAATTACTCATTCTTTATAGAAAAATATTATCTTGTTGATGTTGGATTTCCATATACCATTGAACTAATGACTCCTTATAGAGGTGTTCATTACCACTTAAAAGAGTATTCAGTTCGAGGTACTGAAGATGGCTGCAAATTATTTAACCTTCATCATGTATCATTGCGTAATGCAATGGAAAGGGTTTTCGGTGTTCTTAAAAAAAGGTTTCCCGTAATTAGATCAACTGAGCCAAATTACTCGGTGGAAACTCAATCTCAAATTGTGTTGGCATGTTGCATTTTACATAACTTCTTAATGGATGCTGATCCTGATAAACAACTTCTTGCAGAAGTTGACAATGAGATTCTAAACCAAGAAAATGAAACCCCTCTTGAAGATAACGAAAATGATGAAGCAAATGCTGAATATTTGAGAAATTGTATTACATATGACATGTGGCAAGATTACTCGAAATATAGATGATGATATTTGTATTGTTTAGTATTTAGAATATTTGTAGTTGGGTGTTTTGTTTTTGAACTTCAAAACTTGTGTTTGAAATTGTAATGGGCTGAGAAATTACTATTGAGTTACATTTAATGGTACTTTTAATATTATTTGCAATGCAATGTGATTTGAGAGGTTCATGAAATTCTAATGTGATTTGCAATGGAATGTGATTTGAGAGGTTCAAGGGTATGATTCTGATTTATCATTCTCTTTCTATTGATAATTGAGCACAAAGCATGATCAAGGTGAGGGTTTGTATAAAATTTTTAAAACCTAATTTATCGCGCTTCCGCCCTTATTGTGTAATTTGATTGCATGTAGTGTAACATACAAACCCAACAGTGGTATCAAAGTCTAACTTTGTGCTAATTATCAATTTTATGATTCCATGTATGAATTGATGTGAGATTGGATCTAATTTTTTAGACAAAAATCAAAATTTGAAGTTTCTGCGATGAACGGCGCGGCCGCGCCATGTCCCAGTTCATTCTGGGAGCGGGCGCGGCTGTTTGCAAAACAGAGACCAGCGAACAGTACGGCCGCGCTGCGTCCCAGTTCATTCTGGGTGCGGGCGCGCCACTCTGCAAATTTTGAAAACTTATTGTGGTTATAAAATATTCGTTGTGTCGGGAAATATTCGTTTGGTCGAGAAATATTCTTTTTGTCGGAGAATATTTGTACGACGACGCAGTCATTGGTGGACCCCACAACGGAATAAATGTCGGATATAGAAAGCGACAGAAATAACCTTTTTATAAAAATAACGGCAAAACTGTTACCGTTAGTACTATTAAAATATCCGGTGATTAAAATACAGTACGAGGTGTTGCACGGTAGCACACGGTATTGCACAGTATTTTGAATTATTGATTCTTACGTAGGAAGGCACTTACTCAATTATTGTTACAGTAATTACTGTTCAATATTTTTTATTATTGATTCAATAATTGCATAATATTTTATTGATTCAATATTTGCTACGTTGATATTTTATATTAATAAGTGCTACTTTGCTATTTTATGTTATTGATTCAATAATTGTCATTGCACATTATTTCAAATTATCAAATCAATAATTCATATTATTTGAATAATATTATTAGATAGCATTATTGACAATGTCTAAGGAAGTTCTGTCTAGAAAAGGGGTTGATTAATTGCGCGCCAGTAAGGAGAAATCCTTATCGGAATGCCCCCTCTTTCCTGGGAACGACCTAGTTGTCAATATTGTAGTTCTGTAATATTATTTGTGAATAATTAATTTTTGATATATATAATAAGGAAATATTTATTCAATGTGAATTTAAACAGAGAAATTTTTAACATGTGATATTTGTTGAAAGTTGGTATTTTATCTTGTCCGATAAAATAATTTATTCAAATATATTATTATAATATTATATTATAGTAGTATGATGTGATTATATAATAGTATAATTTTTATAATTTGAATGGTAACATTATTATAGTAAATTTATGGTATAAAAGTTAAACGAGGTGGAAGAGTACAAATTGAATTTGAACTCTTATGATGCAAATAATGATGTCATCAGAGCGATGAGGTAAGCAATGATGTCATCGGAGCGATGAGGTAAGCAATGATGTCATAGATCGATGATATAAGCGATGATGTCATGAATTATGGCGAAAAAACTATTTTACCCTTACTCTGCCGAGCCTATAAATAGAAGCTCTTTTCTTCATTATTTCTCACTAATTCATTAAAGCTATAGAGAGAGAAAGTATAAAGAGAATAAGAGAGAAGGAAGAAGAGTATTCTGCTATTACGCTAGTGCAGTCTCCAAATTTTAAGGTAAGAGGTATTATTTCTTTCGTATTCATGAAGAGAGTTATTTTCTTTCAATATTCGTAAGGATTGTTATTCCATTCTTTATTATTCTGTTGGAATAACCTGTCTACGCGGACTACCGCATGCATGGTAAAATTCTGTTGTTATTCCATTCTTTATTATTCTGTGGGAATAACCTGTCTACGTGGACTACCGCATGCCTGGTGAATAACCCTTCGTATTCAGCTGTTATTAAATTGTGAAAATAATCTGTTTGAGTGGACTACCTCCAGACGGGTGAAAATTCAATTGCAGTTTCGTATATTGTTTCATTTCAGATTTCTAATTCTAAACTTACTACGGTAAGTATTGCTTCTATAATTCCTGAAATGATCAGATATTACTTGAGTTTTGAGCTTCATCTAATATTATTTTACTGGAATATTGGTCTGAACTTTCTTGTGAAATTTTTATCTTTTCATGTCGAGTTACTATTCACAAGTTACTATTCATGGGGTACTATTTACGATAAAATATATATATATATATATATTTTCTTATAAATTATTTTTGATTGGATCCAGATTTTGATCTTCATTCTTGAACTCTGAATAAATTCTCTAATATTTGTCCTTTATCTCACTGGATCCGTTATTCATATTATTTTTCATCATCCTCAGTTCTAAATGGTGATATAACTGGATATATTTGACCTGTAGTGCAAAGATGAATAATTACGTGATGAATATCTTTGACCTGTAGTGCAAAGATGAATGATTACCTGATGAATATCTTTGGCCCGTAGTGCAAAGATGGGCATGTGTTGAGATGAACATGACCAACAGATGATATAAATGAATATCTTTGGCCCGTAGTGCAAAGATGAATATTTGATTCAAGGTGTATATTGATTGATGTTACCGGGAATAAAATATTGATTGATGTTACCGGGATAAAATATTGATGATGGACTTTTAAATCAAAGAAGATAGTAGACATCATTATCTACTTAACTCTTCTAATGAATTGTTATTTTCGCTGCGAATATTTATCTAAAACTTGTTGTCCATAATATTTTATCTTATTTATTGAAGGCTAACGATAATTTATTTTTCATTATCTTAGTCATAATATTCTTTACTGGGCTAGTTGAGCTCACCCTTTTCTTCCATTGTTCTATTCAAAAAATGAGAATATCGCGGGTACTAGTCGGAGAATGGAGTGATGGTCCGAGTTAGAGCTGTAGAAGTTCTCACTATTTTTTTTATTTAAAATAGTGTGATAATAAATATAATGAGGACTTAGTTTGAATGTTAATATTTTTTACATGTCTGTATTGACACTCACAGTTGTGTGGTCGTATTTTGCACGACCGTGTGATATGAAATATTGCATTTAAATTTTGTTTAGTGTATTTGGCCGACTCAAAATGGGTTGAGTATTGAACATATTTTGGGGGCGTCACACTTATTTTCATCAATTAAAATAAATAGTTTATTTAATTGATAAAAGTTTAAAATAAAGATGTTTATTTTATCTAAAATATGATTTCAAATTGCTAAAAATTAAAGGAGTTTAATTTAGATTTGATTTTTGATTAAAATAAAAGAGTTTATTTTGTTTTAAAACTAAAATTTAGCACACTTTTGTCCATTAAATGACATCGATCCATATATGAAATGATTTTATTATTCATGAGATGAATGTTTATTTATTGATATATATATTGATGTGTATGCTAATAAATGAAATTGATTATGAGACTATTGACCAATGTGATTGGATTTATTTTAGTTGAATGCTTGAATGTATGAGTTTTATTAAATGGGGTCTGCGTACCTCGTCTTCTCTAATTTATTCTTGATGTAAATTCTATCTCCCTCCTATGTACTTTTTCTTGACTGCTGATCAAGGTTTCTATTTAATTTTAAATAGTTTATGTAATATGACTAGTTAGAATTATCTTGAAGAATTAGAGACCAAAGACCAAGGAGCACGCGAAGACCAGTTTGTAATGGAGCCTGAGTTTAAATATAATAGTTACGTTTAAATTTAATTCTTGCACTTCTAGGTTTGACCTTTTGGTTCACTTGGTGGCTCTAGTGAACCAAACTAGAATAAAAGTCCATAATCAATTCGGGTAGAATATAATATTCTATATGTGCATGCTAGTATTATATATATATATATATATATATATATTAGTTTATGCAAACATGCTTCGCATGTTTTAATAAAATGATGCGTATTTTATATATATATGTGCATGCGCGCTAAATAAGATGAGATCAATAATAACAAATCCTTCAAATAAATTATTTTAAGTCTAAATCGTTCAAAGATATTTGGAATATCGAACGTTGCTTTTAGCATGATAAAATTAATAGAGTATTAAATATTTAATATGAGTTTGTTGTGCTATCCATAAGGCAAGTATTAAGTATTTAAGATGTTAATTTAATCACATTTAATGCTTATAAAAAAAATTAAACAATATTGTTTTATTGTGCTATTCATAAGGACAATAATTTTATTTTTTGAATATATGGAAGTGCTGAGTTGGACTTAATTTAAATCGTTTTAGTTCAGATGTACACACACTTGACCATTATGATCTAAGAGGCAAAATAAAAAGGAATTACATGTTGATGTAATTGATAAAGAGTTGTCTACCTATTTATTTATATATGATTTGTTGTGCTATCCACAAGGCTATATACATTTGAAATAGGATCCTTATTCTCACTAGCAAATCTTTAATTAGATGTTGCTGAACTATATAAGTGAGGATAATATAGTTTGAAGAAAATAGTAGAAGATACCAATTTAAAATAAGACATAATTTATTTTGGTATATAATATTAATTAAATGAATGTTTGCTAAAATATTGTCTTTTCACATGCAGAAATTTAAAAATATCAAAATTACTAATTTCACTGCGTAGCATACTTGATGCTAAAAAATTGACCGGATCGAATTACACGAACTGGTTAAGAATCTGAGAATAGTTCTTACTGCTGAAAAGGCTTCAGAGGAAGAGATTGCCACTATTTTAAAGTGACAAGATAATGCATCTATGGACTCAATGCATCATGCTCGCATTCATGAATAACGAATTTCATCTTCATCATGAAAATATGAATATTCCTACTATGTTACTTTACCCACTATTACAAAATAGTAAATAAATGATATTTAATAGACAATATTTTTATAAAAAAACATTGTGGTATTTTTTTCACGGATTCATAAGGGCCTTTTTTGGTTTTAATATTATAACGTTTTCTTTAAGAAAACATTATGTATTAAAAAACACGGAGGGTGATTTATATACCTGAGCTAAATTTATTCTCTCTTTGATTCGTGAAACCTTGATAGCAATCGTTCATCTTCAATATCCATCAGTCCATCGTTCACTCACAAGCCCTAAATTCTGACTTGTCCATTTAACAACAGTCTATCGTTCACTCTGCTTTGTCGAACATCGTTCACTCTGCTCTGCTGAACATCCATCGTTCATACACAGTTGAAAGCAATTTTGCAGGTTGAAACTATATATTTGAGCGGGTAATTTTAGTCTGATTTCCTCTATTTCTCTCCTCCCTCTAACAAGCCCTAAATTCTGACTTGTCGATAAATGGATTCATGTTGTAGAATGGCGGCGGGGACCAGTCATGGGGTTACTGCTCAACAGTAATTTTGGCTTTCGAAATAGCCATTGACCTTTACTCCGAAGTAATTTTGGTCGGCGGGAAGGTCAGGATTCCGACTCTAAACGCCATCGTTCTAGGTTCGATCGAGAACTCAGGTGCCTCTCGCTCTATCACACTCACATTACTTTAAATTTTTGTATATATTTTTTTAATTTCTCTAATGATTATGATTTTGTGGTGTTTATGAAGAAAAATGTGTAGTATGAAAGACTTGGAGCTAAAGGGTGTTTTATCTTTTTCTTTTTATGATTAATCATTCACTCAGTTTTGTGATTTTAATTAAATTAAGCTTCTTACATTGAAATATATGGGTCTGAATGAATATGGTAATTTTAATTTCTTGACGATAGGTTTAATCTTATTTTTAGGGGAAATTGTTTGGTTGACTATTGAACTCCAATTATATTATAAACTTGTTACCAGTTTATTTCCTTGCTGTTGCCTCATTTCCAATTTGGGTGTTCTAAAATTAATAGAGTCTGTTCCATATGACATGTATAGGGAAGACACTTTAATTATATCATGGTTATGTTTGACTTTTTTACTTTTACATTTAAATAACTTAAAGGGATTAAAAAAATGATCTTGGTTAATTGCCTCTTTTCCTTGAAACTATCATCATAAACGTATGTGTGCATCAAGTTTTTAATGTCTTGCTCGGACGAAGCTCATCTGTTGTGGCACCTGCTTTCCCAAACATGATATTTTCTTTAATGGAGGTTGCAAAGAGTGCAGGCTCTTGACTAACAAGACCTATCAGAGACCGTAATATAGCAACATTTATCAGTTCTGAAGTTATAGCTCTGTATCTCTGCTGAAAGATGGCAATTGTTGCCATACCAGCACTATCTCTAGTCATCATTCCAGGAATAATTTGTGGAAGGCAGCTAACTGAACTTAGGAAGAAAACACAAGAAACATACGGAGTTGCTGGCGTTACAGCAGAGCAAGCGTTTTTATCCATCAAAACTGTATTCTCATATGGCGCTGAGAGTCCAACTGAAAGAAAGTTTTTAGCAGCATTAGAACGAAGTTTGGAGCTTGGGATCAAACAAGGGCTTGTGAAGGGCGTTGCCATAGGAGGCGTTAACATAGCTTTTGTTGTCTGGTCTTTCCAAGCCTGGTATGGCAGCATCCTAGTGACTGAGAAGGGAACAATAGGTGGAAATGTCTTCACAGCAGGGGTTTGCATTGTCGTAGGAGGACTGTAAGTCTAGAACTTATGACTATATTGGTGATACTTTCTTTCATGAATAAACAGTTTATTCATTAAAACCAATAAACATCAGTCATCTAACATGGAACATGAATACTTCCAAGCCTATCAACTACAATTTATATTACTAAAAGACGATGCGTACATGCTTTTCAGAGCTCTTGGGGGTTCCCTGGTCAACATTAAGTTCTTCATGGAAGCAGCAACATCTGCATCCTTAATAGCTAACATGATCGAGCAAGTCCCAACCATAGATTCTTCTAATAAAGAAGGCAAGATAGTTAAAGATGTTACTGGAGAATTGTGGTTCAAGGATATTGATTTTTCATATCCTTCAAGACCTGAGAATATGGTACTTCAAAATTTAAGCCTCAGAGTGATGGCAAGTCAAACTGTAGGATTAGTAGGTGGCAGTGGTTTAGGAAAATCCACATTAATCTCTTTGCTAGAACGATTTTATGATCCAACTAAAGGTGAAATTCTCCTGGACGAGATTGAAATAAAAAAACTTCAACTACATTGGTTACGGTCTCAGATAGGTCTTGTTAGTCAAGAGCTTGCACTCTTTGCAACCTCTATTAAAGAAAATATCATGTTTGGGAAAGCAGGTGCCATAACAGATGAGGTTATTAATATCATGTTTATATGCTTTACATAGGCTTTGATGTATTTTGTCTTATATTTAGTGTTGGACTCTACATGACATGTTTTGTTTTTTTAAGATGGATAAGTCATGGATGTGTGCTGATAGAAGGTCACGAGAGTATGAACTAGGCGTTGATGAAATCTTAAGGTTTGCAGTAGACAATGCGAGAAATGTGAATCTTATTCATTGCCCTTGCATAAAATGTGGAAACATTTTACAATTTGGTGTTGGAATTATAAGGGATCACTTGTATTTTAATGGTGTTGATACTAGTTATCAAACTTGGGTATGGCATGGAGAACCTAATATGTTAGATGTAGATGCAAATGAACCTTTTGTAGGCACTATTGAACAAGGCTATGTTTATGGAACAGTAGATATGGAAGATAATACTTTCGGGGATTTCTCAAATGATCCGTGTGAGTTTCTAAATGGATTGGGGATGGAGATGAGCCCTTGTACCCTGGTTGTAAATTTAGTAAGTTAGCTGCACTAGTTAGACTCTATAATTTGAAAGCGAAGCATGGGTTGAGTGATGTTGGTTTCACAGATCACTTGATTTTTCTGACTGAACTTCTTCAAGAAGGTAACAAATTACCTTGCTCCTTGTACGAAGCAAACAAGACTTTACATGCCTTAGGAATGGATTATGAGAAAATACATGTTTGCTCTAATCACTGCATCTTGTATAGAAAGGAGTTTGACCAGGCAACTAATTGCCCAAAATGTCGTCTCTCAAGGTGAAAGATAGATAAGAATGAGAATGTAAGAGAAGGGGTGCCTGCGAAGGTGTTGTAGGTACTTTCCTCCTATCCCGAGGTTTAAACGTATGTTTAAATCTAGCAGGACATCTGAGAGTTTGACTTGTTATGCTAATAATAAAATGAGCGATGGTCATATGCGTCATCCATCAGATTCATGACTGATGGATGACTTGATATATGTCATCCACATAGCGGAAGTAGGAAAAGTATAGTCTATTATTTTTTTTTTACTTTAATATGCTAGAAAATGTTATTTGATGTTACATAAACAGAATTTACACTCGACAATTCTGTGCAACTGCTTTATGCTATGATGTCGTGTCAAATATTTGATACAATTTTTGATATTGGAGATCAGAGAAGAAAAGTAGTCGGATAATGGCTTTTATGTGTATAGTTGGAATCCTTGGTAACATGTAACTAACTGCCTCAAACATAAGATGGATATGGGCATATGGGTTGTGACATTATGCTGTTAATCCTGAAATTTAAGCCTCTTAAGGTAACCTTATAGTCATGTTTTCTGAACCTATGCCTGAACTCCAAGATTTATGTTTCAAGTTGACATCATATGGTGAAAATTCACTTGAGGTTAAATAGAGTTTAGTTGGTGATGTTTCATGTTTTGTTATGGTTGCACTTCATTTGCGATCAGGTACAATTATATTGAAATTGTATATGTACTACACATGAGGGATAATAAAAACAAGTATAAAAACTTTGAAAGAGAAATATCACGTTTGGTTACTAGTGCAACAGTTAAAAAATGAAAAATAAAGTTGAATATTTCATGAGTAACTCTAATAAATTTTCCAAACACTTCTATGCTACAATGCTTGTTTTGATGGTATGGTGTAATAACCAAGCTCATGGACATGATTATATAATTTTTAAGCTATTAGATTTTGCAAGACTGTACTACTCTGCAATCTGGATGATTGTTGATGAATTACTCAATCCTAGTATCATTAGCAAGTATGAGATATTTCTATAAATTATCTTTATCGTTGATGCAGTGCATGTGATTAGAATCCAAGTAGTGTAACTTAGAGAATTAGTACCTTGCTAACAAAGGATTTACATGGTGTTATTGCTTTACTTAAGTGTCTATATATATATATATAGCTGAAGCATCCTGAGAACTCACAGGACCATGAAAGTTTAAAGTTAAATGCTCTTAACTCTATGCAGAACTGTAGCTATATAAGATAACTGAAGTGATAATAAGTTTAGAAGTTATCAATATTGTTAGCTAGACTCTTATGTATAGATAGACCTTACATACTTAATTATCTTATCATTGTGATAATTTGACATTAATAGTTTGAGAATTTGAAGTATAATTACACTGTCAATTTAATTTCCTTTTGACCTATATGCCTATTAGTCACATTTGCTTCTGTTTTTGTTTTTGATTACATGGATATTTTTTTTATTAATTCTTTGAGTCATGCTACTATCACATAAAACAATCACATAACGCTCACATACTGCTGATGTGGCAGAATGTGATTTGTTGTTGACATGACCCACTTAACTCAACAACGAACCACATACTGCCACCTTGCAGTATGTGACATTTATGTAACTTGTTTTATGTGATAGTAGCATTATTCTAATTCTTTTTGACAAAAATATCACTTGTACCCTTTCACGCATCTACTTTTTAATGGCAACGATACTAATATCAGTTTTGTACTCACATGCACATTCTCACTATCTTCATACTCTTAGTTGTGGTTACAAGACTCTTGTTAGTTTAGTATTGTGCGCTAGACAAGTAATAAGTTGGAGTTTTTGAATTATTGAGATTATTTGGTGAGGTTATATAGTGTGTTTATTTGATTCTAAATGTTTCTTCTTGCAAGTTTTTTGTTTTTTCTTCCAATAATGGTTAACTATGCCTTCTCATAATCTTATATCGTCTTATTTGCTGGTAGGTAAATGCTGCAGCAGAAGTTATATATGATCTAGTGGATCCAGGTGCCAACTTAAAATTTGGAGCGGTTATAGACCCAGCGCCAAGTGGTCAAGTAAGTTACCATTTGCTCAAGCATGAGAAAAAATAGTCTTTAATCATGCATAGAAAAACTTCTATGCTGATGAATGTTGTTCTTTGTTAAGAATTTCAGTTTATAAATGTGGTTGACTTTTTATCCATGTATTTAAACTATCATATCCCTATAATTTACGTAATAAATAAAATGATAAAACTTGTATGAAATGAATTTGCTTGTGGGGAAGACAATCTTCTACATTTTCAATAAAATTGTTTTTGAAGTTCTATGTTATATATTATTAAGCTGTACATACAAGCCATTCATGTGACATGCTAATCTTCACGTGTTACAAGCTGTAGAAAAAAATTAACCAATGTAAAGTTTTCTTACAATGATGAAAATGCACAAAAGTTGACAGTTCAGTTGCTTGTCCTGGTTAATTACTTAAATTTTAAATTTTAAGAAACAAAAATGGAACAAAGATAGATAAATAGACTGCAAAATTTTTTACCTGTCACTTATTTTGGAAAGCTAGGCAGTTCTTTGGGATAAAGTATAGTCTGCCATGATTTCGTCCATAATTCCGTGACAGGTAAACATTATTTCAGCCTTCTGTGATAGATAAACATAGTTGTTAGTCTGATGTTTAAGCCGCTTTAAGTCTACAATTTTTTCCAAGTTGAAAAGACTGCAGTCATCTGATTTATGTGGAAAAACATGCTAATCTTCTGTGTTTGTTGGAGTTGTTAGTTTTAGTTTATTAGTGGTTCTATTACTATTCTGTATTCTGCTGCTGTTGGGAAGTGTTGAAAATGTTCAACAAATAAAAGTTTCATACAAAATCTTCATACAAATTGATTGACTCACTGGGATTTCATCTCTGTGAAACACTCGAAAGTTGCGAGTTTCAAAATGCAAGGCCACATCAATTTGTATGAGAAATTTGTAAGAAATTTTTGTATGTTTATATTTCCCCTACTTCTGTAACAAACGAGAATTTTGTATTTTAATTTTAAATATTTATTGAATTAAATAAATATTTTAGTTAAATTATTTATTGAGTTGAATAAATAATTTATGTGATTATGTTGTGGAGTAATTTAATTAAGTGCAATACATTAATTAAATTGATGTTTAATATTAAATTGATATTTAAGTAATTTTGTGGTGAAATTCTAATTTAATTGAGATGATTAAATTAGATGAATATTATGTGGTATTTGATAATAATCATTTAATGATTTAATGAATAATTGTAGTAATGCCTAATTTACTTTAATTAGAGATTTACTAATTTGTTACATGAAATTATGATTATTGAGTAAATTATGATTGTGTAGCAATTTAGTTTATGTGGTAATTTTATTTAATGATTGGATGTTAGCTTTTATTTAATTAAATTAGAATAGTGGGATTTAATTAAATAAAGTGTGACATTGGTAACTATGTAGTAAAAAGGAGTTATTAAATAAATTAAAAAGGATTTTAAATTAGTTTTGCCAAACAAGACCCTTAAATCTATTTTAATGTAGTTTTACCAAACACGGCCTTAGTTCTTAAAAATCTATTTTTTTAAAAATAAATGGGTTTGCCAAACAAGCCTTAGTGGCTTTTGATTTTCAAAAATATATAACTGATATGTATTTATTAGAGAGATTAACTATTTATCAGTTATTATGTTTTATATTATATGTATATGTCAGTTATAGGTATTGATATACTACGTTAGAATATTAGAGTTAGAGTTAGACTATCAGACTAAGAGAAGAGAGAAAGCATAGAAAGAAAAGAGAGAAGAAGAAAGAAGAAGAAAAAAGATGGAGAAAGCTTGTGAATTCAAAAAGAAAAACTCTGAGAAATCTAAAGATCATCATCATATTCTTCTTCTATTAATCAACGGTATAATCTAATTTAAGTTTTTGTTTTTCATAGTTTCACCATAGTTTAGTTTTCTGTATGTGAGTTGTTTATGAAATTGATGTAAACATGAATTCTGTATGTAATTTGTGTTATAACATGCTTATATATGATTTATATGATTGGTTATGTGGTTCAATTCATGTAAATATGATGAACATAAAAAAATCATGTTCATAGCAATTTACAGTGAACTATTTTGAAAAGAGGGTTTCTTAAATATCAAAATTTGTGTTTGATTGTGATATGTTATATAAATTAATCATGGGTTGTAATAATATGTTAAGAAACGAACAAAACATGATTTGAAGTATGTGCTTTGATTTAAAAACAAAGTCATAGTGTTGATTTTCATCAAGAACACTTAACAATGGTGTTTTCTTCAAAATCATTAAATTAAGGGTGTTTGATTATGTGTTGTGATGTTTATAGATATTAAAACATGTTAGAAACTTAAAGTTATAATTTTATAAAGTTTTATATGCATTATATGTATTAAATTCTGAGTTTGGTGCGAGAAAAGAAGTCAAATTGGGCTTTTTCCTGCACAAGTTCGCGAGCTGATTTTTTCCCTAGAAGGGACCCCCGCCCCAGCGGGCTAAAACCTCGCCACAGCGGGCTCCCTTGCTGTCCAAAAATTGGTTTTGTGTGTTTTAAGCCCTAACATGATGAACTAACTGAATGTAAAGAACCTGATGACATGTTAAGTGTATAAAACAATAATATAACGTATTGTTGACATGTTTGAGACAATTTGAAGTATCATATTAACAAGTTATGTGTGAATTTGGATATTATTGTCGTAGGGTATGATTATGATGGTTTAAAAGATTATACACGTGTGATATGCATGTTGTGAGTTAAATTCACGTTATGTGGTTAGTTAACAAGTTAAGATTACGAACCACGTTGTTAAGTTGAACTTAAGTGAAAAGTTCAACGGTTAAACGTAGTGGTTATGAAACTAATCGATATCATAAATGTAATGTAATGTGTAGGACGATTGAGGAATTGAATTGTAATTATAATTGTAGCTTGTGCACGAGGCAAGTTTTCTTACCCTAACTCGATTATGTTTACTATTGTTGAGCAAGTTCTAAACCTTACTTTTACGTTACGCAAGTATTCTATCCCTAATTTACTATTGTTGAGCAAGTTTTTAAACTTTACTTTTATTTGAGCAAGTCCTTATTCTGCAATGGAGAAGTATTTTATTGAAATAATGTAGCCTTGACTTAATTGTTCAAGCAAGGTCTTATCGTATCTTTCAAATGCTTTAAGTTTAATTCTAAAACATAAGTTATTTCATAATTCTTTTATTATTGAATTCTTAATTATTGTAAGTTGATTCAACTACTCCTTAGTTAATGATAGTTGAACTCCAAATTACCCTTTGATCTTATCCAATCCAAACTTTCTTTGGTGCAGACTCGTTTATTAATACTGAGATGAACAACCCTATTAATAGGGGATTACCATGCGAAAGCGTTAAGATGTTTGTGCACAATACATGGTAAGAAGGGTTGATCCCCCTAAGTACGAGTTAAGGTCCATATAGTCTAACGACTATTAAAGGTTTAAATTGAAATGTTTATAACCGGGGACATAGTTCAAGGTCTTATGACCCTCAGATGAATTCTAATTTTACATTCATTCTTTGATTACCGATGATAGAAATATTATTCAATTCAGTTGAAGTTATTCAGTAATATGTCATCACTATTAATTGTTATTTCTAGTGAGCTTTTGTTTGCTCACTCTTGCATTTATATAACCATTGCAGTCAAAGTTGAGAAATTTGACAAACCGTCAACTAGCAAAGGAAAAAGGCAAGATGAACAAGTGAAGACTTGTTCAAATTTGAAACGATTTGTAATAAGACTTTAATTATGTTATGATGTTTTATTTTCCGCATTGATGATGTTTAAGGTTAGAAACCCTGGGAATGTTTTGATAAAGTTGTAATCCTTTTTATAGGGAAGATTTTTATTAATTGTGTTTGTAATTTATTTTGTATTCCTTATTTACAGGTAGTAGTTATGTTTTATTTAGATAGTGAACACCAAATCCTGTGGAAATGGAGTACCCGGATTTGGGGGTGTCACAAGTTGGTATCAGAGCCTTAGGTTATGAACCTTAGGTGGGGAAACTTTAGGTAGTAGCCTTATCGGAGATCGAAAAGATAGTGATGATAGTTAAAGATAATAAACTATCTTATGTGCTATGTGCTTATGTCTATGTACGCGAAGGGTATTGATCGGTATCACGTAATAATTAAACTTTAAAATTTTGTGTCAGGATGACGAATGTTGGAGAGTCCAGTCAGGCTAGGGAGGAGTTTCCCCAGATGCATAGGGATGAGGAGCCCCTCGACATCCATACTGTCTGGGAGCAGTTGGTTCAGATAGAGCCATATCTATTGATCACTGTAGTGGGTCAAGAGAATGAGCCAGTCTTTGACGGAGATGACAAGGATGAGTCAGAGGAGGAGGATCCTGAAGAGGAGATTCCACCTAACTCTATTAACGCTGTGATGTACGAGGAAACATTGAGCTGCAGGGTAGAGTTGGAGAGTTAGAGGAGCTGGTGGATGTGAGCTAGACTACTATACAACAGAAGGAGGAAACGATTCAAGAACTGGACGATCAGCTTGAAAATGCGAAGTGGGATCTAGTTCACGTGGAGAGTGAGAGGGATGATGCACTGGCTGAGCTAGCAAAATTGAAGAACGACATTTAAGAGGAGTCAACGAAGCGTGTCAGAGCAGATGATGTGAGCTTGTAGGCTACTCTACATACAGATCGAGTTGAAGACGAGGTTCAAGCAAAGAAGGCCAAGTTGAAGGAGACGGAATACGCTTTTCATTCGGCGATAGATAGGGCCCAGGATCGTGTCTTTTATTACCCAGCTCAGTTCAAGGATTTGTCGTGGTATATGGTGGATCGCATAACAGTGTTCCGGGTGATGGAAGAAGAACGTGGAGAGGCTGTGCGACGTCTTAACATGCCTAGATAGTGGAGTAACAAACTATGTGTTTCTTATGAATTTAATAAATGTAAATCCCAGAATTTGAGATAATAATGGGATAAGATAATGATGTAATCTTGCAACTTGTTTCAGTTCAGGAAAGATGATGTAAGTAGCAGAGATGCTATCTATTCTATGTTTTAAAAACTATGAATGAATAAATAACGAAGTTTATTGACGTGCTATGTGCTCAAGTGTGAATTGATTTATTTTAAATGTTTAAGTTTGAACTTAAATATTTAAGGGATGAGTAAGGGATCTAATAAAAGTATGTTTTAACAGAAACATGCCTCCTAGAAGAAGACATACACGTCAACCACAAGAGGGTTCTACGAATAACAACAACGATGAGGCGAATGCCAACCTAGTTCAGCAATTGCTTGAGAATCAGCCGCAAGTTTAAGCCGCGACGTTTAAGGAATTCAAAGCGGTAGGACCGCCGGAATTCCAGGGATCTGTGAATCCGATAGATGCCAAGACATGGGTAATGGAAATGGAGAAGGTCTTCGATGTGGCAAGGATTAACGATGACCAGAAGATGGCTTTCGCGACGTTCATGCTGAAGTCGGAAGATAGCTACTGGTGGCAGGCTAGCAAGACTCGGGGAGGAGAAGGTGTGATAGCGTGGGACAGATTCAAAAAGATTTTTTTTGAAATGTACTTTCTAGTAAGCTCGCAGAATCAGATGGAGGTTCAGTTTCTAGAGCTGAAGTAGGGAGCAATGACGGTGCCAGAATACGCCGCAAAGTTCAACGAGCTGGCAAGGTTTGCAACGTACCAGGTCAGTACTGATGAGAGAAAGGCAAGAAGGTTCGAGCAGGGATTGAAGCCCTGGTTATATAGTAAGGTCTCCATATTCCAGCTGAATACATTTGCTGCAGTATTGAAAAAAGCGATCATCGCGAAAGGTGGGAGCGATGCCTTGACCAAATACAATCAAGACCAGAAGAAGAAGAATGAGACAGAGAATAAGGTTGGTGGTAGTGGTACCAACCAAAAATGGAAATGGAACGATAACACATCTGCTGGGAGTTAATAGGGAAGCCAACAGAAGAGAAGAATTGAAGCATGTGCTACATGCGAAAAGAATCACAGTGGAGTGTGTTTCAACTGTTGCGCCAAATTGTCCTAACCCGAAGAATGGAGCATGCTTCACATGCGGGTCCAAGGATCATATAGCCCGGGATTGCCCAAAGAAGCCAGCTGGAGGGTCTACAAGAGGGAGACGAAATGGCAGCGGCAGCACTTTGGCTATCGCTGGACCACCGCAAACGTCGAACCCACTGCCAGAACATTCAACATGACTGTGCAGGATGTTGTGCAGTCAAAGGATGTGATGTCAGGTATTATTCCGGTCAATAGTATTAATGCTTACGTATTATTTGATTCATGGGTGCTACTTGTTCGCTTATATCTGATGACTTTGCCAAGACTTTAGACTTGCCTAAAGAGGAATTAGTTTACCCTTTGAGCATAGAGATTGCGAATAAGGAAGTTATTCCTGTTAGGTTTGTACACAAGGACTGTAGGTTGAACATCAAGGGTTATGAGTTAATGGTAGATTTAATTCCGATAAAACTTGGGGAATTCGATGTTATATTGGGTATGGATTGGTTGTTCAACCATGGAGCGGTAATTGATTGCCAGAAGAAGTCTGTAAGCCTTACGACTTCGTCGAAAGTTGTGTTTTATGGCAGCAAGTCGCCTAGGCAAGCGAGTTGTCTGACGATTATGCATGCCAAGAAGCTATTAAAGCAATGTTGTGTAGGGTACTTAACCTACATAGTGGATACTCGTAAGGAGAGCCCAAAGCTAAAAGAGATATCAGTGGTTAAGGAATTTGTAGACGTGTTACCGAGCGATTTGCCAGGACTTCCACTGGATAGAGAGATAGAGTTCGTGATCGACTTAGCACCGGGGACTGCTCCGATATCGAAAGCCCCGTACAGAATGGCTCCGGTCGAGATGAAGGAGTTGATGGTTCAACTGCAGGAATTGTTGGACAAGAAGTATATTCAGTCGAGCATATCACCGTGGGGAGCGCCAGTATTGTTTGTGAAGAAGGATGGATCGATGCGGCTTTGCATTGATTATAGGGAGTTGAACAAAGTCACGATCAAGAATAAGTATCCTTTACCTAGAATTGATGATTTGCTCTATCAGCTGAAGGGTGTTAGATACTTCTCGAAAATAGATTTGAGAAGTGGGTATTATCAGTTGAAGGTAAGAAGAGAGGATGTACCGAAGACGGCATTTAGAACTCGGTATGGACATTACGAGTTCTTGGTGATGTCATTTTGTCTAACGAATGCACCAGCGGCATTTATGGGCTTAATGAATAGGTTGTTTAAGCCATTTCTCGACAAGTTTGTAGTGGTGTTCATAGATGACATTTGGTCTATTCCAAAACTAAGGAGGAACACTTAATATTTGAGGCTGACATTGGAATCGCTGAGACGGAAGAAATTGTATGCGAAATTCTCGAAGTGCGAATTCTGGTTATAACGTGTGCAATTTCTTGGCCACATGATTGACAAAGATGGGATTTCAGTAGATCCGTCGAAGGTTGAAGCTGTGATGAATTGGGATCTGCCGAAGACACCGTCAGAAGTGAGGAGTTTCTTGGGTTTGGCATGTTACTACAACAGATTTATTCAAGAATTTTCCAAAATCGCAACTCCGTTGACGAATTTGACTCGGAAGACGGTAAAGTTTATTTGGACGAAAAAGTGTGAGTTTTCAGGAACTGAAGAAGAGGTTGAGCACTGCGTCTGTGTTGTCATTGCCTGATAGTACAGGAAATTTCGTGGTATACAGCGATGCATCACATAAAGTATTAGGTTGTGTGCTAATGCAGAACGGCAAAGTCATTGCTTATGCATCACGTCAGCTGAAGGACTATGAGAAAGGGTATCCGACCCATGACTTGGAATTGGAGGCAGTAGTGTTTGCTTTGAAGATATAGAGACACTACCTATATGGAGAAAAGTGTGAGATATACACAGATCATAAGAGTCTGAAGTACATCTTTGCACAGAAAGATTTGAATATGCGCCAAAGGAGATGGTTGGAACTTATCAAGGACTACGATTGCGAGATTCTATACTATCCGGGTAAAGCTAATGTCGTTGCCGACGCCTTAAGCAGAAAGGGTCGCGAGAAGTTAATATTGCGCTAACTGCTTAGGAACAGTTGGTAAATGAGATGGCTAAATTGGAGCTGGAAATTAAGCATCCGAAGGAGTAGGATGAGAAGTTGTTTCAAGTAACTACCGGTTCAACTTTGGTGGACAAAGTGAAAGAGGTACAACTACATGATGAGGAATGTGAGAAGATTCGGAAGAGAGTAACCAATGGTGAAGAGATAAAGTTCAAGATTGATAATGATGGACTGCTACGATTTGAAGGAAGAATCTGGGTACCGTCAGTGCCCGAAGTCAAAGAGAAAATTTTGGGTGAAGCTCACAGTTCGAGATATTCGATTCACCCTGGGAGTACGAAGATGTACCAGGATCTCAGACAGCATTTTTGGTAGCCGAATATGAAGCGCGACGTTGTCGAATGTGTTACAAAATGTTTGACATGTTAAAAAGTCAAAGCAGAACACCAGAGACCAAGTGGATTGCTACAACCGCTGGAGATTTCGGAATGGGAATGGGTGTATATCACGATGAATTTCGTGGTTGGTCTTCCAACGACTCAGAAAGGCTATGATGGAGTATGGGTTATCGTGGATCGACTGACGAAGTCAGCGCATTTCTTACCTATCAAGATTAGATTCAACTTGGATTAGTGGCGAAGCTATACGTTAAGGAAATTATTTCTAGACACGGTGTTCCGATATCAATTGTATCGGTTAGGGATCCGCGTTTCACGTCGAATTTTTGGAAGCGATTACAGGAATGCTTGGGAACGCAGTTGTGAATGAGTACGACATATCATCCCCAAACTGATGACCAGAGTGAAAGAACGATTAAGACTCTAGAGGATATGCTGAGAGCTTGTGTTATGGACTTCAAAGGAAGTTGGGATGATCATCTACCGTTGGTGGAATTCGCTTACAACAATAGTTACCATGCGAGTATTGGCATGCCACCTTACAAAGCATTGTACGGCAGGAAATGCAGGACTTCATTATGCTGGGATGAGGTTGGTGAACGACAACTGTTGGGACCGGACTTGGTGTAACAAACTGCTGAGATCGTCAAGATGATCAGAACAAGATTGGTAGCTGCTCAAGATAAACAAAAGAAGTATGTCGATTATCATCGTCAGAATCGAGAATTTGAAGTGGGAAACTTCGTTTTTCTGAAGATATCTCCCTGGAAGGGAAAGATTCGATTTGGCAAAAAAGGGAAATTGAGTCCTCGATTCATTGGACCTTTTGAAATACTGCGAAGGGTTGGTGAGGTAGCCTATAAGGTTGCGTTACCTCCGGAGTTAGATCATATTCATAACGTATTCCATATTTCTGTGTTGTGACAATACAAGCACGACTACAAGCATGTGATAGAGTATAAGCCGTTGCGGTTTGATAAAGACCTAACGTATGAAGTTCCTGTTCAGATAGTTGACAGGAAAGAGCAAGTACTTTGAAATAAAGTGATACCTTCTGTTAAGGTAATCTGGAGGAACCACAATGTTGAAGAAGCTACGTGGGAACTCGAAGATGTTATGATGAAATCTTATCCCCAATTATTTGTTTAATTTGTGGTATATCGATTCTGGGGACAGAATCTTTTTAAGGGGGGAAGAATGTGACGAATGAGTTTTTTTTAGTTGTGATTCTGGGGACAGAATCCTTTTAAGGAGGGAAGATTGTAACAAACGAGAATTTTGTATTTTAATTTTAAATATTTATTGAATTAAATAAATATTTTAGTTGAATTATTTATTGAGTTGAATAAATAATTTATGTGATTATGTTTTGGAGTAATTTAATTAAGTGCAATACATTAATTAAATTGATGTTTAAGTAATTTTGTGGTGAAACTCTAATTTAATTGAGATGATTAAATTAGATGAATATTATGTAGTATTTGGTAATAATGATTTAATGAATAATTGTAGTAATACCTAATTTAATTTAATTAGAGATTTACTAATTTGTTACATAAAATTATGATTATTGAGTAAATTATGATTGTGTAGCGATTTAGTTTATGTGGTTATTTTATTTAATGATTGGATGTTAGCTTTTATTTAATTAAATTGGAATAGTGAGATTTAATTAAATAAAGTGTGACATTGGTAACTATGTAGTAAAAAGGAGTTATTAAATAAATTAAAAAGTGTTTCAAATTAGTTTTGCCAAACAAGGCCTTAGTTCTTAAAAATCTATTTTTTTGAAAATAAATGGGTTTGCCAAACAAGCCTTAGTGGCTTTTGATTTTCAAAAATATATAACTGATATGTATTTATTAGAGAGATTAACTTTTTATCAGTTATTATGTTTTATATTATATGTATATGTCAGTTATAGGTATATGATATACTACGTTAGAATATTAGAGTTAGAGTATCAGATTAAGAGAAGAGAGAAAGCATAGAAAGAAAAGAGAGAAGAAAGAAGAAGAAAGAGAAAGCTTGTGAATTCAAAAAGAAAAACTCTGAGAAATCTAAAGATCATCATCATATTCTTCTTCTATCAATCAAAGGTATAATCTAATTTAAGTTTTTGTTTTTCATAGTTTCACAATAGTTTAGTTTTCTGTATGTGAGTTGTTTATGAAATTGATGTAAACATGAATTCTGTATGTAATTTGTGTTATAACATGCTTATATATGATTGGTTATGTTGTTCAATTCATGTAAAATTGATGAACATGAAAAAATCATGTTCATAGCAATTTACAATGAACTATTTTGAAAAGAGGGTTTCTTAAATATTAAAATTTGTGTTTGATTGTGATATGTTATATAAATTAATCATGGGTTGTAATAATATGTTTAGAAACGAACAAAACATAATTTGAAGTATGTGTTTTGATTTAAAAACAAAGTCATAGTGTTGATTTTCATCAAGAACACTTAACAATGGTGTTTTCTTCAAAATCTTAAAATTAATGGTGTTTGATTATGTGTTGTGATGTTTATAGATATTAAAACATGTTAGAAGCTTAAAGTTACGATTTTATAAAGTTTTATATGCATTATATGTATTAAATTCTGAGTTTGGTGCGAGAAAATAAGCCAAATTAGGCTTTTTTCTGCACAAGTTCCCGAGCTGATTTTTCCCCTAGAAGGGACTCCCGCCTCAGCGGGCTAAAACTCCGCCCCAGCGGGCTCCCTTGCTGCCCAAAAATTAGTTTTGTGTGTTTTAAGCCTTAACATGATGAACTAACTGAATGTAAAGAACCTGATGACATGTTAAGTGCATAAAACAATAATATAACGTATTGTTGACATGTATGAGACAATTTGAAATCTCATATTAACAAGTTATGTGTGAATTTGGATATTGTTGTCGTAGGGTATGATTATGATGGTTTAAAGGATTATACACGTGTAATATGCATGTTGTGAGTTAAATTCACGTTATGTGGTTAGTTAACAAGTTAAGATTATGAACCACGTTATTAAGTTGAACTTAAGTGAGAAGTTCAATGGTTAAACGTAATGGTTATGAAACTAATCAATATCATAAATGTAATGTAATGTGTAGGACGATTGAGGAATTGAATTGTAATTATAACCGTAGCTTGTGCACGAGCCAAGTTTTCTTACCCTAACTCGATTATGTTTATTATTGTTGAGCAAGTTTTTAAACCTTTTACGTTACGCAAGTATTCTATTCCTAATTTACTATTGTTGAGCAAGTTTTTAAACTTTATTTTTATTTGAGCAAGTCCTTTTATTCTGTAATGGAGAAGTATTTTATTGAAATAATGTAGCCTTGACTTAATTGTTCAAGCAAGGTCTTATCGTATCTTTCAAATGCTTTAAGTTTAATTCTAAAGCATAAGTTATTTCATAATTCTTTTATTATTTAATTCTTAATTATTGTAAGTTGATTCAACTATTCCTTAGTTGATGATAGTTGAACTCCAAATTACCCTTTGAGCTTATCCAATCCAAACTTTCTTTGGTACGGACTCGTTTATTAATACTGAGATGAACAACCCTATTAATAGGGGATTACCATGCGAAAGCGTTAAGATGTTTGTGCACAATACATGGTACGAAGTGTTGATCCCCCTAAGTACGAGTTAAGGTCCATATTGTCTAACGACTGTTAAAGGTTTAAATAAAAATGTTTATAACCTGGGACATAGTTCAAGGTCTTATAACCCTCAGATGAATTCTAATTCTACATTCATTCCTTGATTACCGATGATAGAAATATTATTCAATTCAGTTGAACTTATTCAGTAATATGTCATCACTATTGATTGTTATTTTCATTGAGTTTTTGTTTGCTCACTCTTGCATTTATATAACCATTGCTGCCAAAGTTGAGAAAGTTGACGAACCGTCAACTAGAAAAAGGAAAAAAGCAAGATGAACAAGTGAAGACTTGTTCAAATTTGAAACGATTTGTAATAAGACTTTAATTATGTTATGATGTTTTATTTTTCGCATTGATGATGTTTAAGGTTAGAAACCTTGTGAATGTTTTGATAAAGTTGTAATTCTTTTTATAAGGAAGATTTTTATTAATTAAGGTTAGTAATTTATTTTGCATTCCTTATTTACGGGCAGTAGTTATGTTTTATTTAGATAGTGAACACCAAATCCTGTGGAAATGAAGTACCCGAATTTGGGGGTGTCACAACTTCTGCATATAAGTCTACTACTACTGTTACTATTACTTGTTAGGAAGTTCATATGCTTTCAAGTATGTATATATGAACAAGTTGAGGCCTTGAGTATTCTGTAGTTGTTTTCTAATAAAAAAGAAGATGGACTTATTGTTATTTTAGTTCCTCTGTTTAGCAAAATCTGAATGGATGTACCTTTCATGTGAATATATAGTTTGACTTCTTGATATTTACAGAGTGAGAAACCCAATGTCAGTGTGTGGTTATGTAGTTTTCTTCCCTCTTACTCAAACATAAAAGCTAGAAAAAATTTAATAAAAAAGAGTGGGTCAGAATGACAAGAAGAGTGAAATGAAAGCTAGAATCCGAAGTTACAATTAATCACAGCACAGGGCAAATTACTTTATGATAAGATCATGTATTATTTTTACCCTTTTTTTCCCTTGATTTTGTCTTACAAGGAAATATAATATACATTGGACAAGGGTCCCATGTATATTATATCAACACAGTAATGCTAATATATTTTTGTAGAAAGAGATGGTAAAAACTAAAATCACTCTGGTAACAAAAATTAGAAAGGGCAAAAGGGTTGTTGGTCAGCTGAAAGGTTGAGACAGACAGATGCCAAACCTGTGAATGAGGATGATGCTCTTAATACTTGGTCATAAATACATACATACATAGATGCATAAAATTGTTGTATGCAATTTGGTTTCTTCTAGTTGCCAATAAAGCTGAGGAAGTTGCCTTTTGTTTTGAGTAATGTCATGTCATTTTTCAACACAAGGGGGACAATGGGCTCTATCTCTCTCTCTCTGTATATAAAATCAGATGACTGCAGTCTTTTCAGCTTGGAAAAAAAATTGCCTTAAAACTGCTTCTGAGATTCACAAAGGTTATTGTTATGCGTTGACATGGTCAATGACAAAGACCTGTGAGGAACATCTTTCCAAGTTCTACAGGGTGATTTCAACAGTTGTTATCTCTTTCACTTACTGTTGTATGTACTTCTCAAGTGATACCCAAAATTAACTCAGAAAAGATTCAACTCAATTTTTAGAAACTGAAGGTTCTCAAGTAAATATATACATGTATAAAGTTTTAAGTACAATGTTAAGATTTTAGTCAAAATGAAAGCTCACCGATGATGCTGGTACATGTTGAAGCAGATGGCATCAGGTTTTAGTTAAATCATGTTGGTTCCAATTTTCACATCTCTTCTTTATCATTTTCCTGCTAAATCTTCTGTGGTGATCAGTTTTGTGTATTAATCATTTTCTTGACATTATGAACCCAACATCTGCTTCTTATGCAGAGTCTGTGCAAGCTGAATGGAAAACCACTATATGTCCTTGTCGAGCCTTGCCAGTAGATAACTCTTGCCTTGGTATTGGTCTGTTGTTTTATTCTAATATTATATAGGAAATGGTTATGAAAGATTGCTCATTAAATTTGAGTTGTTGCACTTTATTCTTGTGAATTGTATCAATTTATTTCCTTTACATGATTGCTGCTATCAATCCTTTAATGTGTAATCTATTTTTGATAATATCATAATTTAGTATTGGAGCAAGTTCTAGAGCTAGTATTTGGAAAATAGAAACTTTCCCTTTCTATAGAAATTAGACAAAAGTGGTGATGTGTACTAGTTCTGATATTTCACCGTTCAATATTTTCATCATATTCTTTTTCCATGCAAAGCCATAAGTGACCCTTATGTTTGTCAAATTTGACAAGAGTGTTATTGTGGACTATTTGTTCTGATATTATAACAAGCCAACCAGGTAGTCTTATTTGTCATTTGCTTTATCTAGAACATAGGTGGCCATTATTTTTGTGAAATGATCTTATTTGGCCTACTTCAACTACTTTGGTATTGAAGGCGACATTGAGTTGAGTTGATCTTGAATTTTGTTGCTACTTAGGAAAACGTTATTCTATTTTAATTGTTTAATGATCTAGTAGCTTGTAGGTCTTCTTAAAACACTGTTTAAAAACGAAATTGGATCTATTAGTTTCATGGGTGACTTTATCACAACATTGATTGGAAATCTATAGAAATGAACATTCTTGGATCTGTTCTCTACTTTGTTATCTCTTGTTTTGATTTGTCTTATGAGTTCTGTCTAGTAATTCACATATAAGATAGTTATATTAGATGCTATTCAGTGGCTTAGATTACATAGTTGTATGATTATGAATTCAAGCATTAGTTAATTCTGCTGGATAGTTTTGATTTACTTTTATGTTGGTTGATTGTTCAGAATGGCTCATGAAGGTTGTAGTATGAATTTGGATTACTCTGTAGCACTTCTATTGCAACACATTTGGTATATACCGATTAATATGCGAGTTTTAATTCCCACAAGGTTATACTGATTAATATGAGTATTTTAACATTTGAGTTTGTGTTTTTAATATTATAGCAGATTATGGGTTCTCAAAAGAATAAAGCTATTTCATCCCCTCAAAAGAAGAAAGCTGCTTTAGTGGCTCAAAACAATCACACTGGTTCAGTAAATCAATCTAATGAAGCAGATAATATTGAGACAAGCTCCAGTACCGCAAAAATAAAACGAGGTATTAATACAATGCAGTGAATAGTGAAGCGAAAAGTACAAGGCATGAGAAAGGTTGTGGAGTATTATAAAAAGGGCCAACCTCGTGGGAAGACAGCAAAGGAAATGCAATCTTACATTGGGGTCTTAGCACGTACGAAGGTCCGAATTGACATTAACAATGGAAATTTGTGGAGCTAGATACAAAAAAGAAGATTTGGGAAGCTATAGAGGTATGTGAAATGATTAAATTCCCCATATAGTTTTATTTTTCTTCATTTTCATATGTATTGATATTTGTGAGTGAAAATGAATTTCAAATTTGAAGCAAAAGAGGTAGAACCTGAAAAGATTTTAATGTGTGATCTGCTTGTACTTAGATGGCGTTTGTAATAGCTTCTCAAAGCAGGAAAATGATTTTATCATCAGCAGCACGCAAATGGCAGGAGTTCAAGTCTAGACTAACCAATACCTATGTTTATCCTTTCGAAAATGAATAAGAACTCTTATGTGCCCCTTTGAAGAATATCCTTTCATTGATCCTGATGCTTGGAGAGCCTTTGTAGCCCATAGGTTTACTGAAGAGTTTAGGGTACATTTTCCTCCATTTTTATTGCAAATAAATCATTGATTTTTAAAGAACATAACCACCTTTCCCTTCATATTTGGCAGGAATTACATCAGAAACAACAAGAAAGACGTGCACAAAATAAGTACAATTGTCGCTTATTACACAAAGGATATGTTGGATTGGCGGATGAACTGGTTAGTACAAATTTTGTAATAGACTTAATTATTTGTGACTCTTTAATGAACTTACTAGATTATTGTTTCTTTATATGAAATAGCTAGAAAAAATGATAGAAGATGACATAGATTGAGCAACATTGTGGAGGAAGGGCCGCGAAGATAAGGATGAGAATATTATAGATGAGGAGACAGCTGAGAAAGCAAAGGAAATAGTAAGAAAATTTAGATAGATTGTGGATTAGATTGTGGCATATTATTACCTTTAATCTAGATATTGGCTTTTATGGTGAACTTTATTGTGTAAGTATTTTTTTTTTATTGTTACTGATGATTCTTTGTTAATGCATTAGGATGAAGTGAAGAAAAAAGTAGATGAAGGTTCGTTGACCGTAATCGGCTGTAATGATATTCTCACAATGGCATTGGGGACTTCAGAGCGTCATGGACGAGTTAGAGGTGTGGGAGGATATGTGTCTCCAATTTCCTACTTTAACCAACCAAGACGCCAGAGTCGGTATGTGAGCGAGAGCATTCAAGAAACTATAAAAAAACTTCTCGAAGAAGAGCGAGATAAGGGGCAAGCTTTGGTAGCAAAACTTGTAGCGGAAGAGCGAGATTTTTGGGTGCAAAAGATTATGCACATAGAGGCAAAAATTGATGGAAAGTGTACGGCCTCAGGTGAAGAAATTCCCACAGTTCACTTGACTCCCCCCTAGCCTTAACGGTGCATATGTTTTAGACAATGTTAGTTGTTCCGTTGTAAAAATTGACGATAAACCAGATGATAAGAAGGACGATGTTTACAATGGTGAGAACAAAGACAATGAAGACAAAAAGATGCCACAATTAAAGGTATATGTCATGTATGGAATTAAGATTGGAGTTTTACATAATCTTGATTTCATTAATATATATTCTTGTGTTTGTATCTAGAAACATGGAAAATGCTTGAAGTTCGAGAAGATAAGTTATGAATCGCATAACCTGAACCCCATGCCAAGTTCATTAAAGGTGTTGTGTGGATATACAAAAAATACTCTCTAGTTGAGGGGGAGACCATAAACTTTGTGATGGAGGAAGTTTTTGGGTTGCCTCGTCTAACCCATATTTTGTATGAAGATATTCTACAATTTGGTGCCATGTCAGAGATATCAAGCACTTGCATAGTGATGTACATGAGGTATAATTAAATAAATCTTATTCGGTACTGTGAAAGAAAAATGATTTAATAATGCTTAATTATTAGGTACTTATATGATGTGTTGAAGAAGACACAAATGTTGAGGATGATTACTTTTGTGGACCATGCTCGAGTTGGTGCTAAAGGTTGTGGAAGTTTTTCTCAAAAAACATGTTACATGGCATTTCAGTTTTCAAGAGCACATCTTGGCACAATTTATCTGATGCCTTATAACTCCGGGTTAGTAGTGGATGTATATGTTCTTAGAGTAAAACTAGAGTACTCATTAAATCTGATATTTTGTTAGAAGAATTTATAACTATTTACTTATTATATTTAGTTCGATTTGGAATGGTAAAGTTCTTTACCTTTTTTATTAAAACTCCTGATTATAAAAAGCTTTTGTGTTTGCTATAAAAATGTGTTTGGGGCTGATTTTTATATAGAGGTTATTTGGTGTTGACCATTGTCAATCTGGACAATAAAAATGTGTATTTCATGGATTCCCTCAAGCAAGGCATGATCGATGAGGAGTGGAAACAAGTTGTGAACACGTATGTTATTTTAAATTATTTTGTTTTTAATGTAGTTCAATTAAAAAGTTTTACAATAAAATTTATTCTACTAACATACGTCTCTGGTTTTATGTGCATTATGTTATATGTGTCACCCTTTTGCTCATGAAGTGCCATTAAAGCTTACAATGGGCAAAGCAGTAAGCAAATACGAAAATCACCACAATGGATAATCTTGGTGGTATGTTAGCTTATATGCATATATATTTAATTAGCATAAGATGTTTAATCATAGACATTTGTTATTTTTGTTGATTTATCATGACATATTTACTAATTGTGTTTAGGGAACTCCTGTACAATCAATATATACGGAGTGCGACTATTTCGTGATGTGCTTCATGAAGGAGATAGTTGAGGATGGTAGTTTGGACTTTGTAGCCAAGGTTAGTTATTTTTTAAGTTTTATTTTTTGCATAATTTATTTTCAAATCTTAACTATAATAGACTTGACCAATTAGTTTACAGTGGAAGACTAAATTTTTTATTATTTTATTTCAGTGGGATAAGAAAAATGGATTAACGTACACACAAGAACAAATTGACGAAGTACGTGGTGAGTGGGCAACTTATGTGAGCAGGTACATGTAGAGTCTCGAGTTAACGGTAGATGTACAGGGTTACACTTGTATTTTGAGAGAAGACTGTTTTGCACATGATTAGGTAGTGTACCACATCTTAATTTTATGGATAGTTTTGTATATTTTGTGGATGTAGTCAAATTCGCAATTCGATGTACGTAGTAGTAATTATATTGACAAGTGAATTTGAAACTGTAAACGTATGGTATTATTGGGATGTATGGTATTTTGAAACATATAATGCTTATATTGTGGCTTTAAATGTTGTGGATTGTGTCAAATAGGTAATATTTTTTTTGGAAAAAAATAGTGTATTGTGTCAAATAGACAACGTTTTTTTAGAAAAAATATTGTGTAATGTGTCAAATACACAATATTTTTTTAGAAAAAAACGTGGATTATGTCAAATAGACAACGTTTTTTAGAAGAAAAAAAACGTTGTGTAATGTGGTAAATACACAACGTTTTTTAGAGAAAAAAATATTGTGGATTGTTTCAAATAGACAACGTTTTTTAGAAAAAATATTGTCTAATGTGTCAAATAGACGACGTTTTTAAAAAAAATATTGTCTAATGTGTCAAATAGACAACGTTTTTTAAAAGAAAAAAAATATTGTCTATTGTGTCAAAAGACAACGTTTTAAAAACGTTATCTATTTGTGTTTAATAAATGACACTGCTAATCACGACGTTTCTGGGGGATCCTATTACAACGTTTTTTAAACGTTATCTATTTACTTTTTTCTACTAGTCACCTCAAGGAGTTATATGGTGAACAAAGTAGGACTGCTAGATATGAGATATCTAAGGAGCTCTTCCGATCTCGGATGTCCGAGGACACTGCCGTTTAGACTTATGTCCTAAGGGTGATCAATCTGATTGAACGCCTTGGACATCTTGGGTTCGTCATGAATGGGGAGTTGAGTTAAGACTTAGTCTTGTAGTCACTCCCTGAGACCTTCTCGCAGTTCGTTGTTAATTTTCACATAAATAAGTTAGTGGTTAGCTTGCCTGAATTACTTAACATGTTGAAAACTGCAGAAGGTCACTTTCCATCCAAGAAGAACTATGTCTTAATGGTGGATGATTCTTCCAAGAAAAGAAAGAGGCCCAAGGTATCTTCTCAAAAGAAGAAATCTAAGAAGGACTAAGGGCAAGGTGAACAGAAAGGATCAAAAGAAATCTGATCCAGCTAGCAAAATAATGTGCTTCCATTGTAACGAGTCAGGTCATTGGAAGAGGAACTGCAAAAAGTTTCTGGCCGAGAAGAAGCTTGGACAAGCTTCGACTTTCAATCAAAGTTTGTTCATGATTGAAATTAATTTTTCAGAAAGTCAAAATTCTACTTGGGTATTGGATACCGGCTGTGGTTCTCACATTTATAATACTGTGCAGGGACTGGTCAGAAGTAGAAAGCTGAATAAGGATGAGGTTGTCCTACGAGTACGAAATAGAGCAAGGTTGCTGCATTAGCTGTAGGCACTTATTGTTTAACACTGTCTACGGGCAAGTCCATTTATTTGAATAATTATTTTTTTGTTCCGAATATCATTAGTAACATTATTTCTATTTTCGTATTAGATATGGATGGAATTTAACATTATAATAAAGAACAATAGTTGTTCTATTTATAAAAAAAATTATTTTATATTGTATTGGTAATTTTCAAAATAGATTTTATATACTTGAATTGCATGAAAATATATTTCAAATAGAACAAATTAAGAAAAGAAAAAGAGATTATGTTAATTATACCTATATGTGGCACTGTAGACTCGATCATATCAATGAAACAAGATTATCCAAGTTGCATAAGGATGAGCTTTTAGAGCTATCCGATTATAAATCATATCCAACTTGTGAATCTTGTCTCATGGGTAAAATGACTAAATCTCCTTTTAGTGGAAAAAGAGAGAGTTACAGAGTTGTTAGCGTTGGTTCACACAGACGTTTGTGGACTTATGACAACGAATGCACGGGGAGGGTATTCTTATTTTATTACTTTCACTGATGATTACTCAAGATTTGGATGTGTATTTAATGAAATACAAATTTGAATCATTTAAAAAGTTCAAAGAGTTCAGAAGTGAAGTAGAGAAACAAACGGGCAAGAGTATTGAGATTCTTTTATCAGATCGAGGTGGAGAATACTTAATCGGCGAATTTTTCAATTATCTCAAAGATAATGGTATAATCTCACAATGGACTCCACCAGGTACACCACAGTTAAATGTAGTATCTGAAAGGAGAAATCGAACATTGTTGGACATGATTCGTTCCATGATGATTTTTATCGATCTTCCAATTTCATTCTGGAGTTATGCCCTAGAAACGGCTGCATACCTACTTAACAAGGTGCCTACCAAATTCGTCCCAAAAACTCTATATGAGTGTGGAAAGGGAGAAAACTAAATCTTAAGTATGTTAAGACATGGAGTTGTCCAGCTTATATCAAAAAGTTTAAAAATGATAAGCTACAGGCTGAATTCGATAAGTGTAGATTTGTGGGATACCCTAAAGATAATTTTAGGGTATTATTTATATTATCTAACTAATCAAAAGGTGTTTGTTGCGAACCATGCTGAAAAAGGAGTTTATCCATGAAGGGGTCACTAGGAGTAAGATATATATTGAAGAAGTTCAAGAATCACAAATTACTACGGATCAAAGTCAAGTACCTGACCAAGTGGATGAACCTATTGTACCACACCCTATTCGTAAATCTGGAAGAGTACCGAAGATACTTGATAGTTATGGATTCGTCATAGACGATGACGATGAGATACACATCATGGGTGATGATGATCCATTAAATTACGAACAGACTATGAGTAATAAAGACTCAGAAAATAGCTTGAAGCCATGAAATTCGAGATGAACTCCATGGATGAGAATCAAGTATGGACTTTGGTTTCACCACCTGAAGGCATTAAGCCTATTGGATGTAAATGGGTCTTTAAAAGAAAGACTGGAGCGGACGGCAAGGTAGAGACCTATAAAGCCCGACTAGTTGTAAAAGATTTTAAACAAAGACAAGAAGTTGACAATGATGAAACCTTCTCACCAGTAACTATGCTCAAGTCCATTCGAATTTTACTTGCGATTGCAGCTTATTACGACTATGTGTATATGACACAGTCAGAGAAATTTGTTTCAAAGGTTGGAACAAATCAAGTCTGTAAGCTGCAACGATTCATTTATGGATTAAAAAAAGCTTCTCGTAGATGGAACATCTGTTTTGATGAGACAATCAAAGAGTTTGATTTTATCAAAAACGAGAATGAACCATGTGTGTACAAGAAAGTTAGTGGGAGCGCTGTTTCATTCCTTGTATTATATATTGATGATATATTACTGATAGAAAATGACATTCCTATGCTACAATCGATTAAAATCTGGTTATCTAAACACTTATCTCCATGAAGGAGTTGGGAGAAGCATTCTATATTTTGGGGATAAAGATCTATAGAGATAGATCTAAAAGGATGATTGGCTTATCCCAAGGAACGTACATTGATATGATGCTAAAGAGATTTAGCATGGAAGATTCCAAAAAGATGTCTCATGTCGATAAGACATGGAATACATCTCTCCAAGAAACAGGCCCCAAAGACACCTGAGGAGAGAGATCGTATGAGTAAGATTCCTTATGCTTCAGCAATAGGAGCTATCATGTACGGTATGATATGTAATAGACTGGATGTCGCTTATGCACTTAATTTAACGAGTAGATATCAGTCAAATTCAGGAGAAGAGCACTAGAAGGCAGTGAAAAATATCCTAAAGTACTTACGAAGGACTAAGGATGTATTTCTTGTCTACAGTGGATCTGAATTAAAACTCGAGGGGCTTCACATACTCAAGTTTTCAAACGGACCAAGATGACAGTAAATCTGTTTCGGGGTATGTATTTACCTTGAACGGAGGCGCAGCGAGTTGGAAGAGTTCCAAGCAGCAAACAATTGCTGATTCAGTGGCAGAGGCAGAGTACATAGCTGCAAGTGAAGCTGCAAAGGAGGCTGTTTGGATGAAGAAGTTCATAACAGAACTTGGTGTGGTTCCTAGCATTGGAGGAGCACTCCCCTTATACTGTGACAACACCGGAGCTGTTGCACATGCTAAGGAACCCAGGTCTCATCAGAACTTCAAACACGTGTTGTGGCGATTTCACTTGATCAGAGAGATCATTCAAAAAGGAGACGTCACCTTGCAGCGTGTAGACTCTCAAGACAACATTGCAGATCCATTTACTAAAACTTTAACACAACATCATTTTTATCGTCACTTAGAGAAGATGGATTTGAGATACCATGGCGATTGACTTTAGTATAAGTGGAATATTGAAAAAAGTGTGCATACAATCCAATCATGTATGATGATAAAGCTTATACTTTGTAAACAATCTTATTCATTTATTAATAAAAATATTCACTTATTAAAGGCATTTAATTATCTTCATGATGTTATTTTTATAATATGTAAATAACCCATAGTTTTAAGCAATGCTTTTAAAATCATGATGTTGATCATGCTAATGAGATCTAAATTCTTAGAAAGCTTAAAACTAAAATAGTTCCCAATCGTTGGATTATTGAAAAGGAGATTTGTAAATCCAGCTAGATTGGTACATATGTTGCTTGCTCATTGGATGAGGATGATTGATCTCATGATCATTTGTGTGGAGACACTAAAGCAAGTATGTAGGTGCTTATTGGAGAATAAGTTCACTAAACGTGATTCGCTATGGAATACCTAATGGAGTTTTACTTGCCTGTTAATAGAATTTCTAATGTGATAGTAGTACAAGTGATCATTGAACTTGAGATCATCATAGTATCTTGTGTGTAATGAATTATACTTTGACTTATTCCTTAAGACCCTTAGGGTATATAAAAGGGTATGCTTGGGTGTAATAAGTTACATATGAAGATAATGAATGGTCAATAAAGAATCTACCACTTATAGTAAAAGAAGAGATGTGTCCTATGTGATTCGTTAAATGACAACCCAGTAGTCCTTGGCCAAGGCAGAATGAAATTAAAAGGAGTTTCTAATTTGCATTATTTGGAGTTGTGCATTTTCTAATCGAAATACATATAATTAAATAAAATAAGAGTTGACAGTAATTTCATATTTTATATTTAATTGGGACATTGTATGGTGGAAGGATTGAATTGTATAATAACTATTTACTCACATGTTCTTTTATGATTAATATTATTTATTTAAATAGATTATTAGTTTAATTTATATTTTTAAATAAGATTAGAATTGTTCTAATTGATTTATTCACAATCGGTTTAATATGGAGAACCTAAAGGGTCACACAATAAAAGGAAGATTAATTATTTAAGAAGATAATGACATAATCGTAATAATGCATTAAGTGTAATTAATTTAATCTATGGTGATAGAATAAATTAAATAGCTTAATGTTTATTATTTAATATTTTAGAAATATTAAATATTAATTAATAAGAAGAGTCTTATTAATATTATTACAATTATTATTGTTTTAATTTCTAAAGAAGTTTATGAATTAATTTAATATTAGTATTCTTATTTATTCCTAATGAGATTAGGAGACAAATTAATTAAAGGAGTTTAATTAATTAATCTCAATATGATTGGAAAACCTAATTAATTAAAAGAGTTTAATTAATTAAATGAAAACCTATTTCTAATAGGATTAGAAGGGTTGACCAATATCTATACAAGAGGAGTCTTATGTTAGATATCAATTGATGCAATTCTAATTGTTGGAGAGTACTCCTTTTCTATAGAGGATAGAAAAATAAGGGTTTAGCCAACCACCCTCCTTCTTGAACAATTCCTCTTCCTTGGTGGATCACCTCTAGAGGTCAAACATTTGGGTGGCTAACGTTGATCAAAGGAAGGAACCAAGCCAGGAGATTCAAGGAGATCACGAAGAGTAAGGAGTTAAACTCGAACCTGTGGAAGCTAGTTCCTACAAGGGTATGATTCTGATTTATCCTTCTCTTTCTATTGATTGATAATTGAGCACAAAGCATGATCATGGTGAGGGTTTGTATAAAATTTTTAAAACCTAATTTATCGCGCTTCCGCCCTTATTGTGTAATTTGATTGCATGTATGCGTAACATACAAACCCAACAATTTTTAGACTAATTAAACGCTTAATTAGCAAGTTCGAAAATCGAGTTGGTCTAAGGTGGGTTGTAGAGGGAAATCTAAGCTTTCCAAAGCATCCGAAATGGACTCTTCTGATAATCTGAGCAAAAGATATGACGTCGCAAAGTTGTGTGTCAAAACGAAAAGAAAAAAAATTCAAGGAAAACACTTGGGCGCGGTCACGCGACAAAGTGGTGCGGACGCGTGGGGTGGCAGGGATTAAGGCGTGGGAGCCCCGGTACTGTCCGAGCGGCGCGAGCAGAGGGCGCGCCCGGGCGGCGTGGGGCAGGGGTGTCAATGCTTGACTTCTGACATTCGACATCCAAAATTAAAACGAACGTAACTTGGCCATACAAACTCCGAATTGGATGATTCAAGATGATCCGGAAAGCTAAGGAGAAGACCTATCATTGTAGATTGTTAGGTTTAAGATTTGATATCAATATCAAAATCAAAAATGAACCTTTATATGAGGGAATGTTAAACTAAATGAATGTCAACGAACTTAACATATGAACAAAGTTTGATAAAAGGAAAGTGTATTAGTATATGATGAATATATAAGGATGAATGACTTGAACATTGAATGTAAAACTTATGTAATTACAATACGGGGCCCTATATCGGTAATCCGGGGAAAACTGTATTCGAATTAAATGTACCGATTAAGGTTATAGTTATCGTTGTACTTAAACAATGAACAACGAATGATGGTTTATGACGTTAGATGTTATTAAGCCGTAATGAATGTTAGATAACTTAACGAATGTTATTAATAAAATAAATTCGATTAAGCTATAGAAGAGAAAAAAGTTGGTATAGACAATGTGTGTAGATTGTTTGGTAGCTAATTGGTGTGCTATGTGAATATATCATGTAGAACCTATAAAGACCAATAAAAGAGAGTTTAATGTAGAAGAAGCTTGAAGGCAAGTTCTTCTAACTCTTGTCTAACCTTCGTGTTAGCCAAGTTTTGTGATTCATGTTGTGTGATGCATGAATTGTTTACGAAAGATTCGATGCCAATCTTAACTCGGCTAGACAATGGTTATAATGTTTTGTTAGGTTATTTTCAAATCTTTCAATTCATTATTATTGTTAATGCTATCCTATGCCAATTGCTTTGGTACAGATTCAAAGGTAAGCCTGAGTATGAATAAACAAAGGTATTTTACGTCGTTTATCGACGGGCATGTGAGTTTGCCAAAACTTAAACGTAAACACGTTTAACGGAGTAGTGTTGATCAACATAAAGTACTATAGGCTGATCACCTAGAAGTGCTCATAAGTTATACCTGATGTACGGTCTTAGTGCCGGCATATCCTTTTCATGAATGAAAACAAATGAGAATGTTCATGGTCTTTGACCAACTCAGAATTCTTAAGTGACTATATGTACTTTGGAATTGTTTTAAAAGAATGGAAAGTGCTATTTCGATTATTCATAGTGCTTTATAACTATTTGTTCAATTATAGAAGATAAATCATATGATTCTTGATTTTGTGGTTGCGTTATATATTTTTAGACTTGCTGAGCTAGTTATGCTCACTTCTTGCTTGAATTATATGATTACAGCTAAGAGCGAACAGACCGAAGGATCTGGTAAAGATAAGGGCAAATCTAAAATAGATAAATAGCTATCCTGTAATAGAATAGTATATTTTGTATGAACTTATACTATGAAGACGAATAATGTAATGGTTATCAAGAACCTGAGAATGATTTATTATTATTATTGTAATAAGAATTTAGTAAACATGTTCATTGATGCATTTTTGGTTGAATGAATATGTAGTTAGTACCACCATGTAACACCATATCCGTGGGTTGAAAGTACCCGGATTTGGGGAATAGTAGTTGTTGGGGGAAATCGTTGACGCTTAGCTTGCGCGTACACATGGTACTAACATACATATTTGGAACCCAACTTGACAAAAGCTTAAGTCATTGGGTTTTGAGTCAATTCATATATATTAATCATTCACTCTTTTATTATTTATCCGATTCGGAACTCCAACAAGTGATATCCTAACAAAAAATTGGATGCAATTGACATGAAGACAATTCAATTTATGGTATTGAAGTGATTAATTAAATTGTGGTTATCTAACATAGGTATTGATGTGGGTAAAATAACTCACTAAAGAGGAATTGTCACATCTTACTTCAAAATCCTATTAATAAAGTGTATTATAATAATTTCACTCGCGGAATATTCTTGGGCTATGTTTGTTTGTAAGGATTACACTTGAGATATGACTATTAATCACAAGTGTCTTGTTTGTTTTCAAATTTAAACTTGGGACTATTAGTCCAGATATTATTTAATACAATGTTCAACCAGGTATTATAATCCCCACCATTGGGACTAAAATTTTTTAAACAAAATTATCATTAACATTTTTCTAAAATGACAAAAATATCCTATTATATCCAATAAGCTTATTATTGGTAAACAACTTCTTATTGGTAAACTGTTTATTATTGATAAACAACTTATTATTTAAACAATTTATTGATAAACAACTTATTATTGGTAAACAATTTTTTATTGGTAAACAGCTTATTGGTAAATAGCTTATTGGTAAACAACTTATTATTTAAACAACTTATTATTTAAGCAGTATATTGGTAAACAACTTATTATTTGTAAATAGCTTATTATTTAAACACCTTATTTGTGACAACACGAGAAATCAGATAGTCTTGTAAATTATGTTTAAAGAATGATTATTAAATAAAATAAGTTTTTATTGATAATATTATGTGTTATGTGTTTGAAGGTCTTATTTTGACATAGAATGTGACTATGTGTTGGAATTTACGAGTTTCAAATTCGTATAAGGAAATAATTTTTTTTGAGAAAAAGACGTAAAAATACTATTCACCCGAAAACACTTTTGCGGTTTTTTAATTTTTCAAAGAACGCGTAAATGTTGATATGATAAAGAAAGACGGAATATCCAATAAAATTTAAAAAATGATAAACACAGTTTTTGACCTATGTAATGAATTTTGTAAGTTAATTAAATATAATATGAATTATTATACAAGGAGAATATGTAATAATCCAAACCCTAATCAGGAATATTAATATAAAATGTGAATATTAATACATTTTATATTTTATATTTTGTGTATTGTGTATTTATTTTTTATTATTGCTATATATATATATATATATCAATAAATAAGATATAATATCTATGGTAGTAATTATGAAAACATAAATTAAACATCTTTATTAGGAAACCCAAATTTAAGATTTAATTTAAATAAGAAACCTTAACCCTAATTGGGGTTATAAATAGAAAATTTTGATTTAATATATTGCATATTATGTGGATATTACTAGGTATAATAATAAAGAATTACATTTGTAGAAATTTTGTTAGAAAACCCTAATTGAGGATTAAGAAACCCTAACTCTACATATTAAACCCTAATTTTATTTATTAAACCATAATTCACTACAAAAAATGGTTATTTTGCAACAAACGGTTTTCGTTGCTAAATGTGCAAAATTTCGTTGCCAAAGGTCATTTGCAACGATTTTTCGATCGTTGGACCATTCGTTGCGCAATGAGCGTTGCTAATTGTGTAAGACCCCAAATTTTATGAATAAGATTTAATTTTTTTATATATTATTTTGAAATAGTAAGGTGTTGATTTGATAAATGTGATAAGTTATGGATAAAATGTGCAAAGTTTACAAAGTAAGCAAGTGGTTATAAAATATTCGTTGTGTCGGAGAATATTCGTTTGGTCGAGAAATATTCTTTTTGTCGGAGAATATTCGTATGATGGCATAGTCATTGGTGGACCCCACAACGGAATGAATGTCGAATATAGAAAGCGACAGAAGTAACCTTTTTATAAAAATAACGGTAAAACTGTTATCGTTAGTACTGTTGAAATACCCGGTGGTTAAAATACAGTAATACGTGGTGTTGCACAGTAGCACACGGTATTGCACAGTATTTAGAATTATTGATTCTTACGTAGGAAGGCACTTACTCAATTATTGTTACAGTAATTACTGTTCAATATTTTATATTATTGATTCAATAATTGCATAATATTTTATTGGTTCAATATTTGCTACGTTGATATTTTATATCAATAAGTGCTACTTTGCTGTTTTATATTATTGATTCAATAATTGTCATTGCACATTATTTCAAATTATCAAATCAATAATTCATATTATTTGAATAATATTATTAGATAGCATTATTGGCAATGTCTAAGGAAGTTCTGTCTAGAAAAGGGGTTGATTAATTGCGCGCCAATAAGGAGAAATCCTTATCGGAAGGCCCCCTCTTTCTTGGGAACGACCTGGTTGTCAATATTGTAGTTCTGTAATATTATTTGTGAATAATTAATTTTTGATATATATGATAAGGAAATATTTATTTAATGTGGATTTAAACGGAGAAATTTTTAACCTGTGACATTTGTTGAAAGTTGGTATTTTATCTTGTCCGATAAAATAATTCATTCAAATATATTATTATAATATTACATTATAGTAGTATGATGTGATTATATAATAGTATGATTTATATAATTTGAATGGTAACATTATTATAGTAAATTCATGGTATAAAAGTTAAACGAGGTAGAAGAGTGCAAATTGAATTTGAACTCTTATGATGCAAACAATGATGTCATCAGAGCGATGAGGTAAGCAATGATGTCATCGGAGCGATGAGGTAAGCAATGATGTCATAGATCAATGATGTAAGCGATGATGTCATAAATTATGACGAAAAGACTATTTTACCCTTACTCTGCTGAGCCTATAAATAGAAGTTCATTTCTTCATTATTTTTCACCAATTCACTAAAGTTATAGAGAGAGAAAGTATAGAGAGAATAAGAGAAAAAGAAGAAGAGTATTCTGCTATTACGCTAGTGCAGTCTCCAAATTTTAAGGTAAGGGGTATTATTTCTTTCGTATTCATGAAGAGAGTTATTTTTTTTCAATATTCGTAAGGGTTGTTATTCCATTCTTTATTATTCTGTTGGAATAACCTGTCTACGCGGACTACCGCATGCATGGAAAATCATGTTGTTATTCTATTCTTTATTATTCTGTGGGAATAACCTATCTACGCGGACTACCGCATGCCTGGTGAATAACCCTTCGTATTCAGCTGTTATTAAATTGTGAAAATAATCTGTTTGAGCGGACTACCGCCAGACGGGTGAAAATCCAATTGCAGTTTCGTATATTATTTCATTTCAGATTCCTAACTCTAAACTTACTACGGTAAGTATTGCTTCTATAATTCCTGAAATGATCAGATATTACTTGAGTTTTGCCCTTCATCTAATATTATTTCACTGGAATATTGGTCTGAACTTTCTTGTGAAATTTTTATCTTTTCATGTCGAGTTACTATTCATAGGGTACTATTCACGATAAAAAAAATATTTTTTTTCTAAATTATTTTTGATTGGATTCAGGTTTTGATCTTTATTCTTGAACTCTGGATAAATTCTCTAATATTTGTCCTTTATCTCACTGGATCCGTTATTCGTATTATTTTTCATCATCCTCAGTTCTAAATGGTGATATAACTGAATATTTTTGGCCTGTAGTGCAAAGATGAATAATTACGTGATGAATATCTTTAGCCTGTAGTGCAAAGATGAATGATTACTTGATGAATATCTTTGGCCCGTAGTGCAAAGATGGACAGGTGTTGAGTTGAACATAACCAACTGATGATACAAATGAATATCTTTGGCCCGTAGTGCAAAGATGGATATTTGATTCGAGATGTATATGGATTGATGTTACAGGGATAAAATATTAATGATGGACTTTTAAATCAAAGAAGATAGTAGACATCATTATCTACTTAACTCTTCTAATGAATTGTTATTTTCGCTGCGAATATTGATCTAAAACTTGTTGTCCATAATATTTTATCTGATTTATTAAAGGCTAACGATAATTTGTTTTTCATTATCTTAGTCATAATATTCTTTACTGGGCTAGTTGAGCTCACCCTTTTCTTCCATTGTTCTATTCAGGAAATGAGAATATCGCTGGTACTAGTCGGGGAATGGAGTGATGGTCCGAGTTAGAGCTGTAGAAGTCCTCACTATTTTTTTTATTTGAAATAGTGTGATAATAAATATAATGAGGATTTAGTTTGAATGTTAATATTTTCTACATGTCTGTATTGACACTCATAGTTATGTGGTTGTATTTTGCACGACCGTGTGATATGAAAGATTGTATTTGAATTTTGTTGAGTGTATTTGACGACTCAAAATGGGTTGAGTATTGAACCTATTTTGGGGGCGTCACAAATTGTCTAGCAACAGAATTTTTTTCCCGTTGCAGAAAGTGATGTATTTTGCAAAGATAGTTTGTTTTTGTGTAAAATCATAGATCATTTTGCATCGAAATTTTTTGTAGCAAAATTATTAAGAAATTGTTATTGAAAAGCAATTTTCGTTGCAAAATCCGCCTAATTGGTAACGAAAAAAAGCTTCTTTTTTTTGCCAACGAGAATGAAGTTTGTTACGTTTTATACACATTTGCCAACAATATTTGTCGTTGCTGAACAGTATGAAATGTTACCTTAACTAGGTTTTCGTTGCTAATTGTATACTTTTTAGCAACGATGTTCGTTGCTAAATGTGCATGGTAAACCGATCATATATTAATTTTCAACGCAATTATTCGTTGTCGTTGGTTTTGTTTTGGATAATTATGATTAATTGGCAACAATATTGTTCGATGCTGATTGTTTTTCGAGAACAAAAGTTATTGTCAATTAGCAACGACATTGAATCGTTGCCAAGTCCATTATTGACTCTGTTTTGTAACGAATGTTGAAATTATTTTACAAATAAAATAAATCGTGGCTCAATGACCCCATAAAAAATTATGGCATAAATACAAATAAAACTTGAATATTATTAATTAAATCATCTAGTATATGATCATTCATCATCTTTACAATCAACTATCTATTATAAAAGAATAGTCTACGCCAATTATACGTAGACCATTTATCTATATAATAAAACAGAACCTATTTTGAATATTTCATTTGACAAAACACAAAGACGGTTCAGATTCTTACAACTTAATCTAATGGCTCAGATCTCATCTCACATAAAAAAAATCCCGCCCAAATCAACTATCTTTCCTGTTCACCAGTCTCCATTCTAAATCCACTTCTCTATTCCTTTCTCCTCACAATTTCCCCAAAATCAAAACCCCAACTCTACCTCACTCCTTTTCTCCTCCCGATTTCCCCAAAAAGCTATAGATTCGGCCCATTTGTATGAGCCCTCACTTTCTCTCTCACATACAGAGCACCATTTGTATGAGCCCTCAATTTCTCTCTCACGTACAGCGCAGGCAAAGCAGTGTTCCCGATGAATTTCGAAATTGAGAGCATAGCAAACTTCATACGCAGCCAAAACTTCTGCAGAGTTGCTTTGCAGGTAAATTTCTTTAACTTTCTTTTCCAATCGATATAGTTCCTTTACATAAAACCTACTCAAACCCTAGAAATAACAGATAAAGAAGTTGTTTCTAAATTACATAACAACATAAAAAAATTATGTAAACCCTACTCTACTCTATAACAGATAAAGAATTACATAAACCCTACTCTACCCTTTTTTTGTATATCCATTTGTATACACAGATAAAGATGTTTTTTTAATTTTTAATTTTGTATATAGTTTATGTTGTTTTTTTTTGTTACTGAACAAATTGAGTTAACAGAAGTAGTATTGATCTCTAAGAATTATTATGGAATTGAACCGATATATTCCTCTTTTTGAAACTCAAGTAAATTGTGTTGGTGCTGATATCAAATAGAACTTACCTTACTTCCCCCCCCCTATAATTTAGAGAAAAGCAGGAGAAGAAAAATTGGTTGTTTAATTATTAGATAACAAAGCTAAATATGGTAAAATGTTATGGGTAGTATGTTACGTCTGTTTAATGTTGACAACAATCACAAAGATGTTTGGTAGAATTACTCAATTACAACATATGTTTTTCAAGATCATTCTTAGCTGAGTTCATTACGATGGTAACTCAGAATTGTAACTAATTTAGAGAAAATTTTCTGGAGTATTTTCAATCATGTTTGTTTTTTATTTCATTTTTCCTTCTAGCATTTAGAGCTTGCTTCGCATTCTTCAGCATCACAGTATCTAGAAGACATCACTCTTATCCCTAATACCTTTTAAGCGATATTGTGTGCTAACTTGTCACCAATAATGTTTAGTGGAGTACCTTTGCACAATTAAATTTGTTCTGTATCCACTAACCTTTAAGTAATGAGTAATTATTTTCAATTAAATTACAAAATCCGTGCATGTTTTACTCTGACTTTAATGTATTGCAATCATTCTGAATTTTGTTGTAACAATTAATGACTATTTTCCAGGAAAGGTGTATCGGGATATTGTTGGAAGTACTTATTATGTTGTCCTGAAGTGTTGTGGCGAAGATATGGGAAGGAGATGGATATATGGAGTGCAGGGGTTATGTTGTTTATCCTACTCAGTGGTGTACCTCCATTATGGGCTGGTAAAACTTGGAAAACCATTATCCTTTTACTTGAGTTGTTGAGCATTATGGTGCTGTTGTTTAGCATTCAAGTTTCCATTGGAATTTTCTTTTAACAAAGAGCATTGTAGAGACGGAGAAGGGAATATTTGATGCTGTCTTGAAAGGAGATATTGACTTTGCAAGTCAACCTTGGCCATCTATATCAAGTAGTGCAAAGGACCTGGTCCGAAAAATGCTGACACAAGACCCAAAGAAACAGATTACATATGCTCAAGTTCTTGGTATGTCTCTGACATAGTCATCACATCTCAATGAAGTCATTTTAGAACAATTCCAATACATTTAATACTAAATCTTTGGCTACTACTATTTCCCTAAAAAACCTAGAAAACACATTGGTCTTTTTGTCATTAAAAATTAAAATGAAAAACCATGTCAAGTAACAAGTCGGGGAAAAAATGGATAAATACATATCGTAACCTGGGTTACAAACAACAAGCATCAATGTACAATTAGATAGTCTTTTCTTTCCATTTTCAAATGTAAATGAAGTTCAAATGTCATACAAGTAATAACAGGGACATAGAACAATGAAAAATTTGGGGAGAGTTAAACTTCATTAGTAGCATAATGTTGTAAACTACCAATTTTTTAAGCGCGTCATTGATAGGCCATGATGATCTGAGAGAGGCCTTAAGCCAAATCCCAAATATTTGGGATGAGCTAGGAATGGACTGGGTCGTTGCATGTTTGCATATTGCATGCGACGTAGACGGAATCCATGCAGGAATGGACTGGGTCGACTGGGTCGTGACGGAATCCATGCAGGAATGGACTGGGTCGTGGCTTATCAACGTGCAGAAGAAAATGGTCATCAGTAGTTGCAAGTTTTACATCATTTTATTTCAGTTTGTTATCATTCTGTTTTAGGCTCTGTTTCACGTGTGTTGAATTTCATTTGTTAAGTTGTTAACTTCCCTTTTATTTCGGTTGGATTGTAAACGGCTTTGCTTATTTAAGCAGCCCATGCTTTCATAATGAATGGAGTATATTTTTGCATTCAAATTGTGGTAAGTTCTCACCCGAAGAGAACACAAATTATCTTAGCACTTTATCGTTTGAAGCTTTGCTTGGGACTTATCATTGGTATCAAAGCTTGGTTATTATGGAAACCAATAAGGAGCGTATTGAGCATTTGGAGTTTGGACTCGGTGTAGTTCAGGAAGGACTATTACGAATGGAGGAAACTCTCAATCGACTCTCGAATTTGATGATCGCAAATCAGAAGCATCCCAACGACAACCATCACCGAGAAGGCAATGATGGAGGTCGGCAGATCATCTCCGCCAAAACGACGAAGTTGGAATTCCCACAATTTTCGGGGGATGACCTAATCGAATGGTTCAACCGAGTGCACCAGTTCTTCGAGTACCATTGCACTGACAGAAACCCAAAAAGTTTCTATGGCAGCATACCATTTGGAATGAGAGGCTAACTAGTGGTGGCAGTGGATTCGCAGGACAATTCAGGACGAAGGACAAGTGCTTTCATGGGAAAAATTCGAGGAAGAACTTTGGGCTCGCTTCAGACCATCGGAGTGTGAAGACTTCGACAAAGCTCTTTCTCGTGTCAAACAGCTAGGGACCTTGAGGGACTACCAACGAGAGTTTGAAAAGCTCGGCAACAGGGTCCAGGGGTGGACTCGGAAGGCGTTAGTAGGGACATTCATGGGCGGCTTGAAGGCGAAAATAGCGGATGGGATTCGGATGTTTAAGCCACAGTCACTCAAAGAGGCCATCAACTTAGCACGAATGAGGGACGATCAACTTGCACGACAAAGGAGGTTCATGCGGTTACCACCCGCAAGAGCTCCGTTGGCTCTTCCACAAGCTACTCATGTAGCTCCTGCTGCACCTGTGGGACCCATTAAGCATTTTTCTTGGGAGGAAATGCAGAGAAAGAGGGCACAAGGACTATGCTTCAACTGCAATGAACGTTTTACAACAGGCCATAGATGTCAAAAAACTCAGCTGTTACTCTTGGAGGGGAATACGGGTAATATGATCTGTGAAGACATTACTGCTCAACAAATGCTGGAAAATGACCACAGGGGGGATGTCGTTGAGGTGCAAGAACCTGAACTCGAACCAAAAATCACACTACAAGCCTTGACGGGATGGACAACATCGAAAACCATGAGTGTAACAGCAAAATTGGGTCCCTACAAAGTAATGGTTTTAATTGACAGCGGATCGACACACAACTTCATTAGCAACCATTTAGCAAGCATGCTCAGGTTACCAGTCGTACCTACGGAGACCTTCCCTGTTCGGGTGGCCAACGAAGAAAAATTAACGTGTCAGGGGAGTTACGATAAGGTACGGGTCGAATTACAAGGCACCGAATTTTACCTTACCTTTTTCTCTCTGCCCTTATCAGGTCTTGATCTTGTCCTCGGTGTCCAATGGCTTGAAATGCTGGGATCCGTGGTTTGTAACTGGAAATAGTTGACCATGGATTTTATTTGGGAAAATCAAGACCGAAGGCTGCAAGGAGTGGACAAACAAACCATTCAAGCAACTTCACCAGAAGAAATAACAAAGGAGTTCCGTCAAGGGCATGCGCTATTTGCTGTGTGTTTTCAATCGACCATGGAGCACACACCAACAGATACACCAACTGAAAATAAAAGATAGAGTGTGTAAGGGCTGTTGAAAGAATATGAGGATGTGTTCCAAGAGCCCTCAAGTTTAGCACCTGCACGTGAAGTGGACCATTGTATTACGTTAAGGGAGGGGACCGAGCCAATTAACGTACGACCCTACAGGTATGCCCACTTCCAAAAAGCTGAAATCAAGAAGCAGGTCCAGGAAATGCTGGATTTCGGGCTCATTCATCCTAGCACCAGTCCCTTCTCGTCGCCGGTACTACTAGTGAAGAAAAAAGATGGTAGTTGGCAATTTTGTACCGATTACCGTGCACTTAACTGTCGCCACCATCAAGGATCGTTTTCCCATTCCAATAGTGGAAGATATGCTGGAAGAATTGTATGACGCCACTTACTTCACCAAATTTGATCTGAGAGCCGGCTATCATCAAGTAAGAATGAATCCTTCCGATCCTTCGATGTTATTAAAACTGCTTTCCGTACTCATAATGGCCATTACGAATATCTCGTAATGCCTTTTGGACTTTGTAATGCACCCTCGACATTTCAGGCCATTATGAACTCAATATTTCATCCCTTCCTTCGAAAGTTCATCTTGGTTTTTTTAATGATATTTTGGTATATAGTCTCACCTGGGATGAACATATGGTGCATGTTAGACAAACATTGGAGATCTTGCGACAACACCGATTTTTTGCCAAGGCAAGCAAATGTGTGTTTGGCCAACAGGAACTGGAATACTTGGGGCACATTGTCACACACCAAGGAGTGAAGGTTGATAACAATAAAATTACAGCCATGGTCGCATGGCCACCCCGCACTAATATTTAGGAGTTACGTGGTTTTTTAGGATTGACAGGGTATTATCAGAAGTTTGTTCAAAACTATGGCATCATAGCACGGCCCTTGACCAACTTGCTCAAGAAGGGAAAATTTGGCTTGAATAATGAAGCCGACGCAGCTTTTCTGGCTCTTAAACAAGCTATGACAACCACTCCGACGTTAGCAATGCCTAATTTCAATGACTCCTTCACCATTGAAACTGATGCATCTGGAGAGGGAGTTGGGGCAGTATTATCCCAGCAAGGTAGGCCGATAGCGTTTATGAGTCGCGCATTGGGGGTTACAAAAAAATCATGGTCAACTTACGCCAAGAAAATACTTGCAATTGTGGAGGCCATACGCTTATGGCGTCCTTATTTACTGGGAAAAAAATTCTTCATTCTCACCGACCAGCGTAGCTTGAAATATTTCTTGGAGCAGCGTGTGGCTACGCCAAAACAGCAGAAATGGGTAATCAAGCTAATGGGCTACGACTAGAAGATTGTTTATCGCCCAGGCCTAGAAAATTCAGCAGTGGACGCCCTCTCACGCAAGTCTGGTAGCCCAGTTCTCCACCATCTACATGTGCCAGCGGTGACCGTGTGGGATGAGATTAAACAAGCTTATGAAGAAGACTCTTACGTCCAAACTCTAACTCATCTGGCTAATGATCGACTGGACGGACCGTATGCATGGCGTAACAGATTGCTCTTCTTTAAAGGGAGAGTTGTCATTCTTGCTCATGCCGCATTACGGACAAAATTGCTCCACGAAGTGCATGATACAAATATAGGGGGCCATTCTGGGGTCTTGCGGACATTCAAGAAATTAGCCCAATAGTTCTATTGGCCAAAAATGTACCAGACAGTGCAAGAATATATCAAAAAATGTGAAACTTGGCAGAAGGTGAAGTCTGAAACAATGTCTCCAGCTGGGCTTCTGCAGCCATTACCCATTCCATGTCAAGTATGGGACGACATCACCTTAGACTTCATTGAAGGACTTCCGACATCCCACGGCAAGGATATGATCTTACTAGTTGTTGATCGTTTGAGTAAGTCGGCACATTTTCTCTCATTAACTCATCCTTTTACTACTAAAGTTGTGGCTGAAAGGTTCGTCGAAGGAGTTATTAAATTGCATGGCCTACCCAAATCCATCATCAGCGATCGGGACCCCATTTTTATCAGCAAATTCTGGCAGGAATTCTTTCAAATGTCAGGAACCAAGCTACATCTCAGTACCGCCTTCCTACCCACAGACGGACGGACAAACCGAAGTTGTAAATCGCTGTGTTGAGCAATATCTTCGGAGTATGGTTCTTTAGTGGCCGCCCAAATGGAGCAACTAACTTCCGTGGGATGAACTTTGGTACAATACAACATATCATGCGTCCACAGGAATGACCCCTTTTCAGGCCCTATATGGATGTTTACCTCCTACAATACCCATTTACTAGAATGGGTTTTCTTCGGTGCATGAAGTAGACCAAAGTTTAGAGGCTCGAGACGAATTGCTACTTTAACTCAAAAGCAATCTGGCGGCTTCCATTAATTGCATGAAGCAAATTGCGGATCAAAAACGTCGGGACGTTTCTTTCGAAGTTGGAGATCTGGTATTTCTTAAGTTACACCCTTACCGACAACAGACCACCTTCAAACGTGCTCACCAGAAGCTAGCTAGTCGCTTCTACGGACCATATCCAGTGACACAAAAAATTGGGGCCGTCGCATACAAACTTCAACTGCCAGAAAGAGCCCGCATTCATCCTGTTTTCCATGTCTCACTATTAAAAAATTATGTCGGTGAGCTTGTTACACCTTCCAAGGAGCTACCGCCCTTAACTGATGAAGGAGCTGTTATACTCGAACCTAAAAACATAATGGATACTCGTTGGGTCAAACGGGGTAATAAGTTTAAAGAAGAAAGTCTAGTTCAGTGGAAGCATCTATCAGTCGAGGACGCCACGTGGGAGACCAACTAGTCTTTGCTTGAACGATTCCCTTCTGTGGACCTTGGGGACAAGCGTCCACTTCACGGGGTGGGTATTGATAGGCCACGACGATCTGAGAGAGGCCTTAAGCCAAATCCCAAATATTTGGGATGAGATAGAAATGGACTGGGTCATTGCATGTTTACATGTTGCATGCGACGTAGATGGAATCCATGCAGGAATGGACTGGGTCGACTGGGTTGTGACGGAATCCATGCAGGAATGGATTGGGTCGTAGCTTATCAACATGCAGAAGAAAATGGTCATCAGTAGTTGCAAGTTTTACGTCATTTTATTTCAGTTTGTTATCATTCTATTTTAGGCTCTGCTTTACGTGTGTTGAATTTCATTTGTTAAGTTGTTAACTTCCTTTTTATTTCGGTTGGATTGTAAACGGCTTTACTTATTTAAGCAGCCCATGCTTTCATAATGAATGGAGTATATTTTTGCATTCAAATTGTGGTAAGTTCTCACCCGAAGAGAACACAAATCATCTTAGCACTTTATCGTTCGAAGCTTTGCTTGGGAATTATCATTACAATCTAATGATGAATCACTTGCTATTAAGCAGCCAGGTTAGGGTTCCTCGAGATAACAATCAAAGGTAACAATTTTAAACTACTTAGGAGTTACAATTCACACAATTACTATATTATTTTACTTTGTTACTTCCGAATTATATTTTGTTGGGATTGTCTTGGGTGTGTGTTAGCCCATGGTTGTGTTTACTTTGAATTAGTTAGGGTTTGGCTTGATATAACAAAAAGGGGTAAGTTCAGGGAAATATTGGCAATCGCCCACATGTTTGATAATTGGCCTGAGTCAACTGTTGTAAATAGTCCATTATATGGAATTATGGGGATTTTCGTAAAAACTCATGTTTTGTGTGATAGCTCGGTAGGTAAATTTTGTATTGGTGAAAATTAACGCAGTTGAGAATTTGGTGAACATTAACTTATTGAATTATGGTATTTTTAAGTTGGGACTTTTTGTGTTTTTCAAGTTAGGGCTTCTGGTGTATTCTCTCAATTTGGGCGAATTATGTGTTATTTAGCTTCATGGTTGTGTTTTGTGTTAATTTTGTGAGTTTAATTTATTTCAGGAAGGTTTACTTTGCCTATTAAAATCAAAATTTGAGAAGACCATGGTGAGGCTTGCTAGGCTGCTAGCTTTGTATTTGTTTGTCTACATAAATACATTATTATCTGATTGAGTTACTGTAATTTGTGTACTATCAATTTAAGATTACTACGTACCGGATTGTCCCTTTCCCCCTTTCCCTCCTTTTAAAGATACTATTTGGAATGGGGATACAATCTAATTCTTGTAAAAGAAAAAGAAAGGTAAATCATAACCTAGTTATTTGGTTTTATATATCCTTAACTTTTGTATTAAATGAAAATTGCTTCTTCACTAAATCTGTGTATGAAGAAGGTAATATGAAAATTGCTTCTTCACTAAATCTGTGTGTGACTAGACATCCAAAAAAATTGGAGCATCTTATTGATTTGGATTAAATATTTTGCTTTATGTTGTTTATGCATTCTCATTACTGATGTAACATATTGTGAAGTTAGAAACTGGAAAAAGAAGATGACCTTTTATGGTGTTTATCTTCTATTATTATTTATGTTTCCTTTCTTTGGATCTACTTTCAAAAGTGTTTATTTGAGTTAGAGTGTGCTGAACTTTCAGGGAAATATGATATACTTTCTTCCACAAATTTCCCATCCAAAATGCATTAATTCTACAAAATGTGCTCCTGTGATTTTTTGCAAATCTAATAACTTCTTGATTATATACATGCATGAATTTGTATGTCAATGTCTTCTTTGAGAGAAGTGGGGAATTTACTTTTCTACAAATTTACGAGTATTGAACCGGGAAAAAAGGAATTAGACAGAAAAATTCGCGCGTTTTACTTTCTTTTGACAGGTCGCGCTCATATTTTCTATAAGTTCTTTAGATTCAAATTTATGATTTTCATTTGTTCTTTATGAGTTAACTTTCATTACTACTGTTTTTTGATTTATCATTAACCCTTCTGTCAAAATTTCTGTTTTGTTTATCTGTTTATAGTAGTAAGTGATTTGTTGATTAAATTCAATAAAAGTCAAGTGAACATTGTTTACGTCATCATTGACCGTGTCTTTGTATATATAGATTGATTTTATGCGATTAAGAAATCCTAAGTGTTGATTCTAATGTAATATCCCTAATCAAGTCTATGATCTGATGAATATGTTTGTTTGTGTTGAAGGAATTGGATGAGATGAAAAAAGATTGAAAGAGATGGAAGAGGAAGTTGCGCTCTCTGAGAAATGCAGGCCAATGTTGAGAAAGAAACGGGTGTTGTTCAAGGTTTAATTTTTTTTTAATTGAGTTCATATATTCAAATTTTTTTCTAAGTATCTCTATAATTAGAATCTCTGTTATGGTGAACAAGTAATTAATTTTGAGGAAGCGATATAAAAACTCTTAATGAGAAAAGGAGTTGATTTGATGTAGATGTTATCTACTGAGTTGTTCCAAAGAGGTGATGCTAATTCATGATAAGTAATGAGTTCTTTCAAAGGTTTCAGTTCTTAAATTTTAGCTATATATCAAAATTCATCCCTGTGTTTGATGGATTTCTAATTAATTATTAATTAATTTCAGTAATTGTTAGAAATAGCTATATATCAAAATTCATATATGTGTTTGATGGATTTCTAATTAATTGTTAATTAGCTTTAGTAATTGTTAGAAGTAGCATTTGTTTTAAGAGGAGTTGATTTTGAGTAGATTGCATATTGTGGTACTTAAGCTTCATTTGGAACAAGAAAGCGAAATAAAAAAAGGGGCTGGAGGTTTTTAAGAGGGGAAAGGAATCTCCTTTTCTTATATTATATACAACTAAAAGTGATAACAAGATATGCCATGAGCTATTATGCCAAAGCTTGAGCCCAACTCTCTTTTACCTCAATTACGCAGGTACATGCACTTTTTCTTTTTCTATTTTTCTAATTAAAATTTTTATATGATTTTTTTAGTTGGACCAAGATTACTGTAGAGTTCAACTATGTAAATAACTTTTTATTTATTTGAATTAGCTTGGGATTCTGCGTAGCAATTATGTATTTATTAGTTGTTTTTACTTTGGTGGTTGATTTTTTCCAGTCATGGGAATTTTATCCCTCTGATTTTAATTTGTCTCACGGTCCGTGGATCTTATTTGGTCAATTTATCCTCGATGATATGTAATTGTATGGTATAGTTTGAGCAATTGAAATAATGGTTGATACTGAGATCAAAATTGTCATAGCATGTTCAAAATTTGTTATTCTATCAGCATACTTGAATTATGAATTCAATCCTATAATGTTCCAATTACATATGACTTGAAACAAAGCCTTTTAGTCTGATAAAATCTTTTGAGAGTGCTTTTCTTCTTACTTGGTTAGGGCTTGGTTCTATTATTTTTGTTCAGAGAATTCTTCTTGCAATATCAGGTGTATAATCAGTAGCCCTTTCTGACCTTTGATTTTATACTTGCAAAATATATTAAAATTTCATGAGGTCATTATTCAATATATTTTTTTGTTAGTTCAGAAATTATGATAGAGAATTTCGCAAATAATATGCGTTTGGTAGGAAGATAAATTACAGGGATTTGCATATTTTAATTGTTCTTTGTAAGGATAATCCCAAATCTAGCAATATTCCTCAATCCACATCAAAGAGTAGATTTTGTTTTATATCTGGCAATTTTGATTTTTTTCACTTGGAATTGTAATGTATATATTAATGCACTTTTACAGGTTTCCTACCAGAAGAATGGAACTGTTGTGTATGGAGTGTCAAAGTAATTGCAGAATGAGAAAGCTAATAGTCAAAATTGATAATTTTGCGAATGTAAGTCATTATGTCAGGGTAGTAGTAAGAAAATCTCTGTGTTTAAATTGGAGTTAAAAGTTGGATGTCCAATAATGTACAATATTTATTACAATCTCTCTAAATTCTTACTTATATCAATCTAAACTATACCAACTTCGTACTAATAAAACCTTGTTTGATTTTAAGTCTCCATTCATCCATATTTTTTCCTAAATAAATTGATAATTTGTTACAATCTCTCTAAATTCTTACTTATATCAATCTAAATCATTCCCCCCCCCCCACTACATACAAATGTATGTGCTCATTTGTTTTATTTTGACTCACATATTTCGATAATTTTTATATTTCAAATACGAAGGATACTTGGTGTAAACTGTAAAGAATACGAAATCATTTCTTTATATTCTGTATGTGTATTTTTTGTATTCCGTCTTTTGTAAAATAAACTAATTATACATGATTATGATGATTTTAGGTATGGAATGATGGTTGTTTTGGTAATTTGAATATGTATTGATGATTGCAAGTTTTGTAAACAAGTTAAATTTTTTCTGGATATCTATTTTTAAAGTAAACTCTGCCAAAATTTCTTGAAATTAGTAGCAACTAGGTCGATGTTTTGGTGGTTAGATATGTATTGATAATTGAGTATGTATTAATTATTGTGGGGATATGGTGAATTATGATAATTGTTGTGTCTGATTGTAAATTATTTTAGGTTGCAAAGAGTCTTTAGATGATGTAATATTTTTTGAATTTAAATCTAATTTTTCGTTACACCATTCCTTCAAACACGAGCAATTACTAGTATATAAATAGTAACAGAGAAGCCAATATAGAATTGACTTTTAACTAACCCATTTGAAGAAAAAAAATACAGAAAATCATGCAATAACAATAATTTTTGTCACCTAATAATCAATCATGAGCATTAAATACATTGAAAGAGTGCTGCTTCACAAAAAGACCAGCAATGTCCAAGCCTCTCCTTCCTAAAATGAAAAAAGAGAAAATAAGTACCAACAAATTTATGATAGAGAGACAATATATAGTCATGCAATATGATAGTGTACACCATAGAGAAAAAATGATTATTATAGAATGACATATATCTTTTCTTATGTACAAACTCTCAATACTAGTTCCAATAGCTTCTATAGCAAGTTCCATTGCACTACTTGACTCGGGAATCATACGTGTCTTCCTGCAAATCTCCTCTAGCTCAGACACCCGCCACTACGACACAATTCTACTGCATGTCCTGCTTCATAAATAGAGTGACTTGTGCAAAAATAAAATATATTATAAATATAGAGATGATAATCCTACCAGGCTACCACAATCCTAACCTTGGATAAAATATTGAGATGATAATAAACAAAAAAGTTTATACTAGTGGCTAACTGCTCATGCTTATCAATAACCTTAGTCTGAAGATGCAGTAGTGAAGATGCAGTAGTGAATCCAGGAGAGGCATAAAGTTTAAATCCTCACTGACTAGTATATTCTTACAAATTGAATGTAGTGCTAAACCCAATCAGCATTTTACAAATTTGTATGACTTCTAGGTGTCATTAATTTTTGTAGCTTTTTTTAGAAGTAATGAGAATGCCTTAACAATTACTTGAGAAGATTGCATTCTCAAAGTTGATAAGTACCACCTTGACATATGAAGAGAATGATAATGATTCAGGTGCATAACTTAAAAACACAACTCTGCCAACAATAAAAGTTACCTAAAAAGGGGCTCCTCTAATGCATATTTATTGAATAAGGAAATGTCTAGGCAAAAAATAACCTCAACAAGCAATCACCGATCAACAAAGAAAGATCAAGTGTTGAAACTCATCTTAGAGCAGAATACAATGGCTACTATCTTAGTGCAGGACGCAAATCATTTTTATGGAAATCTTGAAAGCATTTACCTCAAGAGCTTTTGCATACGAGTTTATAAATAGCTGGGCCTTTCCAGCTATTGTGCGTGCATGCTGCCTCAAGTATTGACTTATCTCCATCAACAACCAAGAAAATCTTATAGTCAAAGGTTCCATATTTTATATCCTCAGTACTGAGTAATTACTGTCTAAGAAGTGATAAATCCATACATCTATAGCAACACCACCAGCAACTACAGTAGAGTTCTTCACATATCGACGTTCAATAATTCAGCCAGATCAAAAGAGACATCACCAATTAGAGTATGACATAACTTGAATGATGCTTGATACTGAAGTATATTCACTTTATGATAACATTATGTGCCAAAATTAAAAGAGAAACCTCATCGATAAAATTGTTGACAGATGTCTGTACAGTTCCACCAGTTGCAGCTGCAACCCGATGCAAATCCTCTTCAGATACACGACCAAACGCAAAATATATCTCGATCTGCAAAATACTGAATCACAAACAAACAATTTATTACCAGTCAATACTTGTATTTTGATATAAAAGAAATGTGTCCTCCAATGCAATTCATGTTGAAGTATATCACAAAATTTAAAAATGCCATAACTAAGAAAATTATGGATCAAAAAGTAAAACAACAGCAACATGATGCAACAAGTAGGCTACTGGCATTGATTTAAAACAATTGCAGAGCAAGAACGGAATTTGCACCATGGAAAGCCTGCACTGTTTAGTGTTCCATTGATGTTTCACTAATGTGGACAAAATCTAGCATTATGCATTATGATTATGAGGGGGGGGGGGGTGTTCAAACCAAATACATGCTCATCATCATATTCATATGGTATAAGGATGGAGTAAAGTCTCTAACCAAACAGTAGCAAAGTTTCTGTATTCAACATAGTTGAAATGGCCAAATTTTATGCAAAATGATAGAAATTAACTGAGATATGACTATAACATTCGAAACCATACCAAGTTGTTGATCATTGATGGTGAGAGATGTATGACTTCTCAAGTTGTTTTACTTTTATTGTTGCAAGCCACCTGCTGCCTGATTATCTTTTCACCTTCCAATCATTTTGACTGTGGTGGGTAACAGTGACTTTTTTTTTGTGTACATGTAAATATGCAGTAGAAATTAAGTATGGGTAATTCCTTCCCTTTCTTTTAGAAACTAACCAAAAGTTACAAGCAGAGGATCATCAAATAATTGTAATATATATATATATATGTTTATATAATATTTGTAATTTTTAGCAACCTAAATGGTTGATCAACTTGAGGAATATATCATCCGATTCAAACTAAATGGCAATGAGTGGAGTATTCCTGAGGGTTTATAGTTAGGATCACAAGGCTTAGTTTTTCCGAAGTTGGACTTCATATATACTCGACAAATCTACAGCTAATATATATATAACTATATATATATATATATATATATATATAACTATTTCAGAATTTTTTAATTAATGTGAAGCATATATATATCAGAATTTTTTTAATTAATGTGAACATGAACGCAATAACTGCCCACTCATTCCATGTTTGTCAGGATACCATGAAGGAAGTTCATTTGCTTACTGTTACTAGTCAGTTGTTGCTGTTGCCTCTCTCCGAAACGTAATTTTAGAGTTTCAAAGCTAAATATATTTATTTCATCAACCAGGGGCGATATAGCAGATTTTGTGGTATACCTGCCAAGTGTTTCCGCTTGAAGTGTAGCAAGACTTTGTGCTGGTAGTTGACCAGAGCATCTTCAGGCGGCTTTTGTTGTCGTTCTCCATCTTCCACACTTCCTGATTGCTCATAGTCCTTCCACTCATGTTTCTTTTTGCGTACTACATGTTGCCATATGTTCTTCAATGCCTCAATACGAATTGGTTTGATTAGATAATCACATGCACCATGAGTAACACCTTTCATCACAACATTTTTACTATCATTCGCAGACATCACTTTTAATCAAAATAGAACAAAAATGATCAGGTCTCAAATCAAATTCAATTCAATGCAGACCACCAAGGTCAAAAAAGTCCAAAAAATCCACAACAAAGGAAACAGGAAGCTTATTGATAACAGTCAGATCCATCTCCAGCCCAATGTGCTCTAGTAATTTGAACCCATCCATATCAGGATAACAATATGAAATCCATTTTTGTTCTTCCTTAGTTTGGTAGCTGAGAAACTCCAAAAAGAATTAAATTAATTATCGTGGAGATAATTGTATCTGAACTTATTCTATTTAAAATACATAATTGTATCTGGATTCATAGAATCTGCCCCGAAAAAAGAGGGAGGGGTGGAGAGAGAACTATCTATCCCTACCACCACAGAGGCACAAGTCAAATTGAGTGATTATAGATTTATTTTAAATCTACTTAGGAAAATTCTAATACAAAACTATATATGAATTCCTTCATTTCCCAGAATCTGTTCAAAATTGAAGTTCAAGGCCTCTATGCCCAATATTACACCCAAGGTTTTTATTTATTTATTTTAACTGTTTCCTACCGTAGATTCCTAATCCCTCAAGGAAATTTAAGAAAAAAGAGTTGAAAAATGTTAACAAAATGAATAGGCTGTATATAGGAGTACCATCTACTGCATATCCACAAGATAAAAAGACAAGGCTTTTGACCTTTTCCATTAATAAATACAGCATGAGAGAAAACCAAACTAGTTTAGCCCTAACAAAATTCAGTACACAAGATTGAAATTCAAACATACATAAGAGATTTAATATATGTACCTTCGTAATGGAAATTTTGAAGAATTTTCTCTAAGACCATAAGGCAAGTGGGGTAATCATCCACAAGAAGCACCCGGAGACCCCTCGGAAACTGGTCGGAAACCACATCTCCGCCGCCAGAGGTAACACTCAAACTCGGCATCAACTAAGATTTCGTCTCTTGACCACCAACCAGTTTCATTTTCTTCCCAATTCAACCCAACCAAACATCTATATATATATATATATATATATATACAGATACCTAGAAAAGGAAAGAGAGGTTTCTACTTACCTTTGAGAGAAAGACAACACCTATAAATCGAGGAACGAGCAGGCGGTAGAGAGATATCGAGGAGAAAGATATGAGGGACGATTATTCAAAGAGAAACCCGGCAAGCGGTAGAGAGAAATTGAGGAGACAGAGATGAGAAATCAAGCTAGCTCACTGAAAGGATGATAATGAGAGAGAACGAGCGAAATGCCTAAACTCCCAAACCAAACATAAACATCTCTGATCCCAATCGCCAAATCCGCTCCAAAACAGTCCAGCTTTCCAACCTCCACTCCACCATTTCCCATCTCCAATCCACGATCGGCCTCCTCCATCTCTCCAACAAGCACTTATTTTAAGAAAAAGATCTAGATCTACGGAGCATCTGCGAAAGATAAAAAGATATTTAGAATTCGGCTTTCTAATTTTAATTATAAGTCTATAACTAGAATAGGAAATAAAAAATAAAGTTTAAAATAAAGTTTATTAATGAATGAATTTTTATTTATTTATTTTTAATAAATATAATAATTAATATTTAAAATTATAATTCTAAGTAATTTTTTTTATCATTTTTGAAATCATCAATGTATATTGAGTATGAGGTTTTTCTTTTCTTTTTTTCTATTCCTGTAGCAGATCGAGTGTACGAGGCAAATGGGAGTTATGTGCTCAACTCAAGCTTTAGCCTCTTCAAATTTAGGCTTTAATTGTTCCTGCGTATCGGGCATGTGTGGGACTCAGCTTTAGCCTCTCTAATTTTGGACTCAAGCCACAAGAAATTCCGTGCAATTGGAATGTAGCAAAAATATATATATATATACATGTCGATAAATATTTGATAAAATTAGATTGCGATCAACGTGAAAGTATATGTCATAAGATAAAATAATTTAAAGTAAAACATTTTTTAATTCGTTCTTATTCCATGAATGCATATGTTTGATGTGACAACTCGAGAATTTAGATAATTTATTAAAATCTTAAATGATTAAATTAAGGTTAAATAATAGACCTAGACAGAAAATAAGTGTGTGTGGATTTGATATTTTTGTGAAAGATTTTGGTGGATTAAATTTTTTTAAAAAGAACTTATAAGGTTTACTATTTGAATAAGAATAAAGAAATATAACCTAATATATATATTAGGTAGAGTAATTAAATACTCTAATAGATTTATTTTGTACATCTTTAATAATTAATTTTATAACCCAAGTAAATCAAGTCTAATTGGGTTATGAAATTAAAGATATTTGAGTAAGGAATTAACTTGCTAAGGTGTGTAATGGAAACCCTAACTAAAATGATTAGGGTAAGATAAAAAAAATTAAAAGTGTGGGACAAAGTTGATTTTAGGACCCAAAGAATTAATTTGTTGCCCAATTGTTTAATTAAACATTGGACTTGTAGTTAATTGATTTAATAGCAATCAAGTTATTAAGCTAGCTCAATATATCATATATGGGGTAAGTATTATATTGGCCCAATTCAATTTATAGTGGAGGCCCAAGTTTAATCAAGTTAGTAAGCAAAACAATTAAAAGGTGCAAGCCCATAACATTTAAATAAGAAGCCCAAGTTAACCCAACAAGTGAGGGATATATTGGACATTTAGTAAACTAAATAAATAATAAAAGAATAAACAAAATTTGGGCAAAAAGAAATGCACATGACCGGATTATACAAGGGAGAGAAAAGGGTGATGTAAGTAATGATAACATTGCTTTAGTGGTTGAACTACTTTTGTTAGGTGTCACCCAATGAAAGGAACCAACACATTTGTTCTTACTTGCAAGCAACCTCTTCAATGATAAGGAGAGAGAGAGGGAGTTGTTGGGAGATAAGATTAGATATATCAAATCTATCTACAAATCCATCAAGATCAAATAATATTTTCTTTATTTTCTCTTTCATCTTATTCTTCTAAGTTATCTAAGCAAAGCAAGAGAGAGAGAGAGAGAGAGAGAGAGGGAGAGCCAAGAAATTCGGTCAAGAGGGAAGAAAGAGAGGGGAGAGTTTTGCTAAGTTTCATAGTTTCCTAATCAATCTTAGGAAGAAGAAGATGAGGGAGAAGCTAAGGTATAAGAATAATCTCTAGCTTTATTTTTTTTCTTTTATTGAATTGATGAAAAGGGGGGTTTATGATTTTAAAGTTTAAAATCTTTAATCTATGTGTTTTTTTGAGATTCATGTATGAATCTAACATATTCAAGTGTTTGAAGTTAGATCTAAACGAAGAAATAGGATATAAGTTTTTCAAAAGTGAGAAAACCTAATTTTTCTAGCTTTACTTGTGTTGATCTTGTGATTTGTATTTTTTTTTATGAATTAGATCATGGATCATGTTAGATCCATGGGTATATGAGGTATTAGTTTGTGGTATGATATTTTGATGATGGGTTATGTTGATTATTATGTGAGAATAGGGAAGATTTCTTAAAAATCACAAGTATTGAAAAACAGATTTTTGTGAAAACGAAGTGTGAAACGGAAACGAACATATCTCTATTAATATTTCGAATTTTTGAGTGTGATTAATTTCTGGAGTTAGATTTATAAGTCTTCTAACTTTTTCAAGTGGAATCACTGAAAAAGGAGTTATAAATTTTCATGTGGACTGAAATTAGCAAAGGACGCCAAAACTGAAAATAGCCAAAAAGTAGGCTGTCCGGGATTTCCAAGGGCCGTTTCGTCCACTTATTTAATGAAATAAATTCCAATCTTTTGGGACATTAAAATATATGTTATAAAGTAACTTGTGTCCGAAAATGAGCTCATTCTGACTAAAATTGAGCAAGTTATGACTATTTCAATATTTACGTTTTTTCGACGGAAATCGCTATAATCGGAGTTGTATAACTCCGATGGCCACGAATTTTAAACTGTAAGCTCACGTTAACATGTATAAGATCCCGCCAAGAGTTGAGAATTTCTGGAGTTAAGCGTGAGGTAGCTATTTTCTTAAGGAATTAACTAGAAATGAATTTTTGAAAAATATTTAAGGGAGTTGAAAATTTTCAGAAAAATACTTTTTGTGTATGGATTATATGTATATATGATTGGCCAAAGGATAGGAAAATAATATGTTGTTTTGGTATTTTCGTGAAAAAGGAATTTCAGCTTCCTGAAATGAATATTTCGGGTTGCTGAAATGGAAACTGAAAATGTTAGGAAGACAGTTTGGTTTCAGCTTGCTGAAATGGAAACTGAAAATGTTAGGAACACAGTTTAGTTTCATCTTGCTAAATGGAAACTGAAAAGGTTAGGAAGGGAAGACAGTTTGGTTTCAGTTTGCTGAAATGAAATATTAAGTCTCCTGAATTCATAAATAGTTTACCGAGTTATAATAATAACTTATAAATGAACGAGTAAGTGTTAAGTTTAAGGTAGTGCAATCATACCCTTTAATGGTTGATGTATAGTAGCTGGGCTAAACGACTCCTTCATATGGAGAAGGGATATACGAATTAGTAACCGATCTAACTCACTATGAAAATAGTGTAGACTAGACGGAAATTAATTTGTTAGTTGTTTGTGAGAAACCACTCGGTATACTATATTGAATACTATTAAAGACTCGATGTATGCTAGGATTAGACTTGTGTATGTATAGTGTTAAGGTTATCTAATATTTGACTATGTGTTTAAATGTTAGATAGTTTACCTATAAGGTATGTTATGCTAATTGAAAGATTAATTTTATAACTGTTAGGTCTTTTCAATAAAGCGATTAACTTAAATTGCGTAGCAGTAATCGACGGTACATGCAAGCTTCCTAACTCGAACTCGAGTTGTTATTGTAAAGCATGTTCGTGATTAATCATTGTTGATTATGTCACATTTATGATTTATTGATTCGCACTTAGTGCATGTTGCATATGTTCATCAGGTATGAAAGGCTGATCACCTTCATTACCATTTGGTTCAGATAAATTTGTTCATGTTTATTATTGGTCATTCTTTATTATTGACTCGGTCATTCAATTATGAAAATTGATTTATATCCTTTCACAATTATTTATATTGTTTAAAGTTTGTCAGCTTATTATTCTTTCTTTCAATCATGATATATCCTTGTATTTAAACTTGCTGGTCAAACTTGTTGCTCACCCTTGCTATATCATGATAAACATTCCAGGCTTAAAGACGAAATTTCGGACACAGTCAAAGGCAAAGACAAGTTCCGGGATTGAATTATTGTACGGTTAAATGGTAATTGTATTAGAGCAATATGGCATTGTATGGCGTGTAGGTTATTGAATGCAGGTATTAAGTTAAGGTTACAGACATTGGGATTATGTTGTAAAAGTTATTGTATAAACAATTTATGTTTATATCTTCCGCAATAGTTATAGAAATGATGTATCGTAACGTACTAGGTCCGAGGTTCTGGGGACCCGGATTTGGGGGCGCTACAGTTGGTATCAGAGCTGTAGGTTATAAATCTTAGGTGGTGTTACCTTAGGCTATTAACTGCAGTGGGATAAGGATAAGAACTAACTCAAATAGAGTTAGTGCGTTGATAAGATTCAAAGACGAATCTCGATAAATTATAAAAGATCTAGAGTTACCTAACTTTGATACTAAAGATGAACAATAGTAATGAATAGATAGAGTTTAAAAGACTAAAAGTACGGGGAAAAAAGATAGTATAACAAAACGATCATAACATAGGAATGAATCATAATATACACGATGAGATCACACCGTGATCTGATAAGGTCATACCAGGGAGGAGGATCAATCGAATGATTGAAAATTTTATGGCAAAGTTGCTGTGTGTCAGTTGTACTATGAATTGGTATTGTGCCAACTCAGAAAAAGGGTTGGGGTTGATGCAATACGGATTGAACACAATTCGTATGGAGAAAGAATGGGGCTAGGATATTAAGTGGGGATTTCAATTGAGGACTAATGTCAGCAGCTGAGTTGTATGATTCCTTGTATGGGCAGGGAATTTGTACTTGGTTTTAGAACCGCTTAGCTTCCTGATCGATATAGTGGTTAAGTTGAACAATTCTTTGTATGGGCAGGGAATTTGTCCTTGGTGTAAAAACCGCTTAGCTTCCTATATTGATTAGAGGCCGAGTTGACCAATTCTTTGTATAGGCAGGGGATTGTGTTTGGTTTGACGACCACTTAGTTTCTGATAGTGATAATCATTGAAATATTTGTGTCGCGCTATTTGCTATATATATGTTAAGAAGGTGATTCTTTTCTCATGTGTATAACAGATAGATAGAGTATAAGTAGAGGATATAAGGTTAAGTTGCGAGTTCTTAAAACTCATACTTATGGTATTCGTGACTCATAATTATATGAAATATTTTGAACCCCTCAGCAAATGGACGCCAATGGTCTGTCTAGGACAAGTTCTTAAACTCATATGATTGTGGAAAGTTCCTGAACTCATAATGTGTGGTAAGTTTGACGAATTGGGTATAATTAAGTATGAATGGAGTATTAAGGATAATAGGAATAGATAAACTGATTAAGCAATGGATCATTAGTGGAAGCGTAGGAATTCTAAATCTTCTAGCTATGCTAGACTTCGAAATTCTTAACATCAAGCTAAATACGCATTATGTGCCTTTTAAAAATAAATTTTTATTCTCAAATCCCGGTGACTAGTGTGTATGTGTGGACTTCGGGACACTGACACATCGTTACCTGTTGAGATGATAAAACTGATTTACAATAATTTTTGAACCTGTTTAAAGAATAGTCTATGCTAATTGTTTCGGCTAGACGACAATGATTTGAAATATCAAAATGTGTTTTATTTATCATTGATGCATCATTGACACATTTGTTCTTACTTGCATGCAGCCTCTTTAATGATAAGGAGAGAGAGAGGGAGTTGTTGGGAGATAAGATTAGATATATCAAATCTATCTACAAATCCACCAAGATCAAATAATATTTTCTTTCTTTTCTCTTTCATCTTATTCTTCTAAGTTATCTAAGCAAAGCAAGAGAGAGAGAGAGGGAGAGCCAAGAAATTCGGTCAAATCTTTAAAGTTTATGATTTTAAAGTTTAAAATCTTTAATCTATGTGTTTTTTTTAGATTCATGTATGAATCTAACATATTCAAGTGTTTGAAGTTAGATCTAAACTAAGAAATAGGATATAAGTTTTTCAAAAGTGAGAAAACCTAATTTTCTAGGCTTACTTGTGTTGATCTTGTGATTTGTGATTTTTTTATGAATTAGATCATGGATCATGTTAGATCCATGGGTATATGAGGTATTAGTTTGTGGTATGATGTTTTGATGATAGGTTATGTTGATTATTATGTGAGAATAGGGAAGATTTCTTAAAAATCACAAGTATTGAAAAACAGATTTTTGTGAAAACGAAGTGTGAAACGGAAAAGACCATATCTCTGTTAATATTTTGAATTTTTGAGTGTGGTCAATTTTTGGAGTTAGATTTATAAGTCTTCTAACTTTTTCAAGTGGAATCACTGAAAAAGGAGTTACAGATTTTCAGTGTGGACTGAAATTAGCAAAGGACGCCAAAATTGAAAATAGCCAAAAAGTACGCAGTCCGGGATTTCCAAGGGCCGTTTCGTCCACTTATTTAATGAAATAAATTCCAATCTTTTGGAACATTAAAATAAATGTTATAAAGTAGCTTGTGTCCGAAAATGAGCTCATTCTGACTTAAATTGAGCAAGTTATGACTATTTTAATATTTGCATTTTTCCTGACAGAAATCGCTATAACTGGAGTTGTATAACTCCGATGGCCACGAAATTTAAACTGTAAGCTCACGTTAACATGTATAAGATCCCGCCAAGAGTTGGGAATTTCTAGATTTAAGCGTGAGGTAGCTATTTTCTTAAGGAATTAACTAGAAATGAATTTTTGAAAAATATTTAAGGGAGTTGAAAAATTTCAAAAAAATACTTTTCGTGTATAGATTATATGTATATATGATTGGCCAAAGGATAGGGAAATAATATGTTATTTTGGTATTTTCAGTGAAAAAGGAATTTTAGCTTCCTGAAATGAACATTTCGGGTTGCTGAAATGGAAACTGAAAATGTTAGGAAGACAGTTTGGTTTCAGCTTGCCGAAATGGAATCTGAAAATATTAGAAAGACAGTTTGGTTTCAGCTTGCTGAAATGGAAACTGAAAATGTTAGGAAGGCAGTTTGGTTTCATCTTGCTAAAATGGAAACTGAAAAGGTTAGGAAGGGAAGACAGTTTGGTTTCAGTTTGCTGAAATGAAATATTAAGTCTCCTGAATTCATAAATAGTTTACCGAGTTATAATAATAACTTATAAATGAACGAGTAAGTGTTAAGTCTAAGGTAGTGCAATCGTACCCTTTAATGGTTGATGTATAGTAGCTGGGCTAAACGACTCCTTCATATGGGGAAGGGATCTACGAATTAGTAACCGATCTAACTCACTATGAAAATAGTGTAGACTAGACGGAAATTAATTTGTTAGTTGTTTGTGGAAAATCACTCAGTATACTATATTGAATACTATTAAAGACTCGATGTGTGCTAGGATTAGACTTGTGTATGTATAGTGTTAAGGTTATCTAATATTTGACTATGTGTTTAAATGTTAGATAGTTTACTTATAAGGTATGTTATGCTAATTGAAAGATCAATTTTATAACTGTTAGGTCTTTTCAATAAAGCGATTAACTTAAATTGTGTAGCAGTAATCGACGGTACAGACAAGTTTCCTAACTCGAACTCGAGTTGTTATTGTAATGCATATTCGTGATTAATCATTGTTGATTATGTCACATCTATGATTTATTGATTCACACTTAGTGCATGATGCATATGTTCATCAGGTATGAAAGGCTGATCACCTTCATTACCATTTGGTTCAGATAAATTTGTTCATGTTTATTGTTGGCCATTCTTCATTATTGACTCGGTCATTCAGTTATGAAAATTGATTTATATCCTTTCACAATTATTTATATTGTTGAAAGTTTGTCAGCTTATTATTCTTTCTTTCAATCATGATATATCCTTGTTATATTTAAACTTGTTGGGCAAACTTGTTGCTCACCCTTGCTATATCATGATAAACATTCCAGGCTTAAAGACGAAACTTCGGACACAGTCAAAGGCAAAGACAAGTTCCGGGATTGAATTATTGTATGGTTAAATGGTAATTGTATTAGAGCAATATGACATTGTATGTCGTATAGAATATAAATACAGGTATTAAGTTAAGGTTACAGATGTGACGCCCCCAGAATAGGTCCAGTCAACCCAACCCATTCTGAGTCGCCAAATACATGGTACAGAATTCAAATACAAACTTTATATCATACGGTCGTGCAAAATACGACCACACAACTGTGAGTGTCAATACAAATATGTAGAAAATATTAAGATTCAAACTAAGTCCTCATTACAATTATTATCACACTATTTATCAGAAATAGTGAGGACTACTACTGCTCTAACTCGGACCATCACTCTGTTCCCCGACTAGTTTCTGCGACATTCTCATTTCCTGAAGAGGACAACAGATGAAAAGGGTGAGCTCAACTAGCTCAGTAAAGAATATTATGACTAAGATAATGGAAAATAAATTGTCGTTAGCCTTCAATAAATCAGATAAAATATAATGGACAACCAATCTTAGATCAATATTCGCAGCGAAAATAACAATTCATTAGAAGAGTTAAGTAGAGAATGAAGTCTACTATCTTCTATGATTTAAAAGTCCATCATCAATATTTTATCCCTGTAACATCAATCAATATACATCTCGAATCAATATTCATCTTTGCACTACAGGCCAAAGATATTCATTTGTATCATCAGTGGTCATGTTCATCTCAACACCTGTCATCTTTGCACTACGGCCAAAGATATTCATCAGGTAATCATTCATCTTTGCTCTACAGGCCAAAGATATTCAGTTATATCACCACTTAGAACTGAGGATGATGAAAAATCATATAAATAACGAATCCAGTGAAATAAAGGAATATTAAGGATTCGTATTTTAGTTTATCAAAGTTCAAGAATATTCCATAATAATACTTTGTGGAGCAAAATTCAAGAATCAAGCTCAAAACTTAGATCCATTCAAAGATATGAACCTTAACAAGCAATTTGGACAAACAGAAGAAAATTTTATTTTTTCGTGAATAGTGCCGTATACGTGAATAGTGCTGTATACGTGAATAGTAACCCCGACGGAAAAAGTAAGAATTTCATAATAAAATCCATGCCAATATTTTGGTATAATGATATTGAAAAGAATAACATCATTTATGAAAGAAAATAACATCCCTTACCTCAAAAGAACAGTACTTCTGGCTGGAATATCGGATATAATACCGAAGGAAACTTGCACTGAATACTAATACTCAAAGTATTAAAATACTCACAAAAATACGCTCGATATCATAGAGAGAGAAAACTTCTTATTCTGGTGTGATTTTCAATTATAACCTAAGCACCCTATTTATAGGAAAAGCTTAGGATGCCAAAGGAGACTAAAATAATAAAATATTATTATTTTGTTAAATTTTCTCCGCCACTGGCTGCTGCCCAAAATCAGAATTTTCAACAAAAGTGGGGCCCACCTTTTTATTAACAAAATATTTATTTTCTGAAACTTCAATAATTCATAATAGATAGCCCCTTTGTCAGAAAAATACAAATTCTATGTCCTTCCATAGGAAATTTAATTCTCTACAACTTTGTAGAAGGAAGTTTTTCCAAATTCCAAACATAAATTATCCGAAATCCATAAACAGATGATTATCCACACCCAAAATATTGATAAAAACTCATCAGCGCTAATTCCTTCTTTTATATCCACAAAAAAATATTTCCTTATCATATAAATCAATAATTAATTATTCACAAATAATATTACAGAACTACAATATTGACAGCCAGGTCGTTCCCAGGAAAGAGAGGGCCTTCCGATAAGGACTTCTCCTTATTGGCGCGCAATTAAATAACCCCTCCTAGACAGAACTTCCTTAGACATTGTCAATAATGCTATCTAATAATATTATTCAAATAATATAAATTATTGAGTTGCTAATGTGAAACACTGTGCAATGACAATTATTGAATCAATAATACAAACTATCAACTGTAGCCATTATTGAATTAATCATATAAAATAGCAACGTAGCAATTATTGAGTCAATAAAATATCAATGTAACAATTATTGAGTCAATAATATAAAATATCAACGTAGCAATTATTGAGTCAATAATATAAAATATTGAACAGTAATTACTGTAACAATTATTGAGTAATGGCTTCTCACGTAAGAATCAATAATTAGAATTACTGTGCAATACCGTGTGCTACTGTGGAACACCGTGTATCACTGTATTGGTATTTCAACAGTACTAACGGTAACAACTACGCCGTTATTTTGTAAAAAAGTTATTTCTGTCGCTTTCTATATCCGACAGTTATTCCGTTGTGGGGCCCACAAATAGCTGCGCCGTCGTACGAATATTCCCCGACAATAAGAATATTCCACGACCAAACGAATATTTCCCGACAACAAGAATATTTTATAACCACTTGCTCATTTTAAAAATATTTGCACATTTCACCCATAACTTTCATATTTATCAAAACAACACCTTACTGTTTCGAAATAATATATAAAGAAAATTAAATCTTTATTCATAAAAGTTGGGGTCTTACAACCTCCCCTCCTTATGAAATTTCGTCCTCGAAATTGACGTACGTACCTGGTATGTCGAAAAGGTGAGGATACCTCGCTTTCATTTCCGATTCCAACTCCCAGGTCATTTCCTCAATAGCCTGGTTTCTCCACAAAACTTTAACTTGAGGTATAATTTTCGAGCGCAGGACATGCTCCTTCCTATCCAAGATCTTGACAGGTACCTCCTCGTATGTTAAATCTTCAGCTATCTCATCTGGTTCTAACTCAATAATGCGGTTTGAATCCTTCACATATTTACGTAACACGGATATATGAAACACGTTATGAACACGAGATATGTTTGGAGGTAAAGCGAGTCTATAGGCCACATTTCCTATTCGGTCAAGAATCTCAAATGGACCAATGAATCGTGAGTTGAGCTTTCCTCTCTTGCCAAACCTCGTAACTCCTTTCCACGGAGCAACACGTAATAACACATGGTCTCCAACATTAAATTCCACGTTCTTTCGATGAAGATCCGCATAACTCTTTTGTCGATCTTGTGCTGTTTGTATACGTTGTCGGATTATTTGGATCTTTTCTGTAGTCATACGTACCAACTCCGGTCCCAACAATGTCGTTTCACCCACCTCGTTCCAACATACTGGAGAGCGACACTTTCTCCCATACAATGCCTCGAATGGAGCCACGCCTATACTTGCCTGATAACTGTTGTTGTAGGAGAATTCCACCAATGGTAAATACTTATCCCAACTCCCTTTGAAGTCTAGAACACAAAGTCTCAATAGATCTTCAAGAGTTTGAATAGTCCTTTCCTATTGTCCGTCTGTTTGAGGATGATAAGCCGAACTGAATCGTAAATTCGTGCCCATAGCTTTCTGCAAACTGATCCAAAATCGTGAAGTAAATCTGGGATCACGATCCGAAACTATGGATACTGGCATGCCATGCAATCTCACAATCTCATTCACGTACATATGAGCAAGACGTTCAAGGGAATAGTTCTCTCGTATCGGTAAGAAATGTGCAGACTTGGTTAACCTATCAACAATAACCCAAATTGCATCTATGCCTTGAGAAACCTTAGGAAGACCCGTAACGAAATCCATTGTAATGTGTTCCCACTTCCATTCCGGAATCTCCAGTGGTTGCAATGGACCCTTCGGCACTTGATGCTCCGCCTTTACACGTTGACAAGTTAAACATCCCAAGATGAACTCCGCGATCTCTCTCTTCATATTGCTCCACCAAAATGTATGTCGAAGATCACGATACATTTTAGTACTCCCAGGATGGATCGCAAACGGTGTGTTGTGTGCCTCCATCATGATTCTATACTTCAAGTCGGTATCGTTAGGAACACAAAGTCTGGAGTTGACTCGAAGTATTCCATCTTCATCGATTCTTGCTTCTGGGATGGCACCTTCTTCTTCATCTTCATCAGCTCCGCATCCGTAGCTTGAGCAGCTTTAACTTTATCAATCAAAGCTGGTTCTACGCGTATACTTGACATCATTGTACTCGTTCCCACATATGATCTTCTACTCAACGCGTCAGCTACCACGTTCGCTTTTCCAGGATGGTATTGGATGGTATGATCGTAATCTTTCAACAGCTCAAGCCAACGTCGTTGCCGCATGTTGAGTTCCTTCTGAGTGAAGAAATATTTAAGGCTCTTATGATCCGTATAAATCTCCACTTTCTCTCCGTACAAGTAATGTCTCCAGATCTTCAACGCGAAAACGACAGCTGCCAACTCTAGATCATGAGTAGGATAATTCCTCTCATATTCTTTGAGTTGTCGCGAGGCATAGGCTATGACTTTCCCATGTTGCATGAGAACACATCCTAACCCTTTGCCCGAAGCATCGCTGTAGATAACAAATCCATCCGAACCAGATGGTATTGTCAGAACAGGTGCCGAGATAAGTCTTCTCTTGAGCTCTTGGAAGCTCTTCTCGCATTCCTCGCTCCAAACGAATTTTGTATCTTTCCGAGTCAACTGAGTTAATGGAGTAGCGATTCGAGAAAATCCCTCTACGAACCTCCGATAATAACCAGCTAAGCCCAGAAAGCTTCGTACTTCGGTCACCGACTTAGGTTGCTCCCAGCTTTGTATTGCTTCAATCTTCGCCGGGTCAACAGATACTCCACGTTTCGATACCACGTGCCCAAGAAATGCTACTTCCTCAAGACAGAACTCGCATTTCTTCAGCTTGACATATAGCTTGTTCTCACGAAGTTTTTGAAGTACCAACTTCAAATGGTGTTCATGATCTTCACGGCTTTTAGAATAGATGATGATGTCATCAATAAAGACAACAACGAATTGATCCAAATACTCCTTAAATACACGGTTCATCATATCCATGAAAGCAGCAGGAGCATTAGTCAATCCAAAAGACATGACTAAGAACTTATAATGCCCGTACCGTGTTTTGAAAGCAGTCTTTGGAATATCCTCAGTTTTAATCTTCAGCTGATGATATCCAGAACGAAGATCGATCTTTGAAAAGAATTGCGCTCCTTGCAACTGGTCGAACAGGTCATCAATACGAGGTAACGGATACCTATTCTTGATGGTGACATGGTTCAACTCCCGATAGTCAATACAAAGTCGCATACTCCCGTCTTTCTTCTTTACGAATAAAACAGGAGCACCCCAAGGAGACGTACTAGGACGAATAAAACCGATGTCTAACAACTCTTGTAATTGGATCTTTAACTCCTGAAGTTCAATAGGAGCCATTCGATATGGGGTTTTAGAAATGGGCTTTGTACCGGGCTCAAGGTCAATAAAGAATTCAACTTCACGTTCTGGGGGTAGACCGGGAAGTTCTTCGGGAAATACATCAGGAAACTCATTAACAACGGAAATATCATTCAAATCTGATGTATTCTGGTTTAGATCAGTGACATGAGCTAAGAAAGCTTGACATCCATTTTTCAATAAACGAATAGCTTTATGACTTGAAATGATATTGACTGATTTTAGTGGTTTGGTGATTTGGATTCGTACAACAGGTTGATTAGGAATATGAAAACTAACAACCTTACGAAAACAATCAATTCTGGCATGGTAATTGGTTAACCAGTCAATTCCTAAAATCACGTCAAATGCAAGTATTTTCAAAGATATAAGATCAACAGGTAAGGTAAGGGTACCAATCTGAATCAAGCAAGATTTGTAAACTATAGATGTAACAAAGGTTTCTCCCAACGGAGTTTCAACAAATAAGTCAAAGTCTAATTTATTAGAAGTCAAGTTCAAACGTTGAGCACAAGCAGGTGAAATAAAAGAATGGGTAGCACCGGTATCTAACAAGGTGTAAACTTCGCAAGAGTTTATGATCAGCTTACCCGTAATCACCTCGTGTGGATTCCTCACGTTTTGGGCTGTCACGACAAACGCTCTTCCAGGAATCACCGACTTTGACTTGTCTGCAACCGCCTTTGGAATCACCACCCCCGCTGAACTTGGTTTCGTAACAGGACAATCTCGAGCTATATGTCCTTCCTTTCCACAGTTATAACATGCTTTGAATTGTTGTGGACAGTGTGGGCTGATGTGTCCCTCTTTCCCGCACTTATAGCATACGACCGGTGGTCGTTCTCCTCCTCTCGAAACAGTTGATGCTGGTGCTGATGTTGACATCTTCGCGTTCTCATTGTTATACCTTCTCTTTTTGAAATCTCCTCCCGATTCGCTTCTTCTACTATCATGGCCACGATTACCACCGGAGTGGTTACCGCTTCTGTCATTCTTTCCTCCTCGCTGGTTGTCATTGCTCCGATGACTGCTGCCACCGGTACGACCTTGGTTGTGGTCCCTCGGTTGAACATAATCATTATCTCGTTCTAATAACTGGGCCCTGTTTACTACATCCGAATATAAAGAAAATTTATGAGAAATGAGGTATTGACGTATTTCGGGTTTCAAACCTCTTAGAAACATCCGCGTCATACGTTCCTCATTTCTCCACCAAATGAGGTGCAAACCTGGACAGCTCCGCGAACTTAGCCTCGTACTGGGATACCGTCATGTTGTTTTGCTCGAGTCTGATAAACTCTACTTCGTTCATATGACGAATACTTTCAGGAAAGTACTTGTCATTAAACAGTTTCTGGAACGCTTCCCAAGACATCTTGAGTGCGGCAGGCTGGGTACGCTTCACGGATTCCCACCAGTAATCTGCCTCTCCACGGAACATAAACGTGGCGAATGGAACCTTCTGTGCCTCCGTACATCCCAAGACATCAAATATCTTGGTAATTTGTTTAATCCACGTCTCCGCCTTGATCGGATCTGGCTTTCCCAGAAACTCTGGTGGTCCCAATTCTTTGAACTGCTTGGCAGTAACAATTCGCGAGTTATTATTATCTCCACCTGTATGTTGCACACGAGTCTCCCTCGTCTGGTTTTGCATGAACTGCAGAAAACTTCTAAACATCTCATCGTTTATCGTCTAACCAACGTTATTTTCAGGATGAACATTACCTTCTTGTTGCACGTTCTCCTGGTTAGTGATTAAAGGTGTCTCCACGGTCTCATTCACTTCGTTGTTAACGTTCTCAGCTGCCATTCTCAAATACTGCCATAAAACAAGGGTTAATTAAACAAATCAACATATCACATATTAACCCTATGCTCCGACTGACCAATTAAATACCACATAAGCTTAGGTAGGACATACTAGTGAAGGATTTACTCGTCTCTCCCCTCCTAGTTCTATTCCCCGATCTCCGCCAGAGATCATATCCCTAAGCTCTGATACCAACTGTGACGCCCCCAGAATAGGTCCAGTCAACCCAACCCATTCTGAGTCGCCAAATACATGGTACAGAATTCAAATACAAACTTCATATCATACGGTCGTGCAAAATACGACCACACAACTGTGAGTGTCAATACAAATATGTAGAAAATATTAAGATTCAAACTAAGTCCTCATTACAATTATTATCACACTATTTATCAGAAATAGTGAGGACTACTACTGCTCTAACTCGGACCATCACTCTGTCCCCCGACTAGTTCCCGCAACATTCTCATTTCCTGAAGAGGACAACAGATGAAAAGGGTGAGCTCAACTAGCTCAGTAAAGAATATTATGACTAAGATAATGAAAAATAAATTATTGTTAGTCTTCAATAAATCAGATAAAATATAATGGACAACCAATCTTAGATCAATATTCGCAGCGGAAATAACAATTCATTAGAAGAGTTAAGTAGAGAATGAAGTCTACTATCTTCTATGATTTAAAAGTCCATCATCAATATTTTATCCCTGTAACATCAATCAATATACATCTCGAATCAATATTCATCTTTGCACTACAGGCCAAAGATATTCATTTGTATCATCAGTGGTCATGTTCATCTCAACACCTGTCATCTTTGCACTACGGCCAAAGATATTCATCAGGTAATCATTCATCTTTGCTCTACAGGCCAAAGATATTCAGTTATATCACCACTTAGAACTGAGGATGATGAAAAATCATATAAATAATGAATCAAGTGAAAGAAAGGATAAGATTAAGGATTCGTATTTTAGTATTCAAAAATACTTCGTAATAATCAATTGTGGAGCAAAATTTAAGAATAAAGCTCAAAACTTAGATCCAACCAAAGATAGTAACCTTGACAAACAATCTGGACAAATAGAAGAAAATTTAATTTTTTCATGAATAGTGCTGTATACGTGAATAGTGTTGTATACGTGAATAGTAACCCCGACGGAAAAAGTAAGAATTTCATAACAAAATCCATGCCAATATTTCGGTATAATGATATTGAAAAGAATAACATCATTTACGAAAGAAAATAACATCCCTTACCTCAAAAGAATAGTACTTCTGACTGGAATATCGGATATAATATCGAAGGAAACTTGCGCTGAATACTAATACTCAAAGTATCTAAATACTCACAAAAATACGCTCGATATTATAGAGAGAGAAAACTTCTGATTCTGGTGTGATTTTCAATTCTAACCTAAGCACCCTATTTATAGGAAAAGCTTAGGATGCCAAAGGAGACTAAATTAATAAAATAATATTATTTTTTAAAAAAAAATTCTCCAGCCGCCGGCTGCTTCAAAACATCAGATTTTCAACAAACCAACAAAAGTGGGGCCCACCTTTTTATAAAAAAAATATTTATTTTCCGAAACTTCAATAATTCATAATAAATAGCCCCCTTGTCAGAAAAATACAAATGATGTGTCCTTTCCATAGGAAATTTAATTCTCTACAACTTTGTAGAAGGAAGTTTTTCCAAATTCCAAACATAAATTATCCGAAATCCATAAACAGATGATTTTCCATACCAAAATACTGATAAAAACACATCAGTGCTAATTCCTTCTTTAATATCCACAAAATAAATATTTCCTTATCATATAAATCAATAATTAATTATTCACAAATAATATTATAGAACTACAATATTGACAACCAGGTCGTTTTCAGGAAAGAGGGGGCCTTCCGATAAGGACTTCTCCTTATTGGCGCGCAATTAAATAACCCCTCCTAGACAGAACTTCCTTAGACATTGTCAATAATGCTATCTAATAATGTTATTCAAATAATATGAATTATTGAGTTGATAATGTGAAATACTGTGCAATGACAATTATTGAATCAATACTACAAAATATCAACTGTAGCCATTATTGAATCAATCATAAAAAATAGCAACGTAGCAATTATTGAGTCAACTAAAATATCAATGCAGCAATTATTGAGTCAATAATATAAAATATCAACGTAGCAATTATTGAGTCAATAATATAAAATATTGAACATTAATTACTCTAACAATAATTGAGTAAGTTCCTTCTCACATAAGACCCAATAATTCGAAATACTGTGCGATACCGTGTGCTACTGTGCAACACCGCGTATCACTGTATTTTAACCACCGGATATTTCAACAGTACTAACGGTAACAACTACGCCGTTATTTATAAAAAGGTTATTTCTGTCGCTTTCTATATCCGACAGTTATTCCGTTGTGGGGCCCACAAATAGCTGCGCCGTCGTACGAATATTCCCCGACAACAAGAATATTCCACGACCAAATGAACATTCCCCGACAACCAGAATATTTTATAACCACTTGCTCATTTTAAAATATTTGCACATTTCACCCATAACTTTCACATTTATCAATCAACACCTTACTACTCGAAATAATATATAAAGAAAATTAAATCTTTATTCATAAAAGTTGGGGTCTTACAACGTACTTATACACATGTAGCATAAAATCAGTATATAAGACGTCATGCAATCAAGTAACACATATGGCATCACTAATGCTTAATCGGTTATGTCTTTATTTACCTTTGGAATTCCTTTTACAAATTTACAATCTTTATACCATATCATCATCACATTTGAATACGATCAGTATCAACCAAACTCTTTTTAATGGTTTAGAGTATCATTGTATACCAATTAACAACATCAGAAAGCAAGCAGAATACTCAGACAAGATTTCAGGCTGGCGCAGCTGCGCCCTGGTTAAGCCTAAGGACGGCGCAGCTGCGCTGTCCCCTGGTCAGACCAGAGTTAAGCTTCTGCTCAACTGGTTTGGTCCCCGTGCTTAGCATATAACACATATGTCGCTAAAAAGGTTCTGCATGCTTTTAAGGTCCATCAAATGTTCAACCTACACGTTATAGTCTTAGATTGGTATTCTAATGTCGTGAGGACCAAATAAGGTCATGAATCACAAGTGCTACTATGTTTACCATATAAACATATGAGATAGTCGGGAAAATAATTTAGTATGCGTGCTCCCACAGACTTTCATTATATGCACTTATTTAGTTTTGTTCATTCTTTGAAAACTCGTACGAATCATGTTTTCACGATCTTATGTCATGTCATATTAGATGGATACACATAACACGTACACACGATAAAGGTATTTCATGCTTTTACAATCATCATACGTTCACCTTAATATATTAGGATTCTCATTTAGGATTTCTAATGAGTTATGGTCAATTGAGGACACGAAATCACAAGGTTTCTATGTTTACCATATGAACCTACGAGGTAGTCATAAAATTTGTAATATGCATGCTTGCATGTATTTGATTTATTTGCATCTAGTTAATATCGCTTATTACTCTCAAACTTGTCTAGATTCATGCTCGGTTAACTTCCATTGTATCTAACACATTGTGTGTACATATAGACTAGCTTAGTGATGTTAAGAGTGCTATCATGCATAACAAAATATCAGAATGTATTCTTTAACATGCTCATGAACATTAGTTCTTCAAAACTTTCAAGTTTCTCTTTAATAGTCAATTTGAACTGACTTAACACATGTAAACTATATTTCATTCATAACTTACCCACATATACATGTTCATATGGTCAGAATATAAATATGATACCTATATGTCAAAATTTATTTCAAAAACTATAATTTTCTTTAGTAATTATATACTAACATAACCAAACATGCTCATGCTACTTCATGATACATATATACACATATTATCATGATCTTCATGCATATCTAGACCACCCAAACACGCTTACAAGGTTAGAGCATAGACATCAATATAATATGTCAAAGTCTATTTTAGAAACTTTAAGTTCATTTATCAATGTATACTAACGTCGTCAAAGCAACTCATGTTACAACAAGAATCACATATGCACAAGTTAAACATGTTCTCTATGTGTAGCTTAGACTGTATACGCATGCTCACAAGATCGGAAAGGTAAGGTTATTAGTTCCATCAAAGTTCTCTTTTAAAATTCAAGTCTTCTCTAGTAATTTTATTCCAAACAAGTTAAGGTATTCAGGATGTACAAAAGGGACTTTAAGTTCATAATCAGGTCTACTTTTATGTGTGTCTAAGTCAAACTTGCATGCTAGGACATTACAACAAAATAGAAATTAGAGTCTGGTTTTGGGTACTAGCGCAGCTGCGCTGCACCCAAGAACAACTTGGGCGCAGCTGCGCCACTTCCGAGCCAGTCCCAAAAATTCTTTCTGCTTTGGCAGAAACCAAACCCATACACAGAATTTCTTCACGAATTCCATTCTAAACAACTATAGTGCATTACTAACATACTCATAAGGCTATATAGTAACTAGCAAACATTACCCAAATCATGTTATCATCTAATTCAACCAAAATCAACAAGTTAGTAATTAAGGATGAAGAACAAGAGTTATACCTCTGTTAAGCTAGATAGAGAGCTTGCTGCAATTTGAACTTCTCGATTCACAGACTTCTTACTAATACAATGCACTAACTCTATATCTTATACTTACAGATTCTCAGCACTTGAAATGAAAGGGGGAGAAGCTTCATTTATAGGAGAATGGTTACACAGACAATAAATTCATCCATTAATTTAAATCAATGGGAAGAAGAAGAATTTGATGGTTAATGAAGAGTAGTTGAGTGGTTGGTGAATTGCACTATTAAGCCCACTCCCCATGCCATGATTGCTATGAAATGCTGAGTTTGAGGATGTAGAGTAGCATAGGCCATTGGCCTTTTACGTGTAGGAAGAAATGGGACAAGTTTTTAAAGCTCAACACTTTGGCAAAAATAAAATAACACTAGTGCTATTTATTATACATATACATATATACACTTTGAGTTAAATACACATATATGCATACTTGGGTTTAAATTCAATTAGAATCCCAATGTAGTTTCAAATAAGGAAACAATGTTACAATGTAGTAAGTTTGGGGTACATGTATATCTCTCAATATATAATCTATGCACAATTATAATACCGAACATAATCCAATTGGGTATTATCTTTCCACATTACCATGAACCATATTATTTCCTCTCATATATTTAATCATGCACTTGAATCAATTTAATAATTCATAAGGTACACCTCTAATGTATCCATACATATATGTTGTCACATAATATCATTACAACTATATTATTTCCAATTATATGAATCTATTGAAATAATCATTTAGTAACAATTGTTTATTTAATACTCATGAGGTACATACTTAATGTAGTCACACATCTCATTTTTTCATATAAGTATTATTATGTAGTTCACACAATCCAATTAATCTTAATATATAATTCTCATATATTGTATAGTCACATCAAAGTATAACACTATACTTTATATTATATAGGTGTAGTTACTATATAATATGTGATTTACATAACTTTTACACTTAGCAATTAATCGAACAAGCATTGATCTATTATAGAAATTAAGTAACAATTAATAAAATATTAATTATTCATTTACTCGACAATATTGTATTACTCGCAATAACAATTAATAATATTATTATATGATTAATGTAATGCCCCCAAAATAGGTCCAATCCACCCAACCCATTCTAGGTCGCCACGAAATACACTCAACAAAAATTTCAAATACAAATCTTCAAATTCTATCTTTTAAACTGTCGTACAAAATACGACCATAATTAAACTGTGAGTTTCAATACTAATACAGTGCCCATACTTCAAATCAATAATACGTTACAGAAAGGTACAGTCAATAACTGTTTTAGGAATTAAAATCTTTGGAAAATGCTCAAGAAAACCTTCGTACATGGGAGGCCATGCATCTAAGTTATAATAGATATCATATGACTTGAGAATTATCCTTGGTTGACCCAATAGACCCCAAAGAAAAATGAGAAGATTACTATCATGTTCTTTCCAATGGTGGGTCTTCTCTTGCCATATAATTATCTCCACTGTCTCCAATTGAGAATTATATTTCAACCAAACTCCAATATTATATAGGTAGTGCTCATAGATATAATCAGCAAGTGGATGTGCACAACCATGTCTTATGATAACCCGAAGTTGTAGGTGATTAGACATCTTGTATGATAGTGGCAAAACACCCTTCCAATGTTGGGTTCACCTCAGCCTATTTGGTTCACCAAAATCAACTGTTAAAATGACGTATAAAATACGACACACACATTTTAAATTCTCAATATAATTCTTCTCATACTGTTTTATGGAAAACCTCAACAGCTATAGACCATCACTCTATTTCCCTGTTATCCCTGCTCGACCCCGTTATACTCTTATTACCTGAAAGGAATTGTGAAGCAAAAGGGTGAGCACAAATAGCCCAGTAAAGAATATCATGACTAAAGATAATTATATTATCAATAGTTTTCATCAGTAATAAATCAGAGATTTAAACATATGGTAAAACTTTTCAACCATAGTTGTAGCGGAACGAGCAATCCATTAGAAGAGTCAAATAGACTATAATGTCTATTATCTTCTCCATGTTAAAAGTCCATCAATAATATTTTATCCCTATAACATCAATCAACAATTCCTGTCCACAATCATGTAAGTTCATGATCATAATTATCTTGATGAATTCCTCTTCGCACTCAGGACGAAGATAATTCTCATCACCTGTCTTTACCTGAAACACCAAAGATCATGGTTATACCAAATCATAGTTCTTGTTCATAATCATGCTAATCAATTCATCTTTGCATTACAAGCCAAAGATATTCAACAATTAATCATCCATCTTTGCACTACAGGCCAAAGATATTCACAAATCAACTGCTCATCTTTGTACTACAGGCCAAAGATATTCAACAACAGGTCATCTTTGCACTACATGCCAAAGATATTCACAAATCAACAGCTCATCTTTGCGCTACAGGCCAAAGATATTCATATCTCAAAAATATCTAACCATTTCAGAATTTATATAAACAATAATTATAACCATGTTGATCAATTCACCTTTGCCCTTAAGCTAAAGATATTCAATTATAAATTCAATGGTCATGAACATACCAGTCAACAATCCATCTTTGCACTACTGGCCAAAGAGAATCTATAGTCATGATCATACCAATAATCTACCCATCTTTACACTCAAGTCAAAGAGAAATTTCATCACCAGGATTATAAAAATGTTATATATGATAATAAAAACAATATGATCAAAACATCGATCTCCAAGTTCAAAAATACTCCATAATAATACTTTGTGGAGCAAAATTCAAAAATAAAGCTCAAAACTTAGATCCAATCAAAGATATGAACCTTAACAGGCAACTTGGACAAATAGAAGAAAATTTAATTTTTCGGTGAATAGTACCGTATAAGTGAATAGTGTCGTATACGTGAATAGTGTCGTATACGTGAATAGTAACCCCGACACGAAAAAGATAGAAATTTCATAAGAAAAATCATACTTCGTGAATAGTACTCGTGAATAGTACCGTATTTGTAAATAGTATCGTATACGTGAATAGTGTCGTATACATAAATAGTAACTCCGACGGAAAAAGTAAGAATTTCAACATAAAATCCATGACAATATTTTGGTATAATGATATTGAAAAGAATAACATCATTTACGAAAGAAATAACATCCCTTACCTCAAAAGAATAGTACTTCTGGTTGGGATATCGGATATAATACCGAAGGAAACTTGCACTGAATACTAATACTCAAAGTATTGAAATACTCACAAAAATACGCTCGATATTATAGAGAGAGAAAACTTCTGATTCTGGTGTGATTTTCAATTCTAACCTAAGCACCCTATTTATAGGAAAAGCTTAGGATGCCAGAGGAGACTAAAATAATAAAATATTTTTATTTTCAAAAATTTTCCGTCGCCTGGCGGCTAAAAAAAATTTCAACAAAAGTGGGGCCCACCCATTAAAAAATATATGTATTTTTCGAAACTTCAATAATTCATAATAAATAGCCCCTTCATCAGAAAAATACAAATTCTATGTCCTTCTATAGGAAATTTAATTCTCTACAACTTTGCAGAAGAAAGTTTTTTCCAAATTCCCAACATAAATTATCCGAAATCCACAAACAGATGATTTTCCACACCAAAATACTGATAAAAACACATCAGTGCTAATTCCTTCTTTAATATCCACAAAATAAATATTTTCTTATCATATAAATTAATAATTAATTATTCACAAATAATATTATAGAACTACAATATTGACAACCAGGTCGTTCTCAGGAAAGAGGGGGCCTTCCGATAAGGACTTCTCCTTACTAGCGCGCAATTAAATAACCCCTCCTAGACAGAACTTCCTTAGACATTGTCAATATTGCTATCTAATAATATTATTCAAATAATATGAATTATTGAGTTGATAATGTGAAATACTGTGCAATGACAATTATTGAATCAATACTACAAAATATCAACTGTAGCCATTATTGAATCAATCATAAAAAATAGCAACGTAGCAATTATTGAGTCAACAAAATATCAATGCAGCAATTATTGAGTCAATAATATAAAATATCAACGTAGCAATTATTGAGTCAATAATATAAAATATTGAACAGTAATTACTGTAACAATAATTGAGTAAGTGCCTTCTCACGTAAGACTCAATAATTCGAAATACTGTGCAATACCGTGTGCTACTGTGCAACACTGCGTATCACTGTATTTTAACCACCGGGTATTTCAACAGTTCTAATGGTAACAACTACGCCGTTATTTTATAAAAAGGTTATTTCTGTCGCTTTCTATATCCGACAGTTATTCCGTTGTGGGGTCCACAAATAGCTGCGCCGTCGTACGAATATTCTCCGACAACAAGAATATTCCACGACCAAACGAATATTCCCCGACAACAATGAATATTTTATAACCACTTGCTTATTTTAAAAAATTTACATATATCACCCTTAACTTTAAACTTTTATCAATCTAACCATTTACTAAATAGAAAAATTGAATACTTTTATTTCATAAAATTCGGGGTCTTACAATTAACTATCGCATGTATTGCCCACAACAATTAATTGAATAAATATAACTCTTATAATATTCATCAATTATTTACTCATAAATGTTTTGTTACTCACAATAACATATTATTAATAAATACTCATCAATAGGCTATTTACTAATCACAATGATTAATTAGCAATGTAATATTAATTAATCCTTTGCTTATTGATTTCCCTCTTGAATTAATTAAATCATCATCATTTCCATTCTCATGCCACACAAGGCATTCTACGAGTCGCAATTCTCCATATTCCCTCAATTATTATAAATTCAATTTAATATAATCGAATTACTTTTCTCATAACTCGCAAACATTTATGTTCAAGTAATATTCATTTTCTTATTATATCAAAAAAAATTAAATCGTGAAATTCACGGTCCTTACAACAGACCTTGGGATTATCTTGTAAAAGTTATTGTATGAACAATTTATGTTTATATCTTCCGCAATAGTTATAGAAATGATGTATCGTAACGTACCAGGTCCGAGGTTATGGGGACCCGATGTGGGCGCTACATTTGATATTCAGTCATGTGTGTTTATATACGTCGCAATCGTAATTTAGCATAAAACTTTCACAATACATAGCGGGACTCTTTATCATACTTTCCCATTCATTCATTTTAAAAAATTTAACTAGCATTCATTCAAATTGTGGAAAAAAATTCCGTGCAATTGGAATGTAGCAAAAAAAAATAAAAAAAAATATACATGTCGATAAATATTTGATAAAATTAGATTGCGATCAACGTGAAAGTATGTCATAAGATAAAATAAATTAAAGTGAGACATTTTTTAATTCCTTCTTATTCCATGAATGCATATGTTTGATATTCAGTCATGTGTGTTTATATACGTCGCAATCGTAATTTAGCATAAAACTTTCACAATACATAGCGGGACTCTTTATCATTCTTTCCACATTCATTCATTTTAAAATATTTAACTAGCATTCATTCAAATTGTGGAAAAAAATAATAATATAATATGTTTAACACTGCCCACAAATTTTAATTTTTTCTTAAAAAAAATTAATTTTAATTATATGTTTTAGAACAAATGCCATAAATTTTTGTGGAAAATAACAAAGAGTTCAAAAAAATTTAACTAGCCTAATATTATATATAAGTCAAGTACTAGAAATATAGAGTTTTGTACTAATAAATAAATAAATATAGAATTAAATTACCAGTGGATTAATAATTTTCATTATATGGATAAGTTTAACTAGCATTCATTCAAAGATATCCTCAAAACAAAATTTGAATGAATACTAGTTAAACTTATTGTATTATCTTTATTTTTGAAGACATGTTAGGGTGAATGCTAATCCTTTAGGGTTTATTATTGTATTAAATAGGAAGATTTATTATCTTTTTAGCAATTTTAAAGTTGATAAAATGTTATTTTTAATAAAAATTTAATTAATATTAGTAACATAAAAATAAAATAAATTTTAATAATACATAAAATTAAAAAATCAATCTGAATATGTTTGAATAAATTACCTTATATTTTAGATGGAGTGGTTTATTTATTTGTTTGTTGGGTTACTTTTTATCCGGATAAATATATTGGTGAGAGAAAGAGATAGGAATGGGACTATATATATATATATCGCCACATGGCCATTTACTATTTTTTAAGTATCTATACATGGCCACTTACTCTCTTTATTTTCCCACCCGCATGCGGGTGGTACGCATAAAAAGAGGACTCTAAATATATTTATAAACAAATATTCATATAAATTTGTCTCTAAAATTTATAAATAAAAATTTATATAAATATTTAGAGATAAATTTAGATAAATATTCTTATATAAATATTTATATAAGAACATTTATATAAGAACAATCAACCATAATCATTTATATAAGAACATCTAAAATTTTAAATATTTGTTTATAAAAATTTATATAAACAAATATAAATATTTGTTTATAAATTTATACATATTCATCTAAAATTTATATATGAATATTGTTTATAAATATTTATATGAATATTTAGAGATAAATTTATAAATATTTATTTGAATCTTTGTTTATATATATATATATATTTATATATAAAAGTACTCATAGTTACTTTATATAAATATTCGTAGTTAGTTTATATATATTTAGTTTAATGTTGAGATTTGATTAGTATTTTATTTAGTTTGACAAGAAATTTAAAAAGGAATATATATATATATATGGTAGTTGAATTTATCTAATACACAAAAAAATATAGCACATGAAGAAATTTTTTTATATCATAGCTAGGATTCAAACATATAAATTTACATTTACAATTTAAAATTTAGGATGTCATAAATTAACAATGAACAAATTTAATTAATAAAACTCTTTTTGTAGAACGGATGAGTAATATTTTAGTATTTCTAAAGGAAATATTTTCACAATAAACTCAATAAAACTATATTGCCATTGATTTTTTTTTTTTTTTCATTATCCACTCGCTAGAATATTCTCATTTTTTTGGTAGTGATAATTATACAAAATAATACGATATACTAAAGTTTGTCGTCATAATTTTTATCGTACCAATCTATTAGACTAATATAATTTACTATTTTTAGGAATATACATTCTCATTTTAATATTCGTAAAATTGGAACACTTTTTTTAAAAAAGGAATCATAATTATTTATAGAGTTTATAAATAATTGTATAATGGTGTAAAACATTAATAAATAAAATTATGAGTGTGAATTTAGAAAATAAATACAATAATTAATGATTTTTTTTATTAAAGTTTCTTATTTTATATGTTTGAACTAAAACAAGGAAATACTTTTACATGATATGTGTTTGATAATTATGTGTTTAATAAATAAATGCATTTATGTGATTAATACAATAAACAATGATAGATAATAAAATATTAATTATGGGGAATACTAAAATGTTACTCCTTCGTTCCAAAAAAAAAGTTTCATTGAGTATGTTTTTGTTAAATTATGAGATCCTAAATTCAAATTAATTATAATGTAATTTTATTTAATTGTTGAAAATTAAAATTTTATTTTAAATAATTATTTTACGTCATTTACAATACAAAAATGTGAAAAGAGAGGTTGAAACGTGCTTATTGGGTTTATCTTAATTTTGGGCAACAATTTACTAGTTGTTGCAAAAAAATGTATAAAATACACAACGAAAAAAAATTGTTGACAATGAATGTCGCCCATATTAGGCAACGAAATATAACAACAAATTTTTTTCGTTGTCGACGATAAAGATAAATCTCATCAGCAACAAAAAAAGTAAATAGGCGGTGTTTTTTTTCCCGCCAACAATTTGGCAACGAACTATGAATTTCATTACGAAAAATGAAAGTCTTTCACAAACTTCAACGAATGGCAAATTTCGTTGCTAAACATGCATTTTTTGCAACTACTTTATAAGTCGTTGCCCGAAAAATCATTGCCAAATGTCCATTTTTTATAGTGATTCTAAATTATAAAACCCTAATGGTTAAATTTTAGTTTTAGAGTTTTTAGTAGAATATGAAATGACTAAATTACCCTTCAATTTAATTATAAAATTACCAAAATACCCTTAGTATGTGGAAAATGACCAAAATACATTTTCTTTTGAAAAGGATAAGACCAAATCTATGATTCATCAATTGCAAGATTTGCAACATGTGTTGAAATTGGGCTAAATCAGCCATGCATTGACACCACAACACAAGCCAATTAATGAAGCTAAGCTTAGTTGTCAATTAATTAGAGATTTAAGATTTTTGCCCCTACTTTAAGTTTCTATATATGACTAAGTGCTAGTTTATTAAACCCATGAAATCTATACTAAGAATACATAACAAACTAACTCACAAACAACCCTCAGCAAGCCAAGGACAGAATCAGAAAGAGGAATTCAATAATTGTTCAAAAAAAAGGTCAAAACCCTAACCCTAATCTTAGATCTTTAAAGCTGCAATAAAATTTGTGTTTTAGTGTTTAAATATGTTTATTAGTATGTTGTTTAGTGATCTGGGTTAATAAAACATGAATCTATAACACCTAAATGCATAAAAATGATGATTTAAACAAACTTGTCAAACCCTAGAAAAGTGGTCTGACTGCTAAATGTCAGCCCTTATAGATCTTAATCTTTTAAGTGTTTAAGTTGATTAAAGGTTTATATTTATACTATGTAATGTTGTTAGTAGTCTGGAAGTGATAGCATGATAATCGGATCAACAGATTAAAAGTTATAGCCAGTCAAAAATGGTTGACCGATCACGAAATTCAATTTTCTGGAAATTTCAGAAAACTGAAGAACACGACTTGACAGTTAGACCTGGCAAAAAATAGGTTTAGGGTTGGTTTTGGGTTATATAAAATAGGTTTGAGTTGGTTTTGGAACCAAAACTATATTACCTATATTTAATATAGGTTATGTGGTTTGGATTTAAATTGCTATGGGTCGAATCCAGATCGAGCTATTTTTCAAATTATAGTTTCACTAAAATCCTAATTTCTGGTATACTAAAGGAGTCTTATTTTAATTTTTTTTGACCCAAGTTTGAAACTAAAATTTTTAATTGATGCGACTAATTTGAGTATTAAAAACATTAATTTTGTGATTATAGGTACTTTCAAAAAAAAATTACATTAATAATTATTATGTTAATTAAAATTAATAAAATTATTGAGAATTTTATTACAATAATTAGTAAATATTAATTTTTTTGGAGTGTATATATAATCAGTAAATATTATTTTTTTTGGAGAGTGAGTGTGGGGGTGGGGGGGTGGGGGGTGGGTGGGTGGGTGCGGGGGGGGGGGGGGGGGGGGCGTGGGAGTGTATACATAATCAATAAATAATATTTTTTTTGGAGGAGGGGTGGGGGTGGGGGGGGGGTGTGTGTGGAGGAGAATGGACAGAAAAATATGCCAGAAATGGCTCTAGGGAATAATAAAAGACATGAAAGTGATTCGATGGCAATGAAAGTGATCATGTTTTGTGTGGGTGGGGGGGGGGGGGCTGGGACCGGTTGGGCGTGGGGGGGGGTGTATACATAATCAATAAATATTATTTTCTGGGATGGGAGTGGGGGTAGGGGTGGGTGGGTGGGGGTGGAGGTGTATACATAATCAATAAATATTAATTTTTTGGGGGGTGAGGGATAGGTTTGGGGGGGTCGGGTTGGGGGGTAGGGTGGGGCGGGGTGGGGGGTAGGGTGGGGAAAATTAAATTAAACTATATAATATAATATAATATAAAACAATTTATGGAGAGAATGATGAAATAAAATTTAATTATATAATATAAATTATATAATTTAAATGAGTTATTTTAATTAATTAAGGGAGGATATATTAATTATTTAAATTAGTAGTTCGTTACACTAAAAGTGTTAACTTTATTATGGATTAATGTCATAATTAGTGAAATGGTTTTTATACATAATTACAAGTGTGTAAATTACAAAAGTATGTAATATGTATATAATGTATATGTGTTTTATAAGAATGTAGTGTAATAATGCATACATGTTGATGTATTAGCTCTTCAAAGTGCAAAAATTTATTATAGACTAATATGGGTCAAAAGTAGTTAAACTAGATCCAACCCATATTTGTAATAATAATATGGGTCCAAAACTAAACCAATCCATCACTTAAAAACTAGTTAACCAACCCAATAGATCCAAGTGATTTTGGTTAACTATATGGTTTTCAACTTAAATTGCCAGCTCTATTGACAGTCATTTGACCGGCTTGATTCTCTTAACTGTTAGCCTGTTAGGATGTTATATTGTATCTATTATATAACTTGACATGTGCACTACACCACTATGACACTGTAAGGCCTTAAAAATGCATAGATTGTAAGTTATTAAAGGTCAAACTGAGTTGACCGTTCACACAAGCATTTCTGGGTAACCCAGAAAACAAAGACAGAGGTCCGACAAGATCTTAAAAGACCTAGATCTTTCTACCATGGTATATTTAGACTCTCTAAGTGTTATCCTTTTGTACCCTGACAAATATATTACAAAACCTTGGTATTAAATCACCTAAACGATGAACAGTGTGTAAGTTATTAAGGCTGCTAAGGTGTTGACCAGTCATGACTTTCACTTATGGAAAACCTAGAAATGAAGAACAGCCCTGACCATGTGGTTTGACCCCCCATATGTTCCTGTAAACGTAGCCAGTTGGTTACACCTACATGCCTAGAAACGTAGCCAGTTGAGATTAAAACCCGATTAAACCAGCCCCCAAGGCATTGACTGGGCTGTTCTTCAGTTGATGAAGAACACCAAAGGCGACGGTTCCTGTCGCTATAGCCTATAACAACAGTTTTATTTGAATAATAATAATAATAATTAAAATAATTAAAATAAATAGAAATAAATATTAAATAATTATAAATAATTAATAAATAAGTTTTAAAATTCATTTTAAGTTATAATAAATAATTTTTAATATTTTGACATAAAAATTTATTAATATTTAAATAATTTAAATATTAATAATAATAAAATTATTTAATAATTATATTAAATAAATTAGTTAAAAATGATATTAATAGTTTAAAAATCATTTTAAATAATAATAAATTATTTAAAAATGATATTAATGATTTAAAAAGCATTATCAATACAAAAAAATTATTTAAAAATAATATTGATGATTTAAAAATTATTATGATTTTTAAATATTTAAAAATGATATTAATGATTTAAAAATCATTATAATTGATAATAAATCATTTAAAAATTATTTTAAGCTTATAGAAAATATTATAAATAACGATTAAATTATCTAAAGTGATATTGAAACTTTTAAATAAAGTTTATTGAAAAACTAGCTCGATAATTATTCGATAAAGCAATAAAACACCGAATGGACACCGAAATCAACCCAGACACTAATAGTTTAATCAGGTATTAGTTATTATTGATTCTAACGACTGTTATAAACATATTTAGGTTGCGTAAACAATTTTGAATAACATAAATTAGCCAATCTTCGAACAGACAAGTTTTTTTCTAACTTCATTTAATTTCTGTATTAAATGTAGTCATATATATTGATATACGAACTTGTTATAAATATTATTCGTGATATATATTATTGAAATGTTATTGCTTATTATTCAAGCATAACCAGATGAAATGAGCTGTTGTTTGCGTAAATTGGATTTGATTCATATCAAAGCATAGACTATGATGAAATCAATAATGTTTGGTACAAATATATATACTGATACTATTATGATCGGCAATTATACACTGACCGGGGTTTATTTATAACCGGCAGTTCTACATTGACCAGGTGGCTAAAATTTTGTGATAGGATGATATGCATACTTCTGAAATGTTTGGTTGAACAAATCAACTCGGGTAGCTAGGTCTTTATGACTGACAGAAACTCGTAATGTGCGGGGTTTAGCAGACAAACCTCAATATATATATGGAAAAACTCTTTGAACTACATGTTCATTAAATTCAGATATTGTGTGAATATAAAGTATAAATTTTTAAAACTTGCTGAGCCTTTTAAAGCTTATCCTTGCAAATGTTATTTTCCTTTGCAGCTTTGTCCAATATTCCTGGAAGTTCAAGTGCACACTCTTGTGGATAGTTGGATTCTATCAAATAAGTTTATTGTATTATTACTTGACTATGTTTGGAAAAAACTTTGATGTAATAGTTTGGACCATATGTATTGAATTTTATTATGTTATTGGTTTATCAGTTAATTAGATTTACATTCTTAAGAGAAGATAAGAATAAGTGCAGTATCTATATGAACTATATATCTGAATGCGGGTATTGAATGATCTTGGGAGTTCTGTAAGCACTAAGGTCGCCTCTCGGTTCCAAGAACAATCTTATCATTTGTACTGTGAATGTTAGATAGATAGGAATTATCGGTATGAAAGAAATATCTGTAAGATCATAAATCTATACATCCAAGTGAGGGTATCCAGATACAGTAATTGTTCTGACGAGAACTATTATCTGATATGGATATTGTGAATTTTGGATTTATAGGAGTTATTATCTTATAGAATATTTACGTGAGCACCAAATATGCTACAGGGACTGTAGAGAATTTGGGGGCATCATAATTTGGTATCAAAGCCCTAGGTTAGAAACCTTAGGAGAAGACCCTTAGGATATAACCTTAGGAGAATGTATAGCATTGTTGGAGGGAAACTAAAATACTGAGACGGACTATATCCGTCTCTAATTCGCCTCTAAAATGCTTTTAAAGATTAATAAAAATTAATCATTTTTATTGAAGGCTATATCCATTTCTAATTCTGTTTCTAAAATAAGGAGGGAATTGCAGACTAATTTTTGGAGGGAAATAAAAGTCTGAGACGAAAATTTCGGTATCTAATCAGTTTTAGAAATAAATATTTATTTCTTTTTTAATTATTACTTTATGACGAGCACGGTAGGTCTCAAATCTGTTTCAAAAACGTGTTTAATTTTTTTTAAAAAAAATACTTAATTTTTGAGACGGTTAAATTTATCTCTAATTCTGTCTCTAGAATTTGAGACGATGCTGGTAGTTTCAGAATCCGTCTTGATTTTTTACTTCCAAAACATGTCGAGACAGCAAAATTTCGGTTTCTAAGTCCGCCTCAAATTGCTAGAATTAGAGACAAAACTTAGTCCGTCTCTAAAAATTGGTTTCATATGCCCAGTATTCTAGTAGTGTATATCTTACTCATTGAGTAGAAGAGTGGAGTAGGAATCGTTTAGTCTCCAAACCACTTAAAATCCTCATGTGTCTTTTACTTTACGTTAGTTACAATATACAATCTATAACTGCTATATTTGCTATGTGTTTGCTTTTCAATAATACTTGTTTTAGAACTGAAGATTTCTTAATAAATCTTCAAGGGGAGTTTTCAAACTAATATTATGATGTGTATAGATAAACTTAACTGTTTAACTATTTGGTAAAATCTAATTAAGCATAGAATTATAAAGATTTATTCAACCCTTTCTAGATATGTATTGTGCCTTTGAAAAATAACACACTGTGTTACAAGTAGTCCCCGGTCAAGAATGATGATTTGCAAGTAAGGATAAATGGTCATAAACGTAGATATGGTCCACGATATTCTAATTAAGTTCTAAATTTCACTCGAGAATTTTGTGCAGTTTTTGCATTTGCTGAATCAAGAAACTTTATAAAATTTGTCGTTCTAGTATATGTGAGATATGAAGATTTGTTATTTCATCTTGCAAACTGTGATTCTTATAATGGTTTGACGTTTATGTATTTCTTATGTATGAAGGTTATTCTCTTCACTATAAGCATGATAATGCCTGGAGAAGCTGTTGTTCCTCCATTATGTCTATCTGATGAATTATTAGATCTATACCTGTCAACCACATAATCAATGATCCATCTAAACAGTACATCTATCAGATTGAGCAACCTTTCTTATGTTCTTTGTCCTCGTGGTCGCGAGTATGTTTCCAGAATCGTTCAACAAAAACTCCTTTTCAGCTTCCATTGAAGGCCTCTTCTTTGTCTTAGACTGATTTTTACTTATTGCCAGAAATAAATATTTCCAATTACACCAAATACCCCTCCTTCTAAGTTGTCTGTTTTCCTATTCATTTCAGATCGTCTCCTATTGAACTTGTAATAGCAGTGTCCACCAAGTATTTAAGTTATATTTTGGTACCATATTCATATTCATAATATGTTTAAGAATCCAGTTTATGTTGCCACCACTTCTGTTTATAATTCTATGTTAAATAAGGAAGAGAGAGCAGTTTGGCAGATAGATCTAGTGGAAGATTCAGCACTTGATGGGCTTCACCTCTTCACTAATATATTTCAAATTATTTTATGGGTAGACAAAGAAACTAAAATACTAGTTTAATGACCTGGAGGATCAAATTTTATAAAATTTCAATCCATACTCTCCCTAATTTTGAAAAATGAGATAAGAAAGATAAGGTAATCAATCCTTTGGATTTAGTTCAAATTTAAAACCAATTTTGGAGATGACAACATACTAAAAATGGAAAGCTTGTTTCCATTCTACAGTGCAAGTATGTTCCACTGAGGGTTTGAAGTCACATCATGCTTCCTCTGGTGTCTTATCCTTCACAGCAAGAGTAGGGCATCGGTTGAGCAAGTGAACGGTCCAGTTGATGACTTCCATCCATAATTCTTTAGGGACTAAGCTTCTCTATCAACATGCATCGTACCATGTTCGTGATCTTCCGGTTCTTCCATTCTACAACCCCATTTTATTGTGGGGTGTAGGTCGCAGTGAGCTATTTAGCTATACCATTTGAGTTGCAATACGCATTGAATTCCAGTGAGGTAAACTCCCCACCTTGGTCAGTTCGAAGACAACATATAACATTTCCAGTTTCTTTCTCTACCAGATTTTTGAAATTTTTGAACACAATAAATGCCTCTAACTTGAGATTCAAAAAATAAGTCCATAACTTTCTGCTATAATCATCAATGAATGTGATTATGTACCTTTTATTACTGTCTGATTCGGGTGTGATGGGACCACAGATGTCGGCATGTATGAGTTACAACTTCTGAGTAGCTCTCCACAAACTCTTTTTAGGAATGGTCTCTCGATGTTGCTTTCCTACCATACATACTGTGCATACTTCAGAGGAGGCATTAAGAGGAGGCATGCCTTTCACCATCTTCTTGTAGGACAAGGTTTTCAGGCCCTTGAAATTTAAGTGCCCAAATCTACGATGCCATAAGTCAGTTTAATCTTCGGATGTGATCTTTAAGCATGCAGGAGCAAGAGCTTGAGCTTGCACTTGTGTTTACATTTCAACAAGAAGAATAAACATCCGATTAGCAGACATTTAAGTCTGCATAATCATCCCTCGTGCATGATGATAAATCTTGCATACTCCATGCTTTATTAGAATAGCTAGATTTCATTCTTGCTACTGGCCAATACTAAGTAGATTATTTTTAAGCTCAGGATAATAAAATACTTTTGTAATCACTTGACTTGTTCTGTTGACTTGTAGCTTGATGCTTCCCTTCCCCATCACTGCCATTTTGGTGTTATTGCCCAAATTTATAACCTGCCTGAAAGTCTCATCTAGATGGAGAAACCACTGCCTATCTCCAGTCATATGGTTGCTGCAACCTGAGTCCAGGAACCACACGCTCCTCTCTTAGAATTTTGAAGATCCACATAAGCCATCAGCAACATCTCTTGTTCTTCATCTAGTTCGGCATAATGAGCTTCCCTTTCCAAACTAGGAGACTCATATTGAAAGTGTCCTAGCTTGTGGCACTTGTAGCACTCCACAAGTGCTTTGTTAAAACCTTGCCTGCCTCTACCTCTTCCACGACCTCGGGATGCACCTCGACCACCTCTTCCTCTTCCTCTATCATATGAGACATTCAAAGATTGTTCATCACCTCCATTGTGACTGTTCATTCTTTGTTTATGAACAAGTAAGCTACTTTGAAGTGCATCTATGGTAAGTTTGTCCAAATCATTAGACTCCTCCACCGAACATACCACATAATCGAATCTGGAAGTCATCGATCTCAAAATCTTCTCAATGATTATGACATGCTCCATCTTCTCTCCATGAACTTTCATCTTATTTGCAATAGTCAGTACTTTCTCCCCTTCTTTCATCTGTAGAACCTCAAATTCTCTTTTTAAAGCTTGCAATTGAGCCCTCTTAACTCATGTTGACCCCTGGTATTTCTGCTTCATAGAGTCCCTGTAGCGCCCCCAAATCCGGGTCCCCAAAACCTCGGACATGGTGCATCACGATACATCATCTTCATACATATTCTATAAACTAATGCGGAATATATAAACATATATTATTTATTTCACAAGATTCTATTACATATCCCAAGGTCTGCTAACCTTAACTGAATACATACCTTAAGTAATTAAAAAGGTTTACAACATTACTTGCATATGATAACTAAATAGTTATGAATGCGTAATAATCTACTCTTATAGTTTGCCTTTGCCTCTGTCTTTCTTTGAGCCTTCGTCTTAATCTGAAATTTGTTAGCATGATATAGCAAGGGTGAGCAACGACTTTGCTCAGCAAGTTTAAATACAACAAGGATATATCATGATTGAAAGAAAGAATAAGCTTTAGAATTTTTAACAATATAATAATTGGGAAAGAGCATAAATCAGAGTTTCAATAAATGAATGACTGAACCAATAATGTTTAATGTCAACAAGGACCATGAACAACTTTAACTGAACTTTAGGGTAATGAAGGTGATCAGCCTTTCATACCTGATGAACATATACAACATGCACTAAGTGCGAATCAATAATTAGTATAGATGTGAATAATCGACAATAATTATTCACTACCATGCCTTGAAAATATAAATCAAGCTTGAGTTAGAGAAAACTTGCCTGTATCGTCGATTATTGCTACGCAATCTAATTTAATCGCTTTATTGAAAAGACCTATCAGTTATAAGATTGATTTTTCAATTAGTATAACATACTTATCTCATAATACTATTATTTTAAAAGTAAACTATCTAACACTTAACCACATAGTCAAATATTAGATAACCTTAACACCATACTAATTTACAAGTCTAAACCTAGCACACATCGAGTCTTTAATAGTATTCAATATAGTATACTGAGTGGTTTCCCACAAACAATTAACAAATTAGTTTCCGTCTCGTCTACACTGTTTTTACAGTGAGTTAAATCGGTTACTAATTCATATATACCTCAACTCCCTGAAGGAATCGTTTAGCCCAGCTACTATACATCAACCATTAAAGGGTACGATTGCATTACCTTAGACTTAACGCTTACTCGTTCATTTATAAGTTCTTATTATAACTCGGTAAACTATTTATGAATTCATGAGACTTAATATATCATTTCAGTAAATTGAAACCAAACTGTATTTCCTTCCTAATCTTTTCAGTTTCCATTTCAGCAAGCTTAAACAAAACTGACTTCTCTTCCTGTCATTTCAGTTTTCATTTCAGCACCCGGAATTGTTCATTTCAGGAAGCTGAAATACCTTTTTCACGAAAATACCAAATCAGCTTATTATTTTTCTATCCTTTGGCCAAACATATATACATATATTCCATACACCAAAAGAATATTTCTGGAATTTTTCAACTCCCTTAAGTATTTTTCAAAAATCCATTTCTAGTTAATTCCTTAAAAAATTATCTACCTCATACGTAACTCCAAAAATTCCCAACTCTTGGCGGGATCTTACACGTGTTAACGTGAGCTTCCAGTTTAAATTTTGTGGCCATCGGAGTTATAGAACTCCGGTTATAGAGGTCTTCGTCGAAAAAATACAAATATTGAAATGGTCATAACTTGGTCAATTTAAGTCAGAATGAGCTCATTTTTGGAAACAAGCTACTTTATCTCATATATTTTCATTTCTCAAAATATTGGAATTTATTTCATAAATTAATTTGCCAAAACTACCCTTGGCAAATAGTGGTAGTAGTTTTTTGTCATTTTTTAGTTTTGGCGTCCTTTGCTAAATTCAGTCCACACGGAAATTTATAACTCCTTTTTCAGTGATTCCACTTGAAAAAGTTAGAAGACTTATATATCTAACTCTAAAAATTAACCACACTCAAAAATTCAAAATAGAATGAGAGATATGGTCATTTTTATTTCATATTTTATTTTTACAAAACTCTTATTTTCAATACTTGGTGATTTGTAAGAAAACTTCCATATTCTCACATAATAACCAACATAACTCATCATATACCTACTAATACCTCATATACTCATGGATCTATCATGATCCATGATCTATTTCATCAAATAATCACCAAACACAAGATAAACACAATCAAGGCTAAGAAAAATTAAGTCTTCTAACTTTTGAAAAACCTACTTTCCCTTTTGTGCTTTAGATCCAATTTCTAACACTTATATAAGTTAGATCATACTTGAATCTATAGAAAACACATAGATAAAAGAGTTTTAAGCTTCCAAATTATAAACCCTCTTTTCCTTCAAATCATTAAAAGAAATTTAAAGCAAAGCTTAGAAATTATACCTTTGCTTTGATCTTCTTCTTCTTCTCTTCTATGGAGATTTTTTTTCTCCTTCTCTCTCCCTAAGGGCTGCCGCCCCTCTCACCTTTTCTTTCTTCTCTCACCGAGTCTCTCTCTTGTTCTCTCTCTAATATCTTTTGTTTTCTCTCTCTTTTAGTTATGAAATGAAAGAAAAACCAAATGAGATATTAAGTTTGTTAATTACAACAAATTAATGAATAGATATATCATATCTATCCATATCCTAGCAAATCTCTATCCTTTCTCTCTCATCATTACTACAAATGGTTGCTTGCAAGCATAATCAAAGTGTTGGCCCATTAATAAGGTGACACCACATAAAGTGATTTACCTAATAAAGTTACTACTCATCACATACACCACTCATTCTCTTCTCCCACCATTTTCGGCCACGTGGCCTATTACCCAATCCATTTTTGTTTTTATTATATGCTTCCTCTAATGACTATAATACCATTGCCTAAGTGGGCTAAGCTTGGGCCTTAATTTATGTTGGGCTTGCCTTTTCTTAATCCTTTGGGCTTGCAAATTTAATCCTTGTTTTCCTTACTAACAAAAATGAACTTGGGCTTCCTCTATTAATTAAATTAGGCCATTATTATACTTGCCCCATACATGATATATTGGGCTAGTTTAATAATTTAATTGCTCTTAAATCAATTTATCTACAAGTCCAATGCTTAAATAAATAATTGGGCTTATTTAAATTACTTACCCTTCTTAGTCCATTAAATCTATTATCACTAGAACTAATGCTCAATATTTTTGATATTTACATATTCTTAATTATCGTTTTATACAAAATAAATATATACACATTATATAATGTATATTTATTTAATCATACACATAATTCACATAAGTCAAAACATACTCCACTAAGTGTATTAACTTAATAGCCCTAATTGACTTAATAAGTTATAAACACTCATATAATCATATAAGATAATCTAATAGGTTGAGATATATTTTATAAATCTATTAGATTAGGTCACTAGTATATAGTTAACATACTAGGACTATTAAATAAAGATAACACTTGAGGTTATTTAATTCAAATACCTAATTTATATTTTAGGTCACCAAACTTTATAGGTATCATAGTACCTTATCCTTAATATCCTTCAAGTATATATAGATTCATTTCTAGGGTTTAGAAATTTTTGTAACCCATATTTTCTCTATTCTCATTCAAATAGTAAACCATATATGTTCTTCTTTAAAAATGTTAAATTATTCCTCAAATTCTCATCTAGGTTTTATCCCTTATCTTTTATTTTAATCGTTCAAGATCTTATAAATTTTCGGGTTGTCACACTCCCATATGCTCTTCGAACTCTCCTTATCAAGGATTGTCTCCAAGATAGTGCGATCAATGGCTTGAAAAAGGTAATTTTTCACCTTTAGGTCCTTGAGTCGTTGCGCCTCCATTGTTTCATTTTGTTCCTCTGTTGGTACAGCTCCACCTTCTATTGTGAGAATTCCTGACTCTATCAAGTGCCAATACTCTTTGGATCGGAGGAGATTCTCCATGTGCATAGACCAATGGTCATAGTGACCATCGAGATGAGGAATAACATCTTGAACGTATTTCTTTGTTGCCATCGCACTTTTCCCCTTTTTTTGATCCTCACAGAGTGTTTCACTCCTCTCTTGTTAGGATACTACAGTTCCTAACTTCTCTCAATCAGGCCTTGTGTGTAGCTCTGATACAAGTTTGTTGTACTCTCAAGCTCTAATCAAACAGCACAAATAAACTGGGAGTTCGAAACAGCTTGTTTATTCAAGAAAAGATACTATGGCTTTAAACAAGCCTTACAAAACAGAAATTGCAAAAATAAAGCTACCACATTTACACAACCTAAAGACGTAGTCAATTTGTTACCCTAAACTAAAGTCCTACAAACCAGGACATTATTAACAGAAGCAATAACTAAGATGGACTAAGTCATATGGACTTAGTCACCAAGTAATCAACAAACCCAACAAATTCTTCCTGCTTAAAAAAATAAAGAAAGTGGAAACACAAAAAACTTGTTTATATATATTCCAATTTTGCTATGCAAGGATACGCTTTGGCCTTGCCTAATTGCAAAATTCGAATTTGTATCCTCGCCTAGCAAAATTGGAATTTAAAGAAACAAGTTTTTGGCTTAAGCCTTATTTGCTGTGGTAAAGTTCCATTTGATAAATTCCTAATACTTTGTTTGTAAGTTTTTATTTGAGGGGAAAGAAATGGAAATGATGAGAAAATAATTAAAATCCCTTTAAATTCCATGTTTGTGAGTTTTTATATGGTGGAGTAGAAGAGATTTGGAGCTAAAATTGATTACATTTTTGACTCAAAATTTTTCTCAAAAAAGTGGGAGAATTTAGAGAGATGGGAAAAGATGTGAAAATGAGATATTTTACATTACAAAAATTAACCTTTTAAAATAAATAATATGACAATTTTGTCCCTTAATAACTCAATTACGTACTTTTTAGGTTATGAAAATATCATTTTTCTCTTTGTTCGCTCTGTCGAGTTCCTCCGTGCTTGCTCCACTTGCGCCGCCGCTTGCTCCCCTTTCTTCGTCTTTTTCTCCGTCGCTTTCTCTGCATGCTTCGCCGCTGTGGTTCTTTTTGTACGCCATCAATTTTTTCGATTTACTTCTTTCTGTTGAAATCTCTGGTAAGATCCCCAAATTATGTACCCTAATTTTTTCAAATTTGCTTCTGGTGAATCTCGACAATTTCTTCTTCTTCCTCTTTCACTCTCCTAATATGCTTATGTGAGTAATTTGATGATGCGAGTTCCGAATATAACATTAATTCCAAGGTAGAGTGGAAAATTAGATCATCAATATTACAAGGATCGAAGGGCACCCTTCAGATTCTGACAACGTGATTAGGAATTTTTCTGCTTGAATTATGTCTAAATGTTAAATGTTGAAGTTGTATGGTCTTATGTTGTTCTATTCAAAAAATTAATATGGTTCAAAGGAGAATAAAGTATATCAAAATTATGTAGTTATTATTTTCTCCCTATTTCTTAGTGTTTCTGAAAATTGAATTTAAATCCTAAAATAAAACAAATGATATGATTGTGGATTTCAGAGAATTTTGCACTGGGCATTACTCTGAGTAACTGTTTGCTTTGGTGAGTGAATAGCAATCTGTCCAATATTTTTACTCTTCTGAATATGAATAACTGTAAATGGACATGTGTACTCTGGGACTTCATGTTGTAGCTTCTTATAGTAGATTAGGGTCTTTAGGGGAATGTTTTGGAATTGAAATTTGGTAATTGCTTAATACTCTATTATGGTTTTTGTCGTTTCTGCAATTGTCATTTGATAAGATCACTTGAGTAGCTGCATTGATCCAGATCTTAGGTAATTCCTGCACCTTTGAAAATTAATTTTCAAGTCATGAATTTTGCCTTGCAGTGTAATGAATTCCTCAATATAATACCACCTGCATGTTTGACCTTTTCTGCTACTTTTTTACTTTGGTGAGTGAATAGTTGTAAGAACCTGAAAATTTCTTATATTTATTTTATAATAATAATATTAAAATAGTGAATAATTTTTTTTATTTACTATATGTGAATTGTGCATGTTTGATGTAGCATGTAAATGAGATTTAATAAATATGTATTATGTATATGTATTTATTAAGTAATGAAACTATAATTGTTGTGAACAATTGGGATAAAAATTAAAGAGGTGGTTTAAGTATATAATGTATATGCTATAACCAAAGTTATTAAAATAAGTTCTTATATGAGATTATTTTAGTAAGGCAAGGAGATTATAATTATTATAATATCTTAATGAGGTAAATAAATTCTTGTTTGAATTTATGAGAATGAAGAGGGGGATATTATATTTTCTTATAATATCTTAAGTAAGCAATTAATATTAATTGCAAGGGTTATTATGTTATGGCATATTTATTTTATATTTATAAAATGAATATGTAATTAAGATATATTATATTTAAAGTATATATTTTATATATATTTGCAAGAGATTAGTTTAGTTGGAGTAAGTAGTAATTTAATTAATTAAATTACTAAGGGGGTGGTAAGTAAAATAGTTAATATAAGAGAAGAGATTAGTTGAGTTAGTTAGTAAAATTAAGTAAAGATTATTACCTAATAACTAGTTTACTGTGGCAAGCTAACCTCTTCAAGTATGTTATTTTGTTTGCCGTGAAAGAGAGAAGAGAGAAAGGAGTATGGTTTACTCTCAATAGACTTTGGCCCCAAGTATTTTTGACTTAACAAAAATTAGTCAAGCTTTCTTCCCCTTCTTCTTCCTTCAACCCGTGACTTCTCTTCTCTTATACCGGTGATTTTTTGAACTTTTCTCAATGGTTAAGTGAAAGAGTTTGTGTGAGAGAGCTTGGAGAGATTGAAGTTAAAGGTTAAGGATTATCAAGCTTGGAGAGTAAAGAATTCAAAGGTATACAATTTGTTAGTTCCCAGTAGGCACACAATAGATCTAGAAGGGGGGGGGTTGAATAGATCCTTTGAATTTATAAAGTCTTTTGCATTTTAAATTTGTATAGCTAAGAAGTTAGCATATGGCAAACATAAGAATCATTTCAAGCACAGCGGAATAAGTTAAATCTCCCCTTCATTGATATATTGATAAACATTAATACATTGTTCTTGGAGTTAGTTTAGTTGTAAGTAGTTAGTACATACATAGCAGTTATAGCAGTTAGGTACACAATGTAAAGACATAAAGTAAATGATAGAATGTAAAAGACACAAAAGGGTTTTAAGTGGTTCAGAGCCAACTCGACTCCTAATCCACTCTTCTGCACTCTCGCAGGAAATCCACTAATGAGTGGGCAGCACCCTGAATCACTAAGATTCCTTCAAGGCCAGCAGCCCTGGAACTTCAGCTCACTTTTGAACTCTTCAAGCCCTTTGGCTTGGAACTCCTTTAGTTCACTAAGAACTCTTAAAGCCATTTGGCTTGGAACTCTAGTTCACTAAGAACTCTTCAAGCCCTCTGGCTTGGAACTCATTTAGTCCCTCTGGACAAGGACCCTTTGGCCCTGGCTACTTGTAGTTGTAGTAGTTGTTGTTGTTGTTTGTGCTTTGCTACTTAGATGTCTTTAAGCTTGATCATCTTGGTACTTAGCAGCTAGGCTTGGTCCTCAGCATTCTGATTCGAGTCTGGACCTCTTCTATGGTGTAGCTGATCTTCAGTCTGTTTAGCTCATCTTCATTTGCTGTCAGCTGTGCACCATCACCACATAGGACTGCTAAGGCTTTTCATTGTGGGTCACCTTCTTCTGACCCTTAGCATCCTTTGAACCCTTCTTGAATGATATGCAGACATGGTTCTACATCTTTTCTTGTTCAGCTTCTGGTTCTTCATGGTGATCTGTTGAGTGGCTCTTCTGATCTTCTTTATGCTCAGCCACCTTCCTGAATGCTATCTTCTTGGCCTTCTCGGCTCTCAGCTTGGCTGCCATCTTTATTGGCATTCTCATCCTTGTTGAGTGAAGCTTTAGTCTGTTCAGTCCTTCTTTAAGTCTGCTTCACTTCCACCTTCGTAGTCTCACTGCCACTGAGACTTGTTCTCTTCAGCTCTGGTGGAACTCGTAGAGTCAACAATGTAGCATTCCAACAACTTGACGAATCTACAACTCAGCAACAACTCTTATCTTTGAAGCTTGTCCTTTAAATACCCTTCCATAATCTTCCCGTTGGAAAGTAGCCGTTGGAAGCTATTTGAATTGCTTCGCAGATCTCACATGACATCTCCTTTTTGACTTTATTGACACAGCAGTCTGCTTTCTCTCTACCATATCAGAGATGTCACTGTTCCATGTCAGGCTGGTAGTCCTCTTTATTACTCCTCTCTGATTCCTTGATTCGAATCCTTAGGAGTTGTCCTTCTGCATCAATGCTCTCAAATAGCAACGTTCGGATGTCAGTCTTCAGATTAAACCGTTGCCAATACTTCAATCTTTAGATGTCAGAACTCTACGATTCTGATGCAGATGTTCTTGGACCTTGATCGTAGTGTGTCATATTGAATGCTACTTTAACTGGCAGAGACAACACTACGATTTTGATGAGTGTTCTTGGATCTTTAATGTAGAACATCTCTTCCTTCATTTGTGCAGTGTTTCAACACTTCTGCTTGCATTGACTGATCTCAGGAACTGATATTTTGACTTGTCATTCTGACCTCTTTTGAATAACAAGACACTTCAGATTTGTGGCATACCCAGCTCCTTTCTCCTGGTGATCTCCCGTTCACCTATCTTCAATGGTCTGGCCCATGCTTAATCACTTCTGTCTTGTTCTTCACAAATTGGCCGGTATCTCTGTAGATTGGATGAGTTCCTTCTTTACTTTGACAAACACTACTGATCTTGAGTGATTCTCAAGATCATTGTCTTCTGTTCTCTTGACAGCTACTGCACTTGCTGACTTTCTCCAGTCAGTCACTTTGCATGAAGTCTTCTTCTGATTAGCTTGTGGAAGACTTCATCTCGAATGGCCTCACAACTCAGTCTGCATGTTGATAGAGTTGATGTTTAGATCTTCTGTTAGCTTGTATGCCATTCGGTGAGTGCTCTCTGGTACTCTTCATGTAGGATGTATCTTTGTAGCTCAGACCAGAGGCTTCATGCTTTGGATATATTGGGAGTACCCATTTGATGAGAATTGTGTTGACACTACGATTCTTCCCTTAGCGTTGTTGAGCAACCCTTGTGGAAGCCTTAGTTCTGCAGACTACGATTTAGCTTAGTTGCTGCAGACATTATGATTCCGAGATCAGACCTTGACAGACTACGATTCTGCCTTCATACTTGCTACCTTCGTCTGATCTTCCCCGACTACGATCTCTGCCTCTGATGATCATTAGACTCCACTATTTTCAGTGTGATCTACAATTCTTGACTTGGTTCTGGCAGTTTCTCGGTCGGCTCATAGACAGACTGTCTCTTCGATTCTGAACATGACTTCCTTAGCAGACTACAGCTCCCAGGAAATTCTTCTTGACACACTACGATTCTTCTAGTTTCTCCTGGCAGACTACGAACTCCGAGATCTACTACCCTGCAGACTACGATTCCGCCTTGATAGCTCTCGAGTCTTCTTTGTCTCTCCTGGCAGACTACGATTCTGATGCAGTGCTTCGACAATCAGACATGCCTATTTATTATATTATAATATCAACCTAACAAGTTTGATCTTTCTATATTTATAGTCCATGTACATCATTTCTTTTTAAGGACTTTACAAAGCTGTTTTGCTTATGTAGGATCAACCTAACATATTTGATCATTTCAGTCTAAGTCCTTGTACATATATTTCTATTATCTATCAAAGGACTTTACAGCTTTTATCAATGCAAGCATACTTGCATATTCATTCATTTATATCATAATCAAATCATATATAAATAGGAATAACATTCTTATGTATATTCCTAACACAATTTTTATTGGTTTTGTTTAACTTCATGTAATAGTATACTATATTTACTAAATTTCTATCAAAGGAGTTTGGTAGTTTAGTATGAAAATTAGATGAGTTTCATTGTATACAATCTATTATTATCCATGTATATGTAATATGGAAAAACTAAGTTTGTTAGTCAACTTTAGTTATTCAAGCCCATTGATTTTATTGGATTTTGTATATGAAATATATATGAATTCATGTTAATAGAAAGATTGGTGTTGTGGGATGTTATAGGAATGGAATGGGGGAAAACCGTTTATAAACGGCTAAGAAATCGAATAGAATAAAGAATGCACGTAACATGTTCGATTAATAGCCGTAAAGGATAAAAATGTCCAAGAACTTGGAATTTAAACGAGCTAAAACTTTAGGCGAGTTATATTATGTTAACTAGAGCTTAGTTAGTAAGAAAGTTAGGTTGAATCGCATTACGGTGACATTTGAGCGTTAAACGAAAAGTTAAAAAATTTGTGCGAACGATCAATTTGGGCACCTCGTTCAGACAGCTTAATATACCCGAATATCAGTCCTGATATTTTTTAAAAATACTTTGCCATACCATGTACAACCTATCCAAAAATCAGATTAAACAAAGTTATGGGCAGCGCAGGAGAAAATCGTAAAGTAGCCACCTCGTTAAGCCGGGCAGCAGGAGCAGTAGACCACTGCAGGCAGCACGCCGCGCGCGGGCGCATGCACACGCCGCACGCTACTGTGCAGTTTTCTTGCAGGCTAGTTTGAGGCAGATTTTGAGGGGCTTTCATGAACTGTTTTAGCGAGCTAATTTTTGGTAAAAATACTATGCCATGAGTTCTATAACATAACAAAAATTCACTATTATCCGACTTGTGGTTTGAGAATTAAAAATAGGCGAATAGGCATGTCAGAACACAAAATTGGGCGACGACGAACGTCAACGCGTCGAGCGATTTTGACGTTCGGCGTTCTGATTCGCGTTCCTGTGAACGTTTTAAGACTTAATAAAGTTAATAAAGCCTTACGAAGTGAGTTTTGACCGGAAATGGGATTTTATGCCAAGAAACTAACTTTCGGGTATAATTTAAGCAATATAATTATGTAATAAATATAAATTTTCATATTTAGACGAAATAAAAACTCGCATGGCCTATAAAATTATTTTGTGAGACAAAATAAACCAAGAGACCTTTAAAAATTCCGATAAATCATAAAAGTGATATTTTGTGGTTTTTGAGGGCTAAAAAAACCTTTTTGAGCCGAGCAACATGTAACGATATATATATATATATATATATCGTCAACGTTAATATTTGTAAACCAATAAATTAAATGTTTTTATATGAAGCAACTATCCGAGCGACTTGTGAAAGAATAAAATAATATAAAAATTGTTATTATTCCAGAAATAATATAGTAAGTTACATTTTTCTATAAAAGCTAAATATGAGCTGTTTATGAACCGAACTCGAGAAATAAATTATGAAATATTTGTGAGATAGAATATTTAAGGTTTAAGTTCAAATATGTAAAATATTTACATGTTAATATTGTAAGGAACCATTAAATAGTAATGAATAGTTAAAATGGAATAGATTCCTAAATGAATCATAGTGAAATTTGAGATTGGATTAAATAATGTTAGTTTATGAACTAATAATTATTAATAATAAATATACATGCATGTTGATGATATATTTTATTATCTAACGTGAGTATGTATGTGAATATAATTATGTAAGAATTGTGAGGTGACTATAAGTTAAATTGAGTGCTAATCTCCTTATAAGGCAAGTTTCTTAACTTTCTCATATCTAAATTGAGTATGTTTCTTAAACTTTTGCAATTCTTTTATGCGACAGTTATTATAAAAATCATAATTTACTCATTTGGGGTAATATTTTCAGTTTAATTATATATAAGCAATTAATTCTTCTTGTTTATATATAATGCTATAGAGATAGAATTTTTATTCCAATTAGCTTCGAAAATTGCTTGAGATAACGATGTATACATTAAATAAAACTCAGTATACATGTATCGTTGATATATTTCAAATTCTTTCATATTAAGTCTTGAAATATAATTGTTTATTTAAGCTATCCATTTATTTTATTCTTCTAAATGGATTATAAATGAGCAAGAACTTCCCTAACTTGGGTTTATTTTTATATTGCGTCCTGGGGACGACAAAGAGGAACTGAAAGTATTTGTTCCACTTAGATAGTATTGATCAATGCAAGGCATAAAGGGTTGATCACCCATCGTGATCGTAAGACCATGTCGATTCATAGATAAAATTTTTTGATAGAACCTTTTAAAAAGAAAAGCAAGTTATTGAATTTATAACGACTTAGCATATTTAAATCACTATGTCGTTTCAAAAATATGAGATTATCATCACAATTTATGTTAATTGCTTTACAAACTTGTTTTACTGTGAAAGCAGAATCAGCTAAAAATATTTATTTTTTTTGCATGTTAATTATTGATTATTATACTTGCTGAGCAATTAAATGCTCATTCTTGCTTTATTATAAATATTTTCAGTTAAGAAAGATGAGGCTGAGAGTTCTGGAAAGGATAAGGGCAAAAGAAAAATGTCAGCTTAGCTAGAAGGATCTTATATAATAGATAGGTTTTTGGGTGACATTACTACATACCTATCATGTTAAGACTTATTTAAAGGTTTTCGTACTTGGGATAGAGGAACTTTGATGTAATAACTCTAATTTAATAATGCTTTAAATTTGTTAATATTTAGAATCGTGTAGCACCAGATATAGGTTTTTAAGTACTTATTTTTGGGGGCGTCACAAGTTGGTATCAAAGATGTAGGTTTAAAGCCTTAGGTTGGGTTACCTTGGGTTATAACCTTAAGATAAATTAGTTAAAAAATGAGGGAAATGACTTATCTGGAGTTAAGTAGTATGAATGTTAGGAATTTGTTTATAAGAATAATAGTAACGATAAAATAATTTACAGATAATTGTTAATTGTTATTTGTATATAAATGTCTGTAAGAATTACTAATGGAATTATTGTTATCATTTTCTTATAGGTGTCTGAGGTCCAGGTAGAATTTGAAGGTCAACCACCGATAGAACCACAACATGTGCATATACCAGTACCAATGGTAGAGATAGACTCTGAGCCTGATGAAAATGAGGATCCTAATGAGGGATTATTTCTAGATGAACTGGATGAGGCTCTAGAGGATAATGAGTTTGAGGATATATCGCCAGAGATGTAGGAAGCTTTAGCTCAGTTAGGAGCTATGATTCATAATCTGATGGGTCAGAAGATAAATTTGACAGCTAGGTTGCAGGTAGCTGAGAATAGAAACCAATACCTAGAGGGTCAAGTGCAGAATCTGCAGATAGATTATCATGAACTCCAGAACACAAGGACTTATAAATTGCAGAGGCAAGAGTCAGACCAGTATACCCGTCAGGTAGATTATAATTTGAGAATGTGGAAAAGAAAGGCTAGGGAATGGGGCAGGAATATAATACTTCTCTGGAAAGGGTGCAAGCAGCGGTCTGGGAGAATCCTAATGAGGTGGGACAGTTCAAGCGTTCAATCACTCGTGCTCGAGTGATAGCTATTGCAGAAGATGAACGTGTTGGGATTAATGTTGCAGGACACGAGGTAGTCTAGTGGTTGGGTTTTCGTAGGAACAATGTGACTTTTGGAGAAACTTTTGTATATATGTGTAAATATGGTAGCAAGTAGGTGATCCCAACTTTTGGTATTAATATTGGGAATACTTTTGGGGAATCTTAACTTAATGGTAGTTAAGGATTCGAGCAAGAAAACCCTTTTGATGTACAGAGAGTATGAAATGTAAATAGCAAGTGAATGATATGGTTATGTAAATAGCTGGAAATGTTAGGAGATATGTAAAAGAACATGTTTAATATTTAATAAAATATTGGATGTGTTTTTTTATGTGCATGCTTTTTTTTCATATATATGGGTAAGCAATAAGTTTGATAATAATAAATTTTATTAAATAGATAATGTTGCGAAGAGTTTGAGGTCGAGGTAGAGGAAGACCAGCAAGGAACAGGAACAGAAATAGGGATGAAGAACCAAATAATGAATATAATAATAATCAAGGTGGAGGTCAGGAGGATCCAATGCAACAGTTTATAGACCGTTTAGTGGGATCTTTTCAAAATAGAGATGTTCCTAACTCGAATGTGAATATATCAGTCATTCATGTGGCTAGTTTCAAAGATTTTAAAACTGTTGGACCACCAGAATTTCGAGGTACTACTGAACCATTAGAAGCTCAATCTTGGATATAAGAAATTGAGAAAGCATTTGAAATAGCAAGGGTTGGGGCTAAGCAGAAAACTTTATTTTCCACTTATATGTTAAAAGAGGAAGCAAATTTTTGGTGGGAAGCAAATAAGACAAGAGTTGGCGCAGGAGTAATTACTTGGGAAAGATGTAAAGAAATTTTCTTTGAGAATTATTTTCCTCCTGGTATGCAGAGTAGGATGGAAGTTCGATTCTTGGAACTTAAGCAAAATGATATAACAGTATCACAGTATGCAACTAAATTTAATGAGTTGGCTCGATTTGCTCCACACCAGGTGGATACTGAGGAGAGGAAAGCAAGACGTTTTGAGCAAGGATTGAAGCCTTGGATTTATAATAAATTATCTTTTTTGCAAATCGACTTCTTTTGGTGCAATTCTTGAAAAGGCAATTATCGCTGAAGGAGGTAGTGAGGCAATGAATCTTTACAAAAAGGATCAAAAAAATAAAGGAAAGATTGAGGGAATGGTTAAGATAGAAATGAGTAGTGGAAGTGGAATTAATAAGAAGAGGAAATGGAATAACCCTGGTAATGTTTATCCTAGTGGTCAGCAGAAGAAAAAGTTTGAACCTTGTAAAAATTATGGGAAGAGCCATTCTGGAGTTTTCTTGAAGGGAAAGAATGTGTGCTACAAATGTGGACATGAAGGTCATATCTCTCCAAACTGCCCTAATCCAAAGAGGAGTCTTGGTTGTTTCGTTTGTGGAGCATTGGATCATCTGGCAAGGAATTGTCTGAAGAAAGGAACTGAAGGAGGAACTGGCAACAAAGGAAATAGTAGCGGGAAAGTAGGAGTACCAGGTTTAACTCCGCAGAATAGGCCGGTCGCCAGAACTTTTAATATGACGGTGCAGGATGCAGTGGCATCAACGAAAGTAGTTGCAGGGATCGTCTCAATCAACAATATTAATGCTTACGTATTGTTTGATTCTGGAGCAACTTGTTCTCTCGTATCCCATGAATTTGCTAGACGGTTAGAAATGCCTTTATCAAATTTAGAGATTCCCTTAAAAATTGAGGCTGCCAATAAAGAAGTAATTCCTGTAGAGCATGTCTATAAGGATTGTTGTGTTAAAATAAAGGAATTTAGTCTAACTGTGGATTTGTTCCAGTTCAATTGGAGGAGTTTGATGTTATATTGGGAATGGATTGGCTATTTAAGCATGGGGCAACCATTGATTGTCAAAAGAAATTAGTAAACCTTAAACCTACAAAGAAATCTAGGTTGGTGTTTTATGGTACTAAATCTCCAAGACAATCTCGATGTCTGTTAATGGTGCAAGCAAAGAAGTTGTTGCAAAAAGGTTGTGTAGGGTATCTAGCTTATGTGGTAGATACTCAACAAGAACTGGGGAAGATAGAACAGATTGCAGTCGTAAATGAGTTTATAGATGTTTTCCTAGAGGAAATACCTGGTCTCCCACCGGACAGAGAAGTAGAGTTTGTGATTGACTTAGTGCCAGGTACATCACCAATTTCGAAAGCACCGTATAGGATGACTCCTGTGGAAATGAAGGAATTGATTGTACAATTGTAAGAGTTATTAGATAAGAAGTACATTCGACCCAGTACATCTCCTTGGGGAGCGCCTGTGTTGTTTGTAAAGAAAAAAGATGGATCATTGAGACTTTGTATCGACTACAGGGAGTTGAACAAAGTAACGATTAAGAATAAATATCCGTTGCCTAGGATCGACGATTTATTTGATCAATTAAAAGGGGCAAAATATTTTTCAAGGATAGATTTAAGAATTGAATATCATCAGTTGAAAGTAAGAGAAGAAGATGTTCCAAAAACAACATTCAGAACTAGTTATGGTCACTACGAGTTTCTGGTAATGTCGTTTGGATTGACGAATGCACCATCCGCGTTCATGGATATGATGAATTGAGTATTCAAGCCGTACTTGGATATGTTTGTGGTTGTGTTTATAGATGATATTTTGGTTTATTCCAAGACGTAGAATGAACATGCAGAACATTTGAGAATTGTGTTGGAAACTGTGACGCCCCCAAATCCGGGTCCCCAGAACCTCGGACCTGGTACGTTACGATACATCATTTCTATAAGTATTGCGGAAGATATAAACATAAATTGTTTATACAATAACCTTTACACCTAATTCCCAAGGTCTGAAACCTTAACTTAATACCTGTATTCAATATCCTATACAACATACAATGTCATACGCCTTCGCCTGTATCTGAAGTATTCGTTTAAATCTGCAATGTTTATCATGATATAGCAAGGGTGAGCAACAAGTTTGCCCAGCAAGTTTAAGTACAAAAAAGATATATCATGATTGAAAGGAATGAACAATAAGCAAGCCGACTGTCAACAATATAACAATTGTGAAATAGCATGAATAAATTTTCATAACTGAACGACCGAGACAATAAAAATGAATGGTCAATAATGAACATGAATAAATCAACTGGACCAAATGGTAATGAAGGTGATCAGCCTTTCATACCTGATGAACACATGCAATATGCACAACGTGCGAATCAATAATTCATGGACGTGATGTAATCAACAAGGATTAACCACTAGAATAATTGAAGAATCATAACTCAAGGTTGAGTTAAAGAAAACTTGCCTTTATCGCCGACTACTGCTACGCAATCTAGTTAGCTTCATTTGAAGACCTAATATTGATAATATCGATCTCCCAATTAGAATAATATCATCGCAATAACTATTGCTAATTACAGTTATAAAATAACCTAAACACATTATCACATAATCCTATTGGTCAACAGAACACATAAGACCTAGTATCAAGTTAAACTATTTCAGTCTGAGTTGAGTTCAGTACTATTTTGACATCCCGATTTCTTAATCGGATATTTATCGAGCCTATTATCAATAAGACTCTACTTAAACTGGTTCACAATTATCTTAGATAATTTATTTATCAGTCAAAATAATTTCCAAAGTCTTGTAATAATTTTTGAATAATTATTATCATTTATTAAGATTTTTCAATCATCAATATCATATTTATATGATTTAAATACCACAATATTTCATTATCATTAATATTTATTTAATATTAAATACTAATGAAATATATGTCATAATATTATGATATATTTATAATATCTCAAAGTATTTTTAATACTTTATTATTGCTTTTAAATGATTTTAAAGTAATTAAAATCATTATTAAATAACTGCCATTAATATTAAAATATTAATGTATTTATTGACAAAATATCAAAAGTTATATTTTATAACTTAAAATAATTTTTATAACCTTTAAATCATTTTTATATGATTTTTAAAATATTAATTCTATTTTTCCATAATTTATTTAATATAATTATTAAATAAATCAATCACTGCCAATATTAATTTATTAATTAAATTCATCACAAAATATTAAAAGTCATTAAAAATAACTTAAAATAATTTTCTTATACCATAATATATTTTTAAATGATTTTTCAAGTATTAAAATCATTTTTAACTAATTTATTTAATATTATAATTAAATAAATTAAATACCATTAATATTAAAAAAAATATTAAATATTATTGAAATATATTCAAAATTATTAAAAACCCATTTTTAGGCTTTAAAATAATTTTTAGGAATTTATTATGAATTTTTAATAATTAAAAACTATTTTCTCTAATTATTTAATAAAATAATTAATTTTATAATTAAACTGTCGCTAAAGGGTGCCTATAGCGACAAAACTGTCGCTATAGGTGTTCTTGAGCATGTCAGAACCTTCAAAGGCAGTCACAAGGTTACTAGTTTGACCACTTCAAATTTAATGTTCTTGATGTTATCTGGGACGATAATGGTGTTAAGCATGTAGTATAAGTGTAATACTACAACTACATACTAAGTTCATGGCCAAAACATATCAAATCAGCAAGATCTAAGCTCCAGAAAAACTTGTCAGAGCTGTTCTTCATTTCTGGGTTTTCCAGAAATGAAGAACAGTTGCTGGGTCCTACTTTCCAAGCCTTGAATCTTGAGTTCTTGGTTTTCTCAGTGTGTCCTAAAGGTTCAAACATGTAGTATTGATGTCAAGGAACATATATCACACACTATATACATCTAACAACATCACATGAACAAGATCTGGCATGGTCAAACCATGTCAGAAAACTTGTTCTTGAGCATATCTGGGTTTTCCAGAAATTCATAAGGCTGGTGGTCAACCCTAGTTTGACCACCCATATCTTTGATTATATGCATGTTCTGGGTGATATAAATGTATGATTGTGTAGCCTACATGTCATTCTACAACATAAATACAACAAAATGACATAAAAACTTAAACACAACAAGATCTAAGGCTTTGAAAATCTTGTCAGAGGCTTCCTGGGAAATCTGGGCTGCCCAGAATCAGTCTCTCATGGTTGGTCAACCATGTTTGACCACCTATATCTTGAGATCTAGACATGGTATGAACTTGATTCCACTTCCAGTCTACTCTTCTCATGGCATATAACAAGTCTATAACTTAAAACACAACAAACAACTAACAGGTAAAGATCTATGGGCCCTGACATATGGCTGTCAGGCCATATTTTTAGGGTTCTTGGACAGTTGCTAAAATCCTATTTTCATGCACTTAGATGTTAGGGGTCCATGATATAACAACCCAGATCACTAAATATCATCACATAACATATAATTAAACAACAAAACATAAAATTCACAGAGATCTTAAAGATCTAGCATGAGTTAGGGTTTATACCTTTATGCTTTGATTTTTGATTTCTGATCCTTGAATATGTTATTGGAAGGCTATGAACTGATATTATCTTAACTTCTCACTCCCTTTCACTCTCCATTTCGAAATTTTAGAGAGAGAATGGTTGGATAACTTTGAAAAATAAAGTAAGTTATTTTACTTACTTTTTAAGTTATAAATCTTTGATTCATTGTATTTGTATTGCAAGGTGGCACAATATATCAGATTTGGGATAGATTTAAGGCACATGGCATATCTTAGGGTTAGTAAACAACCAATATCTTGGCAAGATCTACACTCCACCTATTAAATAATGTGAAAAAGGGCATTTTGGTCAATTGCCTTATAATTTTAAAGGCATTCTTGTCATTTAACTTACCCTTAGGTTTTAACCCTTAAGTTTCAACCCTTAGGGTTTAACCCTTAGATTTTACAAATTTAATTCTAGAATTTTCTAATTAGGGTTTTAAATAGAAAATTTAGCTTTCTAAATAAAAAATTAGGGGTTCCTAATTGTATTAAGGTTTCCTAATAAATCGTTAGGGTTTTTAATTGTACATTGATGTTCTTAATATATCTTTAGGGTTGGTCACTGATATAATTATCTGATCAACCCTTGACCCTTAACCACATACTGTACACATATACAATTACTGTACACAAAACATATACACTTATACACTTAACCTTGTAAGTCTTCACCAAAAATTTTTAAATCCATAAAAATCCTTCATAATAATGTCAAATCCATACACTTATTTTCTGTCTAGGTCTATTATTTAACCTTTAATCCATCATTTAAAATTTTAATAATTGTCCAAATTTTTGGGTTGTCACATTCACCCCTTCTTCTAAGAATTTCGTCCCCGAAATTACAGCCTACAAATCCCTACTTCCTTCATTCATCAAAACTAGGTTTTCAACTTAATCTTTATCTGATTTCCTGAATACATATGCCTTCCTTCTATGAGGAACTATTCAATCATCACTTTCTACCCAGACTTCTCCCCAAGGAGTAAAAAAAACTTTTCAAATTATGCTGAGGGGTCATATAGACCATGAACACATAGGTTTAACGATATTTATATCGCAAAACAATAACTACTAAGTATGTTTACAATCACGAAGAAGGTAAACTACTTCTGCAAGTACGTTAGGTAATCAGCCTACCGTACCTTACGTCATGCATAACGTATCAATCATGTCTAGCGAATATTTACGCTACAAATAGATTGGATTATTTTATCCAATCGACATAGTTCACCTCAGTCTTATCATAGGATTCCGCACCAAAATAATTTGGTTTGGGATAAATTCTCAAAGAATACTTTGAATTTTTATAAACATTTGTCTAGCTGAATCAAATAGCTTAGACGTATACCAATAATTCGAATTTCAATCGAAACATGTCTATCCAAATTTAGTTGGCAATAACTTACCTTTAAAATTCTGAAAATTATTTTATGACGTCATGATACCGCACTGTATTTACAGTCCGTTTGAGGATTCCGTCATTTTGTGACTTTGTCATACTGCATCATTCCATAGTGGCTGACGATCTATAAATCGCATCCAACTAAGTAATTCTGCATTGATAACTCCATCATTTTATCATTTCTGCACCAGGTTTCATGATGCATTAATGATAAAAAAAAAATACGTTTTGATATTTTAAATAATCTTTGTCTAGCCGAAACAATTAGCTTAGACTTTTCTTTTAAACGGTTCAAAAATCTTTGAAAATCAGTTTGTGTTATCATTCAACAGGTAACGATGTGTTAGTGGTACAAAGCCCACTTCTACACAATTGTAACCATGTGTTGCTGGTAACAAAATTCATTTATATCTGTAAAGGCACATTAGTGCGAATTTAGCTTGATGTCAAAAATTTCGAAGTCTAGCATAGCTAGAAGATTTGGAATACATATGCTTCCACCATCAACTTCACTTTCTAATGATCAATTGCTTAATAAATCTATCTATTTCTATGATCCTCAATTCACCGTTCACACAATTCTATATCCCAGTACAGTTCATAAAACATGCCACACGTTATGAGTTCAGGAACTTTTCACAATCATATGAGTTTAGGAACTTATCCTAGTCAGACCAAAATCGTCCATTCGCTGAGGGGTTCCATCATACGATTATGAGTCACGAACTTACCATAAGTGTGAGTTAAAAGAACTCGCACCTAATCTTATATTTTCTACCTATCCGTTATACACATGAGAAAAGAATCACCTTCTCAACATACATATAGCGAATAGCGCGACACCAACTTTTCAATGATTATCAATATAACAAGCTAAGTGGTTGTCGAACCAAACACAATCCCCTGCCCATACAAAGAATTGGTCAACTCAGCCACTAATCAAATAGGAAGCTAAGCGGTCCTAAAACCAAGCATAAATTCCCCGCCCATACAAAGAATCATATAACTTAGCTGCTAACATGAGTCCTCAATTGAAATCCCACCTATTCCTAGTTCTTTCTTTACTAGATACGAATTTTATTTAATCCGTATCTACAATTCACAACTCTTTCCTGAGTTTAACTCGTACTATTTCATAGTACCATATTCGTATAGCAATTCTGCTATAAAGTTTTCAATCAAACGATTGATCATTTGTCTTCCTATGACCTCATCAGATCACGTTGTAATCTGATATTATAATCGTATTATATTACGACTATTTTCTATGTTATGATCATTTTATTTTACGATCTTCTTTTCCTTTTTATTCATTACTAGAGTTTATCTTTATCATCAGAGTTGGGTAACTCTAAATTTTATAACTTGTCAAGATTCTTCTTTGAATCTTATTGACTTACCAATACCTTGCCCAAATTCATCGCGTAGAACTTAAATTCTATTTGAGTTTATTCATATTCCTTATCTCTGTGGTTATAGCCTAAGGTAACCTTACCTAAGGTTTATAACCTACAGCTTTGATACCAACTGTGACGCCCCCAAATCCGGGTCCCCAGAACCTCGGACCTGGTACGTTACGATACATCATTTCTATAAGTATTGCGGAAGATATAAACATAAATTGTTTATACAATAACCTTTACACCTAATTCCCAAGGTCTGAAACCTTAACTTAATACCTGTATTCAATATCCTATACAACATACAATGTCATACGCCTTCGCCTGTATCTGAAGTATTCGTTTAAATCTGCAATGTTTATCATGATATAGCAAGGGTGAGCAACAAGTTTGCCCAGCAAGTTTAAGTACAAAAAAGATATATCATGATTGAAAGGAATGAACAATAAGCAAGCCGACTTTCAACAATATAACAATTGTGAAATAGCATGAATAAATTTTCATAACTGAACGACCGAGACAATAAAAATGAATGGTCAATAATGAACATGAATAAATCAACTGGACCAAATGGTAATGAAGGTGATCAGCCTTTCATACCTGATGAACACATGCAATATGCACAACGTGCGAATCAATAATTCATGGACGTGATGTAATCAACAAGGATTAACCACTAGAATAATTGAAGAATCATAACTCAAGGTTGAGTTAAAGAAAACTTGCCTTTATCGCCGACTACTGCTACGCAATCTAGTTAGCTTCATTTGAAGACCTAATATTGATAATATCGATCTCCCAATTAGAATAATATCATCGCAATAACTATTGCTAATTACAGTTATAAAATAACCTAAACACATTATCACATAATCCTATTGGTCAACAGAACACATAAGACCTAGTATCAAGTTAAACTATTTCAGTCTGAGTTGAGTTCAGTACTATTTTGACATCCTGATTTCTTAATCGGATATTTATCGAGCCTATTATCAATAAGACTCTACTTAAACTGGTTCACAATTATCTTAGATAATTTATTTATCAGTCAAAATAATTTCCAAAGTCTTGTAATAATTTTTGAATAATTATTATCATTTATTAAGATTTTTCAATCATCAATATCATATTTATATGATTTAAATACCACAATATTTCATTATCATTAATATTTATTTAATATTAAATACTAATGAAATATATGTCATAATATTATGATATATTTATAATATCTCAAAGTATTTTTAATACTTTATTATTGCTTTTAAATGATTTTAAAGTAATTAAAATCATTATTAAATAACTGCCATTAATATTAAAATATTAATGTATTTATTGACAAAATATCAAAAGTTATATTTTATAACTTAAAATAATTTTTATAACCTTTAAATCATTTTTATATGATTTTTAAAATATTAATTCTATTTTTCCATAATTTATTTAATATAATTATTAAATAAATCAATCACTGCCAATATTAATTTATTAATTAAATTCATCACAAAATATTAAAAGTCATTAAAAATAACTTAAAATATTTTTCTTATACCATAATATATTTTTAAATGATTTTTCAAGTATTAAAATCATTTTTAACTAATTTATTTAATATTATAATTAAATAAATTAAATACCATTAATATTAAAAAAAATATTAAATATTATTGAAATATATTCAAAATTATTAAAAACCCATTTTTAGGCTTTAAAATAATTTTTAGGAATTTATTATGAATTTTTAATAATTAAAAACTATTTTCTCTAATTATTTAATAAAATAATTAATTTTATAATTAAACTGTCGCTAAAGGGTGCCTATAGCGACAAAACTGTCGCTATAGGTGTTCTTGAGCATGTCAGAACCTTCAAAGGCAGTCACAAGGTTACTAGTTTGACCACTTCAAATTTAATGTTCTTGATGTTATCTGGGACGATAATGGTGTTAAGCATGTAGTATAAGTGTAATACTACAACTACATACTAAGTTCATGGCCAAAACATATCAAATCAGCAAGATCTAAGCTCCAGAAAAACTTGTCAGAGCTGTTCTTCATTTCTGGGTTTTCCAGAAATGAAGAACAGTTGCTGGGTCCTACTTTCCAAGCCTTGAATCTTGAGTTCTTGGTTTTCTCAGTGTGTCCTAAAGGTTCAAACATGTAGTATTGATGTCAAGGAACATATATCACACACTATATACATCTAACAACATCACATGAACAAGATCTGGCATGGTCAAACCATGTCAGAAAACTTGTTCTTGAGCATATCTGGGTTTTCCAGAAATTCATAAGGCTGGTGGTCAACCCTAGTTTGACCACCCATATCTTTGATTATATGCATGTTCTGGGTGATATAAATGTATGATTGTGTAGCCTACATGTCATTCTACAACATAAATACAACAAAATGACATAAAAACTTAAACACAACAAGATCTAAGGCTTTGAAAATCTTGTCAGAGGCTTCCTGGGAAATCTGGGCTGCCCAGAATCAGTCTCTCATGGTTGGTCAACCATGTTTGACCACCTATATCTTGAGATCTAGACATGGTATGAACTTGATTCCACTTCCAGTCTACTCTTCTCATGGCATAGAACAAGTCTATAACTTAAAACACAACAAACAACTAACAGGTAAAGATCTATGGGCCCTGACATATGGCTGTCAGGCCATATTTTTAGGGTTCTTGGACAGTTGCTAAAATCCTATTTTCATGCACTTAGATGTTAGGGGTCCATGATATAACAACCCAGATCACTAAATATCATCACATAACATATAATTAAACAACAAAACATAAAATTCACAGAGATCTTAAAGATCTAGCATGAGTTAGGGTTTATACCTTTATGCTTTGATTTTTGATTTCTGATCCTTGAATCTGTTATTGGAAGGCTATGAACTGATATTATCTTAACTTCTCACTCCCTTTCACTCTCCATTTCGAAATTTTAGAGAGAGAATGGCTTGGATAACTTTGAAAAATAAAGTAAGTTATTTTACTTACTTTTTAAGTTATAAATCTTTGATTCATTGTATTTGTATTGCAAGGTGGCACAATATATCAGATTTGGGATAGATTTAAGGCACATGGCATATCTTAGGGTTAGTAAACAACCAATATCTTGGCAAGATCTACACTCCACCTATTAAATAATGTGAAAAAGGGCATTTTGGTCAATTGCCTTACAATTTTAAAGGCATTCTTGTCATTTAACTTACCCTTAGGTTTTAACCCTTAGGGTTTAACCCTTAGATTTTACAAATTTAATTCTAGAATTTTCTAATTAGGGTTTTAAATAGAAAATTTAGCTTTCTAAATAAAAAATTAGGGGTTCCTAATTGTATTAAGGTTTCCTAATAAATCGTTATGGTTTTTAATTGTACATTGATGTTCTTAATATATCTTTAGGGTTGGTCACTGATATAATTATCTGATCAACCCTTGACCCTTAACCACATACTGTACACATATACAATTACTGTACACAAAACATATACACTTATACACTTAACCTTGTAAGTCTTCACCAAAAATTTTTAAATCCATAAAAATCCTTCATAATAATGTCAAATCCATACACTTATTTTCTGTCTAGGTCTATTATTTAACCTTTAATCCATCATTTAAAATTTTAATAATTGTCCAAATTTTTGGGTTGTCACAGAAACACTTAGAAAAGAAAAATTATATACGAAGTTCAACAAGTGTGAATTTTGGTTAGAAAGAGTTCAGTTTTTGGGTCATGTAATTGACAATGAAGGAATATCGGTATATCCAGTGAAAGTGGAAGCAGTGATAAATTGGAAGCAACCAAAAACGCCAACTGATGAAGTGCGCAGTTTCTTAGGATTAGCGGGTTACTATAGGAGATTTATTATAAATTTCTCAAAGATAGCAACTCCGTTAACTAATTTGACAAGGAAGATGGTGAAATTTGAGTGGACAGAAAAATATGAAGTAAGTTTTCAGGAACTTAAAAGGAAATTAAGCAACGCACCGGTGTTATCTCTACCAGATAATACGGGCAACTTTGTGGTTTATAGTGATGTCTCACATAAAGGATTGGGATGTGTGCTTATGCAACATGGAAAAGTTATTACTTATGTATCCCGACAGCTGAAAGATTATGAGAAGGGGTATCCTACCCACGATTTGGAGTTAGCAGCGGTAATGTTTGCTTTAAAAATATGGAGACATTATTTATATGGTAAAAAATGTGAAATATACACAGATCATAAAAGTTTGAAATATATATTCACATAGAAAGAATTAAATATGAGGCAAAGGAGGTGGTTGGAATTGATTAAAGATTATGATTGTAAAATTCTTTATCACCCAGGCGAAGCAAATGTTGTGGCCGATGCTCTAAGTAGGAAAGGTCGAGAGAAATTGATGATCTTAACTATAATGACCCCAAAATCAGGACTATTTCTCTCCCCGATATTGTGCGTTAAAACTATCTTGCTCTAGCTTTTAAAACATTATTTAATGTTAAAATAGCTAAAATGCAGAATATTTTTTTTCTTTTATTCCATTCATTCCCTGAATCATAACCTTTACAATTCTTCTTTAAACTAAAATCATATTCATTTTATATGATTTATTCTTATCAGAGTTATATTAATATATATAACTCAATATTAGTTCTTTCTTATATAGTAATGTTACTATATAACTTTATTTATAAAGTATTCATTTTAATACATCTAAAAAAAATATTCTTTATTAAATATTTTAAATTATACATAGTTGTTGATTACATATATCAAAATCATCAATCAAAGGTTTCTACCATTTCTAATGTAAGGAAATGTATCCATTTCGCACATCCATCAATCTTCATCATCCATATAGCAAGTAATATTGCTTAACATTATTAACCTGCAAAAAGTTTGTGTTTGCAAGATTGAGCTCAACGGCCCAGCAAATTTAACAGTCTATCATGTTTCACATAACACACGATTCTATATTCACCATATGCAACATACTTTCTTTACTATGTATAATATTCTACATGCATCAATATTTTTTTGCAATATATATATATATATATATATATATATATATATATTCATGCATCAATAATTCTTCTACTAGGCATATCATTTATGCAATATAAGTTTATGTAATATATTTATACATGCCTTTTACATTTCACGTTCTCATACAACACATGCTATCACAGATCACATATAGAAATTGAGTTCCATAACCCAATTGACTTAGTTATATTTTGACTTTAACAATTCAATAAACATAGTATATAACTCATCATATAATCACATACAATCCACAAACATAAAAGAACTGAAAAACTTGCCTAGATTGGAGATTACCGCTAAAATTTAACATAGAGTTTCTCCACAATTCTTACAGAATTATATTTCCATGCACACACATATTACATAATTAAATATTTTATAAAATATGCATGTATATTCATCAATAATAATTATTAATTTTATACAAACTAACATTAATCATTCTTACTCAAATCGAATATTAGTTTATTTAAAAACTTAATTCGTTTTAATCTTTTTACGTCAAATAAAGGTCCCTCATATTTTAATATATAAATATTTTACATATTGAAGCTTAAATCATTTATATTCCACTTTAGGAATATATTTTGCCTTTATTTGCGAATTCAGGTTTTAAAAAGATATTATATATCTTTTATAGTAAAAATTCAGTTTATTATATTATTTTTTGATTTAACTAATTTTTATAGTTGTTGATCTACTTATGAGTCAACTCGGACCATTGCCTCATTTATAAACATTTTATCTTTCTAGCACACTTACTGCATTTTTCGTTTTGCAAACATTCACATTTTCATTATATATATTTCTTGGCTCAAAAACTCCATTTTGAACCCCGAAAATCTCAAAATATTATTTTTATGATTAAATCAATTTTTTAAAGGTTTCTCATCCCTCGTTGCACCATAAAATAATTTTATCGGCAGCAATAGATTTTATTTCGCTTAAATATATAAATTTATATTTATTATATATTTTTAATATTTTATTTATGCCCGAAAGAAAGTTTCTCGGCATAAAATATCATTTATAGTCAAATCTTGCCCCGTAAGACATTATTAGATTTATTATAACTTATTATTTCGCCAGAACGTGATTCGGAACGTCAAAGTCGCTCGACGCACCGACGCTCGACGTTTCGCTCAAATTTTAGTTCTGACATGCGTGTTTGCTCATTTTTAATTTTCAACTCATAAGTCATATAATAGCAAAATTTTGGGCATGTTATAGACCTTATGGCGTAGTATTTTAAAAAAATTTCTAACTGCAAAAACGAGTCACGGAAATCGAGCAAAACAGCGTGCCAAAACTGCACCAAGCAGCTGCCCAGCACATCTAGGCGCTAGCAGGTGCCGGCGGGCGCCGGGCACTGCCTGGCCTTGCTGCTGCTCGGCGGCGGCTGCTGCAGTCCACTTTGTGATTTTTCCACGCTTCCCTCACTTAGCGAAAAATTCTCAAATTTGGATATGTTATAGGTACCATAGTGGATTATTTTTAAAAAATATAAACCACCAATTTCGGACCTCATAGGCAGCCTAAAACAGGCCCCAAAAATGTCTACTTGTAACAATTTTTAATTTTGTTTCAGCTTTACCCTCTCTTGCTAAAACAGCCATAACTTTTTTGTTTTAAAATATTTTTGAGCGATTCTTAAGCCCACGCCAACTCTTATTTATTGATCTTTTCCAAATTCCGAACACAAAATTCCAGAAACTTCGCGGAAGGAGATTGCTCCGTATTTTTCGGACAGTTTTAACACGACTACTTTGAAATGTCATAACTCCTTGTTCCGATGTCGGAATTAATCCGTTCCAGAGTCTATGAATAGCTTATTCAGTGTAATATCACATACCGAAAGCCCAGAATTTTCTGATTAATCTAGATAATCCTGAATTTTCTATTTAGGGGCAACAGTCCACTAACTTTCGAACGTCTCGTTTTGACATCCAAAACTCGCCTCGACTCGTTCTAATCCGACTTCCTTCACAAATAAGTCTTGTTTAATATATTAAGACTCGTTCAAGTTCTTGGCTCCATTAAATTCCAACTTTTATCCTAGTTAGCTTTCTATGGCGATTTAACGAACATATTACGTGCGTTATTCGTTTGACTCGATTTCTTATCGATTTTATTGCGGTTTTTCCATAATTCTCATCCTTATTACTCCGCACAACCCAACCTAACCTCCATGTCTCTATTTCCATTATCTCATACCAAATTCAAGCTCAATATCAACAAAAAATGATTTTTAATAAACTAAAGCTTACTAACAAAATTTATATTTTGTTCTTTTCCTTATAAATCAATTCTAATTATACATAACCCATACATATGCTAGAATTTGATTCATTCAAAGAAATTTCATTGAAAATTTCATCATAGCTTACTAAACTCCCAAAAATTAGAATTTAGCCCAAAAATTACATAATTTCATAATGTTAAATGAAATTAAAACTTACAAAGGATTTTATACCTTAAGCTAGCTTCCTTTATTAATTTCAAGCTTTGTTATCTTCCATGTTAGTCTTCTCTTGATTCCAATGGTAGCTAATCTCCCTCAAACTCAAGGTTCCATTACTTTCCCATACTTAGAAAATTCATGCAAATTAGAGGAGATAGGCCACGGTTATGGAGTAGAGAAAATGCGGGAGACTTTTTCTAATTTTTTTCAACCTAACTTGGTGCCCAAGCTTAGCTAATCGAGTAGCTCTTACTCTTATTCCTCTCTTTTATCCCACGACAAAGAGAAGAAATTGGAGGCTTGGAATTAAAGCTTGTAATAGTAACTTGGTTAATTAAGGATTAAACCAATTTACTTACTTAATTAGTAAACCAATTATTCCTCTAATACTTTTATTAAGTAATTTAAATACCCAACCTTAGTAACTTAATTTAATTAAATAAGTTACTTACATAAATCTCCTTAAAACATTTTTCCTTCTTAAAAATATATAATTTATATAACTCATATTTGATATATAAATTATATTCCCAAAATAAAGTATAACATATCTTGACTACATATTTATTTGTTTTAAAATAAATATGCAACACTTAACATTCCATGCAAATACCATTATTTGCCTACTTAAGATATTATAATTAATATAACATCCTTCCTTATTAACATAAATTCATTTAAGAACTTATTTACTTTCTTAAGATATTATAATAAATATAATATCCTTACTTTATTAAAATAATTTCATATAAGAATTTATTCTAATATTCTTGGGTAAAGTATATATAAAGATTATATACTTAAGCCACCTCTTTTAATTCCTTACTCAAATTATTCTCAACAATTTCATTCCCTCGCGTAATTACCTTGCTAATAATTCATGTAACACACATGTACCCACATCACATATAAAACATAAATAATAATTTTATTCTCTCACATTATAAATTGTTTATATCAATTTATTTATATATATAATTCAAATAATATTCTCTCTTTATTAAAATAATTCAATCATAGAATTTATTTTAATATCCTTTATTTAAAGTATACCATAATTTTTGTATACTTAAACTGATTATTTTCCTTTTTTCTTCTCTAAATTGTTTTCAACAATTTAACTGTAATAAATATAATAATATATTCACTACATTAAACATGCATACATTATACTCAATAATGTAATATATGAATTTTTTAATAAAGTCATAGTTATACCTTAAGTATATTTAATGCCACCCATTATCACATTAAAATAATTTAATATTATAAATTATTTTAATTTACTCATCTCATTTCCTTTAATAAATTACTCCCACCATTTATTTACATATAATAAATATATACTACTAATATATTTATTATACACAAAATCACATATAGCATAACACATATTCACTTATACAATATAATATCACACAACATATCATTTAATAAGAATTTTATTTATCAAATTTTTATTTTAATAATTCTCAAAAATTCGGGTTTTTACATTAACTGCTCAAGAGGAGTTAATAGTAGCAATGGAGAAAATGAAATTAGAGGTGAAATTTTTGATGGAATCACAGGAAAAATTATATTTTGTGGCAGATGGTTTAACTTTAGTGGAGGAAATTAAGGAAGCACAGCTCGGGGATGAGGAATGTGTGAAGGTTAAGGAGAAAATCTCTGAAGGAAAAGAAACCAAGTTTAGAGTTGATAATAATGGAGTAATCCGTTTCGAAGGAAGAATTTGGGTTCCATCAGTGTTGGAATTGAAGGAAGAAATTTTATACGAAATCCATTATTCAAGATATACGATTCACCCTGGGGGTACAAAAATGTATCGAGACTTTCAGTATTTTTGGTGGCCGAGTATGAAAGGAGAAATTGCAGAATATATCAGTAAAAATTTGACTTGTCAAAGAGTAAAAGCTAAACATCAAAAACCAAGTGGGTTATTGCAACCATTGGAAATCCCTGAATGGAAATGAGAACATATCACAATGGATTTCGTGGTAGGACTTCCGAGTAAGCAAAAAGGACTGGACGCTATCTGGGTTATTGTGGATCGGTTAACCAAGTTGGCACACTTTTTGCCAATAAAGATTAAATATAACCTAGATTAATTAACCAAGCTGTATGTCAAAGAAATTATTTCTAGACATGGAGTGCCAGTATCAATTGTGTCAGATAGAGATCCCAGATTTACCTCAAATTTTTGGAGGAGTTTGCAAGAACATATGGGAACACAATTAAGATTGAGTACAGCTTATCATCCTCAGACAGACGGACAAAGCGAAAGGACAATACAAACTCTAGAAGATATGCTACGAGCTTGTGTGATGGATTTTAAAGGGAGCTGGGATGATCATTTGCCTTTGGTGGAATTTGCGTATAACAATAGCTACCATGCTAGTATAGGTATGCCGCCGTTTGAGGCATTGTATGGAAGACAATGTCGAACACCTCTTTGCTGGGATGAAGTTGGAGAACGTAGTTTGTTAGGACCGAAATTGGTGCAACAAACTGCAGAGATTGTTAAATTAATATGTATGAGATTGATAACAGCCCAGGATCGTCATAAAAAGTATGCTGATAAGCATAGACAAAAGAGAGATTTTAAAGTCGGGTCACATGTGCTTCTAAAAGTGTCCCCATGGAAAGGAAAGATTCGTTTCGGCAAGAAAGGAAAATTGAACCCTCGTTTGATAGGACCATTTGAGATTTTAAGGAAAGTCGGTGAGGTAGCGTATGAAGTAGCCTTGCCTCCAGAATTGGAACATGTGCATAATGTATTTCATGTGTAAGTTTTGCGACTATATAAAGCAGACTATAAATATGTGATCGAATACGAACCGATTCAGTTTGAGAAAGACTTAACTTATGAGGAGATTCCTGTTCAGATACTAGATAGGAAGGAGCAAGTTTTACGGAATAAAGTAATATATTCAGTAAAGGTATTGTGGAGAAATCATAATGTTGAGGAAGCGACATGGGAATTAGAAGAGAAGATGAAAGTGAACTATCCGCAGTTGTTGAAATAAGTTTGTTTTGTGATTCCGGGGACGGAATCTTTATAAGAGGGGAAGAATGTAAGAACCTGAAAATTTCTTATATTTCTGTTATAATAATAATATTAAAATATTGAATAATTTTTTTTATTTACTATATGTGAATTGTGCATGCTTGATGTAGCATGTAAATGAGATTTAATAAATATATATTATGTATATGTATTTATTAAGTAATGAAACTATAATTGTTATGAACATTTGGGATAAAAATTAAAGAGGTGGTTTAAGTATATAATTTATATGTTATAACCAAAGTTATTAAAATAAGTTCTTATATGGGATTATTTTAGTAAGGCAAAGAGATTATAATTATTATAATATCTTAATGAGATAAATAAATTCTTGTTTGAATTTATGAGAATGAAGAGGGGGATATTATATTTTCTTATAATATCTTAAGTAAGCAATTAATATTAATTGCAAGGGTTATTATGTTATGGCATATTTATTTTATATTTATAAAATAAATATGTAATTAAGATATATTATATTTAAAGTATATATTTTATATATATTTGCAAGAGATTAGTTTAGTTGGAGTAAGTAGTAATTTAATTAATTAAATTACTAAGGGGGTGGTAAGTAAAATAGTTAATATAAGAGAAGAGATTAATTGAGTTAGTTAGTAAAATTAAGTAGAGATTTTTACCTAATAACTAGTTTACTGTAGCAAGCTAACCTCTTCAAATATGTTATTTTATTTGCCGTGAAAGAGAGAAGAGAGGGAGGAGTATGGTTTACTCTCAATAGACTTTGGCCCCAAGTATTTTTAACTTAACAAAAATTAGTCAAGCCTTCTTCTCCTTCTTCTTCCTCCAACCCGTGACTTCTCTTCTCTCATACTGGTGAAATTTTTGAACTTTTCTCAATGGTTAAGTGAAAGAGTTTGTGTGAGAAAGCTTGGAGAGATTAATTTTAAAGGTTAAGGATTATCAAGCTTGGAGAGTAAAGAATTCAAAGGTATACAATTTTTATTGGTTTTGTTTAACTTTATGTAATAGTATACTATATTTACTAAATTTCCATCAAAGGAGTTTGGTAGCTTAGTATGAAAATTGGATGAGTTTCATTGTATACAATCTATTATTATCCATGTATATGTAATATGGAAAAACTAAGTTTGTTAGTTAACTTTAGTTATTCAAACCCATTGATTTTATTGGAATTTGTATATGAAATATATATGAATTCATGTTAATAAAAAGATTGGTGTTGTGGGATGTTATAGGAATGGAATGGGGGAAAACCATTAATAAACGGCTAAGAAATCGAATAGAATAAAGAATGCACGTAACATGTTCGATTAATTGCCGTCAAACGAGCTAAAACTTTAGGGGAGTCATATTATATTAACTAAAGCTTAGTTAGTAAGAAAGTTAGGTTGAATTGCATTATGGCGACTTTTGAGCGTTAAACGAAAAGTTGAAAAATATGTGCGAACGGTCAATTTGGGCACTTCGTTCGGACAACTTAATGTACTTGAATATCAATCCTGATATTTTTTAAAAATACTTTGCCATACCATGTACAACATATCCAAAAATTAGATTAAACGGAGTTACGAGCAGCGTAGGAGAAAATTACAAAGTAGCCGCTTCGTTAAGCCAGGCTGCAAGAGCAGCAGGCCACTGCAGGCAGCACGCCGCGAGCGCCACGCGGGTGCGCTGCTGCTGCTGCTGCTGTGCAGTTTGCTTGCAGGCTAGTTTGAGGCAGATTTTGTGGGGCTTTTATGAACTGTTTTAGCGAGCTAATTTTTGATAAAAATACTATGCCATTTGTTCTATAATATACCAAAAATTTACTATTATCCGACTTGTGGTTTGAGAATTAAAATTAGACGAATAGGCATGTCAGAACATAAAATTGGGCAACAACGAACGTCGACGCTTCGAGCGATTTTGACGTGCGGCATTCCGATTCGCGTTTCGTCAATGTTTTAATACTTAATAAAGTTAATAAAGCCTTGCGAGGCGAGTGTTGACCGAAAATGAGATTTTATACCAAGAAACTAACTTTTGGATATAATTTAAGCAATATAATTATGTAATAAATATAAAATTTCATATTTAGATGAAATAAAAACTCGTATGGCCTATAAAATTATTTTGTCAGACAAAATAAACCGAGAGACCTTTAAAAATTCCCATAAATCTTAAAAGTGATATTTTGTGGTTTCTGAGACCCAAAAAGACCTTTTTGAGCCGAGCAACATGTAACGGTATATATATATATACTTGTAAGTTATCTTCAGTTATCTGTTTGTAAATCTTTTCATTCAATAAAAGTTTATTTATTTAAAACTGTTATTAATTCGTATGAACTGCTGTTATCATTTCTTATAATTATACTATAGTTGTGATTCAGATTTGTATGCGCCACTCTTCTCTCTCATTTATCTTTTATATTTCCGCTCTCTTGGTATCAAAGCCATGTTGTTGTTTGTTTGCTAAGTGTAGATCTAAATCTGGTTAATCAAAGTCATTTATGAAAATCAAAAATTTTTTGATTCTTTGTTCGAGAAATCACCTAAGCTCTTTCTGTAGAACACCGTGTTCGCCCCGGTCTTTTTGCCCTTTGTAAGTCTCAGTGTGGAGTAGTGTTGGGTGTTTGACCTAGGACATAGGTATGCATCTGCTTAAGGAAAGAAGGGTATGTATGGAAGAACATAGAATTTTTTAAAAAATTTAATTTTTAAAAATGAGTAGATTATTCAGGTCTAGTTCCTCAGTTAGTAATAGATCAGCCCTACCTCCGGTTCCAAACATAGTCAACCAGGAAGAACATAGTTACGAAAACATTAATCAAACCCTTAGTAATTGGAACATACCTAGTGTGTCTCCTAAAGAGATTTATCAGTCAACCTTTATTGATAATTTTAAAACTGATTATAATGTTATAACGGTTGAACGTGTCTATGCAATCAACAAAGAATATGAAAATTGTAATCTTCTTTCTTCTGATGTTATTAACAAATATAGAAAGAAAGGTTATAATTTTATTCATATTGGTTTAGTTCAGGTCGCAGTCAAGCCTTTATCTATTAAAGGAATAAATTCAAGCATCTTTTTATGTCTTAGAGATGCACGATACCTTAACTATAGCTCCTAGCATTATTGGTATCATGGAATCGAGTTTGCATGATGGACCTATCCATTTCAATTGCTTTCCCGATCTCCCTTTGAGTTTAAGTGATGTTAACTTATTAAAAGCTTTAACTCTGAATATTAAGACTGCAGGTGAGATAACTCATATGATTGAGGGCTCGCAACCTATAGCCTTAATTTACAGGATTTATTATAAAGTTATGAAAACTAACTTAAATATTCATGCTCTTAATAAAAGTCCAAAAGATCACACCGTTTTAATTCAAAGCAGTACTATTAATGCTAATATCCAAACTCCAAGGACTATTCTTTGGAAGGATATTACTTTGCCTAATCAGTGGATTCTACCTGAAGAAATTCCACAAAAACCAGTTATTAATAATTTGTTGAATTTAGAAAATATTAAACAATTTTCTGATGGCACTGCCAGAGTTAGTTTTGAACGTACCAGAAGACCTTTGATAATAGAAGAATTTACTAATTCCTCAGTTCCTTCGGTTGTTTCCAGAAGAGATACTGAAGTCTTAAGTGATTTTTCTATTCTTGATATTAAAATGAAAGGAGTTTTGAACCAGGGTCAAACCAGTCATCCTTGTTATACTCCTACTAATCTAGTAGAAGAAGAACAAGATATTTCTCCTATTACTTCTGTAGGACTGGCCCCTTCGAATTTCAAAGCCCCTATTAATCATCAGTTGAGAGTCATTACTAAAGCATTTAAATTAGATTGGGATAATCTGGTTGCAGATTTTAATTCCATATCTAATAAAGATAAAAGGCATGCTTTTCGTAATAAATACGATAAGCATGACAAAGATAAAATAGTTAATAAATGGAAAAAATTTATTAAGATTAATCAAGAGAACCTTACATTTTATGATTGATATGAAAAATATCATTCACAATGTAAAGTTCTTACTAAAAGTCAGTGGACGACAGAGGATAAATCTAAAATTTTAGCAAGTCATCCTCCTTTAGAAACTGTACTTCTACATGTTAAAAATACTTCCGTTGTTGCCAGTCCATTTAAAGTTGCTGATGGAAAAACTGATGAAAAGAAAATTATTGAACAAAATAATTTTACTAATCAGTATTTGGCTACGATTGGTAAACAGTTAGATAAAATTGAATTTTTTTTTGATCATTCTATGGTTAAAAATCCTGATAAAAAATTAGATCAGCCTTTATTAACTCTCCCAGGAAAAAGAGAAGGAATGGGATTGCCTAATAAAGATTCTGAGCTAGTTAAAACTATAGATAAGTTACTTAAAAAGATTGGTTCTAGTTCTGGTGAAGCCAGTGGAACGATTGCTACCATTGATCAGATTGATGAATCTAACGATGAAAGCATTAGTCAATCAGATAGTAAATCTAAAACTGCCTATATCCCAGATCTTAATGAACAGTTAAACAAGTTAACCTTTAATAACTCTAGTTATTACAAAAAATTGGTACTCTAGACCCACTCCTCCTGACCTTCAGTATGAGGAAAAGAATCTAGATAATCAATTTTTTATTTCTTCTAATAAAATTTATGAGTGAAATATTGATGATTTTAGTGAACATCAAATTCTTACCAAAATGAACCATTTGTCTATGGTTGCCAATAGTTATATTACAGCTTTCAGCAGTTTAACCCCGCCTGAAATAGTTGAAATATTAACTATTGGTGTCCTTCGTTCTTGGTGGGAAAAACACCTTGATGAAGATGCAAGGAATTCTATAATTCATGCTCGCCAGATAGATGACAATGGTCAGCCTATCTTCAGAGAAGATGTTGGTTTTGGTATTCCAGATGGTATTAACACATTAATTTTCACTATAATAAAACATTTTATTGGAACCTCTAGTAATATCACTGAAAGAATTCATGATTAGTTAAGTAATCTCACTTGTCCCACTTTAAGTGATTTTAGGTGGTACAAAGATATTTTTATTTCATGAGTCATGATGCGTAGTGATAGTAACAAACCTTTCTGGAAAGAGAAGTTTGTTAATGGTCTGCCTAATTTATTTGCTTACAAAGTTAGAGAAGAACTTAGTAAAACTCTTGGATATATTGATTATGATAACCTTACTTATGGTGATATAATCAGCTATATTCAAAAGATTGGGTTAAAAATGTGTATTGATTTCAAACTTGCTAAACAAGCTAGTAAAGATAAGAAAAAAGCTAAATATAAGCTTGCTACATTTTGCGAATAATATGGTTTGCCTCCTGTTGCTCCCTTCAGAAGGAAGCATAGGAAAAAATAGATTGAAAAACGCAAAACTCGTAAGCATCATAAGAAGCGGTCTAGTCAGTCAAAAAATCAAGACAATTATTATGATAAACCCAAGTCACGAAAGAAATCACATAGTAAAAAATCTACTTCTAAGTCTCAAGATAAGAGTAAAATTACTTGTTATAATTGTGGTAAAAAGGGTCATTACAAGAGTGAGTGTAAAATTAAACAGAAATTGAGTCAGTTAAATATTTCTGTCGAAGACACTGATAAGATATTAGAGCTAATAAGGATAGAGAATGATGTTGATAGTAACAATTATTCTGATATTCCTTATTCCTTTGGTAATGATGAAGATAATCAAACTCCTAGTGAAGAAAACGAAGTCACTCTTTGTACTGATAATTGCAGGTCTGATTACTATAAAACTATTAATGTTCTTAGCAAAGATGACCAAGAAAGCTCTTTGTTAATTGAGTTAATTAGTAAAATTACTGACGAAGAGTTAAAATTGCAATACATGAAACAGTTAAAGGAATTGTTTTCTAAAAACAATTCTGTAAAGAATAAGGTTATTAAGGGTAAAGATAAACCTGTTATCAGCCTTAATAAAACCTTAGAAAGATTTAAAAACCCCGATAGAGAAGTCACTCTTCCCGAATTAAATCAAGAAGTCAATAAACTTAAGAAAGAAATTTCAGGTCTTAAGACTGAGTTTTCTGAGTTATGCAAAGAAATGGCTACTTTGGCGACTAAAAATTCAGAGCTTCACATATCTGATTCATCAAAAAATGATGAGGAAGCTAAATCTTCTAATGTCAAAGAAGATGAGTCAATTCTTATGGTTCAGGATAATTCATTGAAAAGGTTAAAAGATATTATCATTCAAAAATGGTATATTATTGTCAGACTAGTTATTGATGGAACTTTTGTAATTCAACTTCTTGCTCTGGTTGACACTGATGCGGATCTTAATTGCATTCAAGAAGGTTTGATACCTACTAAGTTCTATAAAAAAACTAGTGAACGATTGAATTCTGCTAATGGTAGTATGATGGAAATAAAATATAAACTTCCTAAAGTTCATATTTGCCAAGATAATATGTGTTTTAAAACTTCTTTTGTTTTAATTCGCAACTTGACAGATAAGATTATTTTAGGACTTTCGTTTATATATTTATTATATCCATTTACTACTAGTAATAATGGTTTAACGACTGAACAATTGGGTCAGAAAGTGGTGTTTAAATTCATTACTCAACCCAAAGAAAGAGATTTGAAATTTATTCAAGATGAATCTATTTTAAAATCGTTAAATCTGTTAAGCTGTAAAACTTCATAGCTAAAATTCTTAAAACAGGAAATTAAATATAAACAGGTTGAAGATCTTCTCCTTCTTGAAAAGGTTCAAGATAAGATTGAAGAACTTCGGGTGTTTATGACTAAAAACCTTTGTGCTGATTCTCCTAATGCTTTCTGGCACAGAAGAAAGCATGTAGTTAGATTACCTTATACTAAGGAATTTAAGGAACATCTAATTCCTACTAAGGCTAGACCTATTCAAATGAGTCATCAGCAAATGAAGCTTTGTAAGCAAGAAATAAATGATCTGCTTACAAAAGGGTTAATTAAACATAGTAAATCGCCTTGGTCTTGTCCAGCTTTTTATGTTAACAATGAAGCTGAGAAGGAAAGAGGTGTTCTCAGGCTAGTTATTAATTACAAGTCCCTTACTAAGGTCTTAGAATGGATTAGGTATCCTTTACCTAACAAAGAAGATCTCCTTAGTCGGCTTAGTAATGCGACCATTTTTAGTAAGTTTGACCTTAAGTCAGGATTTTGGCAGGTTAGTATACACCCAGGTAACATGTATAAAACTGCTTTTACCACTCCATTTGGTCATTATGAATGGGTCGTTCAAGCCTTTGGTCTTAAGAATCCCCTAGTGAATTTTAAAATATTCTTAATGAAATTTTGAATCCATTCAGTCATTTCATCATTGTTTACATTGATGATATTCTGGCCTTCTCTAAGTCAATTGATGAACACTTCAAACATTTGAATTCGTTCTTCAAAGCAATCAAAGTAAATGATTTGGTTCTGTCCCTTACAAAATGTAGTTTGTTCCAAACAAAAGTTAAATTCCTAGGTCATGATATTCATCGTGGTCTAGTCCGCCCTATTCAACGAGTTATTCAATTCGCTGATAAATTCCCAGATAAAATCATTGACAAAACTCAACTTCAGCGGTTTTTAGGATCTCTGAATTATATTGGTAAATTCTATCAAAACCTTAGAAAAATCTGTAAACCATTGTTTCTCCGTTTATAAAAAAACCCTCCTCCGTGGACCGATGAGCATACTTCCATCGTCTAATAAGTTAAAAAATATGTTAAGGTGCCTTGACATTTCCAATGAATCTGCATTTAAAATTGTTAAAACTGATGCTCTATAATTGGTTTTGGTGGCATTTTGAAGCAGAAATTAACTCCTGCTTCCTCTGAACAAATTGTTCGATTTTATTCTGGTGCTTGGAATCAGGTTCAAGTTAATTATAGTACAATTAAAAAAGAAATTTTAGCTTTAGTTTTATATATTAGTAAATTTCAAAACGATTTATTAAATCAAAGATTTTTGGTTCGAATTGACTACAAGTCAGCTAAATATATTTTAGAAAAAGATGTTAAAAACATTGCTGCTAAGCACATTTTTGCCCGATGGCAATCTCTTTTAAGTATTTTTGATTTCGATATTGAATATATTATAGGAAGCCAAAATTCGGTTCCTGATTTTCTTACAAGAGAATTTATTAATTCAGGCACTCAAGAGAAATGAGTGTGAGAGGTGGGAATAATGCAGTTCGGCCTCCTTCTGGCCCAAGTCAAAGGCCCAAGGGAGCAGTAATCCCTCATTCAGTTACCCCTGTTACTCCTATTGATGTAGCTAATAGGTATACTGTTCTTGGCACTGTTTCAAAGCCTTACAATACGGTTTTGGCCCAGTCACCTAGGCCCATTGATCCCTTTGCTTCGTCTTCTTCTAGTAACCCTAATACTGGTCAACATTCTCATTCTCAGTATGTCCCCATTTTTACAGTCAATTTATTTCATATTGAATCTCATATGAAATCCATTTACGATCAAGTTAAATTGGCTGCCCAGTACTTCCCAACTGGCTGGCACTTTCTTCCTCTTGCTCCTTATAAATCTCTCGTGTATTATAAGGATATTCTTCTCCAAACACAGTCAATCCATATTAAACCCAATTTTGATAGAAATGATAGGTCTAAAATCATCTATCATTCTCTATATATTAAACAGATTACTTTCATGTCTGACTGGGGTAATCATCCTTCTGATCTTCGTCAATTAGATAATCACAATAGTCAGTTTTGCTATTATAATTATATGAAAGCTTGGAACAGAGTCTTCTTGTTCCAAACTCCCTCTTTCTGTCATTCGTGGTTCATCCAGTTTGACCATAAATTCAAAAGTTAAATTCCTCATTGGTTTACTCTATGGTGGGAAAGATTTGGTCTCACTTATAGTGTCTTGCCCATTGAGCTTCAGTCAGTTCTTATCCTTTTTTCCTGTAGAAGTCCTAACAATCCTAAAAATGATTGTATTCCAGTTCTTCTTTAATTTATCAGTAAATATAAAGTTCCATGGATCCTTAAATGGAATTATGGTTCTTATTCTCCTATTGCTGAAATTAATCTTGAGGCAGTCAAGGACAAATCGATTATCACTCGCAATCATGTTAGTCAATTGACTTATGTGACTCGTGAGTTTTCTATTAAATGGTGGGATAAATTTGATATTTATAGCATCATTGGTCAAGTCCAGAAGGAATTTCCAGTAAATCCTACCCCTATTAAATTTGTTCCTCCCCAGGATTCTTTTCTAGTAAAACCAAAAAATCTTCTCAGATAAAATTAGATTTTGCAGATATTGATCATTGTTCTAATGCTGAGTTAAAACAATTAGCTCGCCTCATTCAAAAACGAGTTGATAAGCTTAGTGAGGATAGTGTTCCCTCAATTTTCTCTTCATCTTCATCAAAATCCAGTCAAGAAGCTTCTAGTCCAGATGATCTATACGGCAGCATTAGCCTCCAAGATGCTCAGGATCCTTTTGCCTAGGATGCTTACAGTCACATAAGTTTTCAAGCGACAGACAGAGACTGTTGCTTTCAAAAAGTCATCAGCATCGCGTGCTCCTTTTTCTAAAGCAGCCGAAAGTTAAAGTAAAGTCGGTTTGTATTTTAGCTGAGTCATGTTTTCTTTGTCGGCCATCTGGTTGTCTTAGTTAAAAGTTGTAATAATGCGTCTGTATTTAGTCAAAAGTTCAATAATGCTTATGTCTTTTGTAAAAGCATTACTGTTCCTAAATAGTTAAAGATGTTTTGTAATTATTGAGTTGTAATCTGTTTGCCTTTTCTTATCCTATATAAGGGAAGCGTAGTCATTTGTAGAAGGCAGGATTAGAAATCCAATAGAGAGTTTAGAAAGACTCAGATTCCCATCTGACTAATCTTTAACCCTCTTGCCTTCTTCTTAGTTATACAATGTTAGGTTTTCTATAATCGAGTCTACTTGTAAGTTATCTGTTTGTAAATCTTTTCATTCAATAAAAGTTTATTTATTTAAAAATGTTATTAATTCATATGAACTGCTGTTATCATTTCTTATAACTATACTATAGTTGTGATTCAGATTTGTATGCGCCACTCTTCTCTCTCATTTATCTTTTATATTTCCGCCCTCTTGGTATATATATATATATATATATATAGTCAACGCTAATATTTGTAAACCAATAAATTAAATGTTTTTATATGAAACAACTATCCGAGCGACTTGTGAAAGAATAAAATAATATAAAATTGTTATTATTCCAGAAATAATATAGTAAGTTAAATTTTACTATAAAAGCTAAATATGAGCTGTTTATGAACCGAACTCGCGAAATAAATTATGAAATATTCGTGAGATAGAATATTTAAGGTTTAAGTTCAAATATGTAAAATATTTACATATTAATATTGTAAGGAACCATTAAATAGTAATAAATGGTTAAAATGGAATAGATTCCTAAATGAATCATAGTGGAATTTGAGATTGGATTAAATAATGTTAGTTTATGAACTAATAATTATTAATAATAAATATACATGCATGTTGATGATATATTTTATTATCTAACGTGAGTATGTATGTGAATATAATTATGTAAGAATTGTGAGGTGACTATAAGTTAAATTGAGTGCTAATCTCCTTATAAGGCAAGTTTCTTAACTTTCTCATATCTAAATTGAGTATGTTTCTTAAACTTTTGCAATTCTTTTATGCGACAGTTATTATAAAAATTATAATTTACTCATTTGGGGTAATATTTTCAGTTTTATTATATATAAGCAATTAATTCTTCTTGTTTATATATAATGCTATATAGATAGAATTTTTATTCCAATTAGCTTCAAAAATTGCTTGAGATAACGATGTATACATTGAATAAAACTCAGTATACATGTATAGTTGATATATTTCAAATTCTTTCATATTAAGTCTTGAAATATAATTGTTTATTTAAGCTATCCATTTATTTTATTCTTCTAAATGGATTATAACTGAGCAAGAACTTCCCTAACTTGGGGTTATTTTTATATTGCATCCTGGGGACGTCAAAGAGGAACCGAAAGAATTTGTTCAACTTAGATAGTATTGATCAATGCAGGGCATAAAGGGTTGATCACCCATCGTGCTCGTAAGACCATGTCGGTTCATAGGTAAAAAATTTTGATTGAACATTTTAAAAAGAAAAGCAAGTTCTTGAATTTATAACGACTTAACATCTCTAAATCACTACGTCGTTTCAAAAATATGAGATTATCATCACAATATATGTTAATTGCTTTACAGACTTGTTTTACTGTGAAAGCAGAATCAACTGAAAATATTTATTTCTTTTGCATGTTAATTATTGATTATTATACTTGCTGAGAAATTAAATGCTCATTCTTGCTTTATTATAAATGTTTTCAGTTAAGAAAGATGAGGCTGAGAGTTCTGGAAAGGATAAGGGTAAAGGAAAAATGTCAACTTAGCTAGAAGGATCTTATATAATAGATAGGTTTTTGGGTGACATTACTACATACCTATCATGTTAAGACTTATTTAAAGGTTTTCGTACTTGGGATAGAGAAACTTTGATGTAATACCTCTAATTTAATAATGCTTTAAATTTGTTAATATTTAGAATCGTGTAGCACCAGATACAGGTTTTTAAGTACTTGTTTTTGGGGGAGTCACAATAGCAATCCCACCTTCACTAGGGAATCTCTATACTCTTCAATCACTTAAAATACACTATAATTATATAAAAGTAAATATTTCTCAACTAGTATAGCATAGCCTTTGTTGTTTAGGAGTGGCCAGAATTTTCCCTATGTATGGATTTCATAAAGTTTCCTTTAATTATATAACTTTTTTCTGAATATGGCCAATTAATCTTTGCTGATTGCTTGAGTGGTTGATTACCTGATAAGTATGCATACTTTTTCAAATTTATAAAATTCTACGAATATGATATTAAATTTTATCTAGTCCCCGATATTAGTTTCATCTTTGTTTTCTAAAATTTCATTTATATTCTTACCAACTTGTTATTTGTTCATTTTAAATAATAGATGACTACTGAAGAACAGGTGATGAAGATTTATATGATGATAATAATTCATCATTTTAAATTGCAACAATTATATATGGTCTTAATGCTTTGGTTGCTTGGTGAATGTAAACGAAAGTTAAATAGTCAAAAACATGGAGAAAAGCCTAGTAAGGCAATATGTGCATCAAGAAAAAGAGCAACAGAAGAGCTACTTCATGAAATAAGACAAATAATGACGTTAAAGATATTATTCATATGATACCCCAGGCCTTTATAAAGTTGTGCAATATATTATATATTGAAGGTGGGCTATGTAGTACTCAACGGGTGTCAGTTGAAGAACAAGTTGCTAAGTTTCTTCACATAGTGTCGTGCAATGTGAGAAACCGTACGATTTTCTTCTTTTTTTGTCAGTCTAAGGAAACAACTAGTCATTATTTTTGCATGGTCTTAAGAGCACTAATATCTTTAGAAAGCAAATTCCTTAAACAACCAACTGGATCAGAAGTTTGCCCTAAAGTACTCAACAATCCAAGATTTTATCCTTATTTCAAGATAAAATATAATTGATTGTATTTCTAAAGATATTAGTGTTAAAAAAATACAAATATATGCTTTTTCAAAATTGTTTAGGGGTAATTGATGGAACACATATTAGGGTGAGAGTGTCTCGAGAGTCGAGAGGATGCATTAAGGTATCGGGGTAGAAAGATGCATCCAACATAAAATGTAATGGCTGCGTGTACATTTGATTTGAAGTTCACATATGTATTACCTAGTTGTGAAGGAACTGCAACCGACTCTAGGATAATCAAGAATGCGCTGACGAGAGAGGATAAATTGAAAATTCCACATGGTAATCATTTTAACAATTAAGAACATTTTAATCATTCACACATTGTTTAATAATTACTCATTGTTTATAGGAAAATATTATCTTGTTGATGTTGGATTTCCACATACCATTGGACTAATGACTCCTTATAGAGGTGTTCGTTACCACTTAAAAGTGTATTTAGTTCGAGGTCCTGAAGATGGCTGCGAATTATTTAACCTTCGTCATGCATCATTGCGCAATGCAATTGACAAGGCTTTCGGTGTTCTAAAAAATAGGTTTCCCATAATTAGATTAACTGAGCCATATTACTTGGCGAAAACTCAATCTCAAATTGTGTTGGCTTGTTGCATTTTACATAACTTCTTGATGGATGCTGATCCTGATGAACGACTTTTTGCAGAAGTTGACAATGAAATTCTAAATCAAGCAAATGAAATCCCTCTTGAAGCTGAAGAAAATGATAAAGCAAATGCTGAATATTTGAGGAATTGTATTATATATGACATGTGGCAAGATTACTCGGAAGATAGATGATGATATTTGTATTGTTTAGTATTTAGAATATTTGTAGTTGGGTGTTTTGTTTTTGAACTTCAAAACTTGTGTTTGAAATTGTAATGGATTGAGAAATACCTATTGAGTTACATTTAATGTTTTTTGTACTTTTAATATTATTTGCAATGGAATGTGATTTGAGAGGTTCATGAAAAATTACTTTTAATATTATTATACTAATTATATAGTAGTTCCTTTTAACAATGATATACTTAAATTGTTGATTATGATTTTGGTCCAAGGTTAATTATTTTATTTAATTTCATCTATATCTTTTGAAAAACAAACTTTATGCTTGTTTGTTTCTTGGGGAGTAATTGATGAAATTATTATTATTACTATTTTTAGATTTTTGTATTCTTCTAATTTCTTGTCGAAATGGATTTTTGTGATTATTCAAATTTATGTTTTTTTAACAAAAATAAATATAGTACAAGTAAGTCGATATATATATATATATATGTATGTGTGTGTGTGTGTGTGTGTATGTGTGTGTGTGTGTGTGTGTTTAACAAAGCAAAAAAAAAACTAAGCAAAATAATTCTACTAGATAGACATTATTAAATCATATCATTTCTTATATTTATATATGTAAGGGTAATATAGTAATAGTGTAGTTTAAAAATAAGAATAATTTCCCTTCCATTCCCTACTTCTAAACTTACAAACAAGGGGAGATTTAATTAAAATCCCATCTGATCCCTTCCTTTTTAAAACTCACAAACATGAGAAAGGAAAATTATAATCCCTTCCCCTCCTATACTTTCCCTTCTCATCCCTTCCCTCCAAACTCACAAACGCAGTATAAGTTGTTTTCTATACTGAAAAATTGTGAAGAACTACCAAGTCTGGAAAGTTGAAGATCAGAACTGTTAGAAATTGCACCTTATTCTATATTTTGGAGACTTAATTATTGTCAAGTTTGGGATTGAATAAAACCCATTAGTGGACACAATTTAAGTAAATAAAAGGTGTAATTCGTTTCCCTAAGTTGTGAAGAATAAGAGAGAACTTCATTTGATTTGTGTAGAAATTATTTGATTTGTGCCTATAGTGATGCATTTAATATGGTGCAAAATTGTTTGATAAAACTATTCTTCCTTGTCCCATTTAATAGAAAAGACTACTAGTTACTTTATAAGTACAAGTGATAGTCTTATTTTATTTTGGAACAAGAGATATTCTTGTGAGACTTTTGAAATTCCATTTAATTATAAGTTTATTACTAATATGTAACTTACATCATTAGTAGTAATAAGTATAATTAAAATAGGAATAAATAATAGTTTAATGGTGACACTATTATAGATATATGTATGTATCTATATGTGTAGATATAGATATACTACATATATGAATATAGAGAGAAGTTTTGTACACATTTTTTAGACAATAATTTTTGCACCATGAAAATCTCTCCTTTTATCTTTTCTTCTTACAAACAAATAACTACTACAAAGTAGTGTTCTATTAGAATTTTCTGTGAATTGCTATCACGGATAATTTACCAAGGCTTGACATATATCCTAGAGGTATATCATCTGCGCAAATCTTAGCAAACCAATCGTGGTGGGGCCGATAAAGACTTTAAGGACATGGATCACCCGTGTCATGTCTCCCGTTCTTGTTGATGATTTTGATTCTATGAAGCTACGATTCTAACAATCTTAAGGTATTTACATGTTCATTAGAGTCATGATTTTTGTGAGATGGAAGCCAACACGGTTTTCAAAGATAAGTGTCATTTTTCTTATATCTAATTTATCGATCAAGTTTTTATAATAATGTGACGCCCCCACAATTGGTCTAATCAACCCAACACATTCTGAGTCGTCAAATACACTCAACAAAATCCAAATACAATCTTTTATATCAAACGGTCGTGCAAAATACGAGCACACAACTGTGAGTGTCAATACAGACATGTAGAAAATATAAACATTCAAACTAAGTCCTCATTACATTTATTATCACACTATTTTATAAAAAAAATAGTGAGGACTTCTACAGCTCTAACTCGGACCATCACTCCATTCCCCGACTAGTACCCGCGATATTCTCATTTCCTGAAGAGAACAATGGAAGAAAAGGGTGAGCTCAACTAGCCCAGTAAAGAATATTATGACTAAGATAATGAAGAATAAATTATCGTTAGTCTTCAACAAATTAGATAAAATATTATGGACAACAAGTTTTAGATCAACAACTGCAGCGGATATAACAATTCATCAGAAGAGTTAAGTAGAAAATGATGTCTACTATCTTCTTTGATTTAAAAGTCCATCATCAATATTTTATCCCTGTAACATCAATCAATATACATCTCGAATCAACTATTCATCTTTGCACTATGGGCCAAAGATATTCATTTGTATCACTAGTTGGTCATGTTCATCTCAACACCTGTCCATCTTTGCACTACGGGCCAAAGATATTCATCAGGTAATCATCTTTGCACTACAGGCCAAAGATATTCATCAAATAATCATTCATCTTTGCACTACTGGCCAAAAATATTCAGTTATATCACCATTTAGGACCGAGGATGATGAAAAACAATACGAATAACGGATCTAGTGAGATAAAGGACAAATATTAGAGAATTTATCCAGAGTTCAAGAATGAAGATCAAAACCTAGATCCAATCAAAGATGATTTGGAAGAAAAAAATATTTTTTTAACGTGAATAGTACCTTGTGAATAGTAACTCATGAATAGTAACTCGATATGAAAAGATAAAAATTTCACAAGAAAGTTCAGACCAATATTCCAGTGAAATGATATTAGATGAAGCGAAAAACTCAAGGAATTTTTGATCATTTCAGGAATTATAGAAGCAATACTTACCGTAGTAAGTTTAGAGTTAGGGATATGAAATGAAATAATATACGAAATTACAATTGAATTTTCACCTGTCAGGCGGTAGTCCGCTCAGACATATTATTTCCACAATTTAATAACAATTGAATACGAAGAAATAATACACCTTACCTTAAAAATTTGGAGACTGCACTAGTGTAATAGCAGAATACTCTTTTTCTTTCTCTCTTATTCTCTCTATACTTTCTCTCTCTATAGCTTTAGTGAATTGGTGAGAAATAATGAAGAAATGAACTTCTATTTATAGGCTCGGCAGAGTAAGGATAAAATAATCCTTTTGCCATAATTTATGACATCATCGCTTACATCATCGATCCTATGACATCATTGCTTGCCTCATCGTTTCGATGACATCATTGCTTACCTCATCGTTCTGATGACATCATTGCTTACATCATAAGAATTCAAATTCAATTTGTTCTCTTCTACCTCATTTTACTTTTATACCATGAATTTACTAGAATAATGTTACCATTCAAATTATAAAAATTATACTATTATATAATCACATCATACTACTATAACGTAATATTATAATAATATATTTGAATGAATTATTTTATCAGAAAAGATAAAATACCAACTTTCAACAAATGTCACATGTTAAAAATTTCTCCGTTTAAATCCACATTGAATAAATATTTCCTTATCATATATATCAAAAATTAATTATTCACAAATAATATTACAGAACTACAATATTGACAACCAGGTCTTTCCCAAGAAAGAGGGGGTTTTTCGATAAGAATTTCTCCTCATTGGCGCGCAATTATATAACCTAACCCCTTTTCTCGACAGAACTTTCTAGACATTGTCAATAATGCTATCTAATAATATTATTCAAATAATATGAATTATTGATTTGATAATTTGAAATACCGTGCAATGATAATTATTGAATGACTAATATAAGATATCAATGTAGCAATTATTGGATCAATAATATAAAATATTGAACAGTAATTACTGTAACAATTATTGAATGAGTGACTTCTTACGTAAGAACTAATAATTCAAAATACTGTGCAATACCATGTGCTACTGTGCAACACCACATATTACTGTATTTTAACCACTGAGTATTTCAACAGTTTAACGTTAAAAGTTTTGTCGTTATTTTTATAAAAAGGTTACTTCTGTCGCTTTCTATATTCGACATTCATTCCGTTGTGGGGTCCACCAATGACTGCGCCATTGTACGAATATTCTCCGACAAAAAGAATATTCCTCTACCAAACAAATATTCCCCGACACAACGAATGTTTTATAACCACTTGCTTACTTTGTAAACTTTGCACATCTCACCCATAACTTATCACATTTATCAAATCAACACCTTACTATTTCAAAATAATATATAAAGAAAATTAAATCTTATTCATAAAATTTGGGGTCTTACAACCTCCTCTCCTTATAAAATTTTGTCCTCGAAATTGACTTACGTACCTGGTATGTCGAAAAGGTGAGGATACCTCGCTTTCATTTCTGATTCTAACTACCAGGTCATTTCCTCGATATCATGGTTCCTCCACAAAACTTTAACTTGAGGTATAACCTTTGAGTGTAGGACATGTTCCTTTCTATCCAAGATCTTGACAGGTACCTCCTCGTATGTTAAATCTTCGGCTATCTCGTCTGGTTCTAACTCAATGATGTAGTTTGGATCTTTCATATATTTATGAAGCACAGATATGTGAAAAACGTTATGAACACGAGACATGCTTGGAGGTAAGGCGAGTCTATAGGCCACATTTCCTACTCGATCAAGGATTTTAAACGGACCAATGAATCGTGGGTTAAGCTTTCCTCTCTTTCCGAATCTAGTAACTCCTTTCCATGGAGCAACACGTAACAATACATGATCTCCGACATTAAACTCCACGTCCCTTCGATGAAGATCAGCATAACTCTTTTGTCGATCTTGTGCAGTTTGTATACGTTGCCGGATCATTTGAATCTTTTTCGTAGTTATACGTACTAACTCCGGTTCCAACAATGTTGCTTCACCCACCTCGTCCCAGGATACTGGAGAACGACATTTTCATCCATACAATGCCTCAAATGGAGCCATGCCTATACTTGCCTGATAACTATTGTTGTAGGAGAATTCTACCAATGGTAAATACTTGTCCCAACTCCCTTTGAAGTCTAGAGCACAGAGTCTCAATAGATCTTCCAGAGTTTGAATAGTCCTTTTCGATTGTCAGTCCGTTTGAGGATGATATGCCGAACTAAATCATAAATCCGTGCCCATAGCTTTCTGCAAACTGACCCAAAATCTTGAAGTGAATCTTGGGTCACGATCTGAAACTATGGATACTGGCATGTCATGCAATCTCACTATCTCATTCACGTACATACGAGCAAGACGTTCAAGGGAATAAGTCTCCCATATCGGCAAGAAATGAGCAGACTTGGTTAATCAATCAACAATAACCCAAATCGCATCTATGCCTTGAGAAACCTTGGGAAGACTCGTAATAAAATCCATGGTAATATGTTCCCACTTCCATTTCGAAATCTCAAGTGGTTGCAATGGACCCTTTGACACTTGATGCTCCGCCTTGACACGTTGACACGTTAAACACCTCGAGATAAACTCCGCGATCTCTCTCTTCATATTGCTCCACCAAAATGTGTGTCAAAGATCATGATACATTTTGGTACTCCCAGGATGGATTGCAAACGGTGTGTTGTGTGCCTCCATCATGATTCTATACTTTAAATCAGAATCGTTAGGAACACAAAGTCTGGAGTTGACTCGAAGTATTCCTTCTTCATCGATTCTTGCTTCTGGAATAGTATCTTCTTGCGCCTTCTTCCTCATATTCAGCAGCTCCGAGTCTATAGCTTGAGCAGCTTTAACTTTATCAATCAAAGCTGGTTCTACGTGTATACTTGACATCATCGCATGGGTCTTCGAAGTCTTGAACTCTATCTCCATCCTTTGTAAGTCACACAAAATAGGCCTTGACAGCATCGCATTCGTTCCTGCATATGATCTTCTACTCAACGCGTCAGCTACCACGTTCGCTTTACCAGGATGGTATTGGATGGTATGGTCGTAATCTTTCAACAGCTCAAGTCAACGTCGTTGCCGCATGTTGAGTTCCTTTTGGGTAAAGAAATACTTGAGGCTCTTATAATCCGTATAGATCTCCAATTTCTCCCCATACAGGTAGTGTCTCCAAATCTTCAACGCGAAAATGACTGCTGCCAACTCTAGATCATGAATAGGATAATTCCTCTTATATTCCTTGAGTTGTCGCGAGGCATAGGCTATGATTTTCCCGTGTTGCATGAGAACACATCCTAACCCTTTGCCCGAAGCATCGCTGTAAATGACAAATCCATCCGAACCAGATGGTATCGTCAGAACAGGTGCCGAAATGAGTCTCCTTTTGAGCTCTTGAAAGCTCTTCTCGCATTTCTCGTTCCATACAAATTTTGTATCTATCCGAGTCAGCTGAGTTAATGGAGTAACGATTCGAGAAAATCCTTCCACGAATCTCCGATAATAACCAGCTAAGCCCAAAAAGCTACGTACTTCGGTCACCGACTTCAGTTGCTCCCAACTTTGTATTGCTTCAATCTTCGCTAGGTCCACAGATACTCCACATTTTGATACTACGTGCCCAAGGAATGCTACCTCCTCAAGCCAGAACTCGTATTTCTTCAGCTTGGCATATAGCTTGTTTTCACGAAGCCTTTGAAGTACCAGCTTCAAGTGGTGCTCATAATCTTCACGACTTTTGGAATAGATGAGGATGTCATCAATAAAGGCAGCCACAAACTGATCCAAATATTCCTTGAATACACGGTTCATCATATCCATAAAAATAGCATAAGCATTAGTCAATCCAAAAGACATGACTAAGAATTCATAATGCCCGTATCGAGTTCTGAAAGTAGTCTTTGGAATATCCTCAGTTTTAATCTTCAGCTAATGATATCCAGAACGAAGATCGATCTTTAAAAAGAATTGTGCACCTTGCAAATGGTCGAACAGGTCATTAATACGAGGTAACGGATACCTATTCTTGATGGTGACATGGTTCAACTCCCGATAGTTAATACAAAGTCGCATACTCCCGTCTTTCTTCTTTATGAATAAAACAGGAACACCCCAAGGAGATGTACTAGGACGTATAAAACCGATGTCTAATAACTCCTGTAGTGAGACCTTTAACTCCTGAAGTTCAATAGGAGCAATTCGATATGGGGTTTTAGAAATTGGTTTTGTACTGGGTTCAAGGTCAATAAAGAATTTAACTTCACGTTCCGGGGGTAGACAGGGAGGTTCTTCAGGAAATACATCAGGAAACTCATTAACAACAGAAATATCATTCAAACCTGACGTATTCTGGTTTAGATCAGTGACATGGGCTAAGAAAGCTTGGCATCCATTTTTCAATAAACGAATAGCTTTATGGCTTGAAATAACATTGATTGATTTTAGTGGTTTGGTTGTTTGAATTCGCACAATAGGTTGGTTAGAAATATAAAAACTAACAACCTTACGAAAACAATTAATTTTGGCATGATAAGTGGTCAACCAGTCAATTCCTAAAATCATATCAAATGCAAGTATTTTCAAAGATATAAGATCAACAGGTAGGGTGAGGGTACCAATTTGAATCGAGCAAGATTTGTAAACTGTAGATGTAACGAAAGTTTCTCCCAACGGAGTTTCAACAGATAAGTCAAAGTCTAATTTCTCAGGTGTCAAGTTCAAACGTTGAGCACAAGCAGGTGAAATAAAAGAATGGGTAGCACCGGTATCTAATAAAGTGTAAACTTCGCAAGAGTTTATTATCAGCTTACCCATAATAACCTCGTTCGGGTTCTTTGCTTGTTGGGCGGTCACGACAAAAGCTCTTCCAGGAACCACTGACTTTGACTTGTCAGGGAGAGCCTTTGGAGTCACCATCCCTGCTGGACTTGGTTTCGCTACAGGACACACTCGAGCTATGTGCCCTTCCTTTCCACAGTTATAACACACCTTGGATTGTTGTGTGCAGTTGTGGCTGATGTGTCCCTCTTGCCCGCATTTATAGCATACGACCGGCGGTCGTTCTCCTCCCCTAGAAACAGTTAATGTTGGTACTGCTGTCGATGCTTTCACATTCTCATTGTTGTACCTTCTCTTCTTGAAATCTCCCCCCGACTCACTTCTTCTATTATCATGGCCACAATTACCACTATAGTGGTTACCGCTTCTGTCATGATACTTTCCTCCCTGCTGGTTGTCATTGTTCCGATGACTGCTGCCATCAGTACGACCTTGGTTGTTATCTCTTGGTTGAACATAATCATTATCTCGTTCTAATAACTGGGCCTTGTTCGCTACATCCGAATATAGAGAAAATTTGTGAGAAATAAGGTATTGACGAATCTCGGGTTTTAAACTTCTCAGAAACATCCGCATTATACGTTCCTCATTCTCCACGAAATGAGGTGCAACCCGGGATAACTCCGCGAACTTAGCCTCGTACTGGGACACAATCATGTTGTTCTGTTCCAGTCTGATAAACTCTACCTCTTTCATATGACTAATACTTTTTGGAAAGTACTTATCATTGAACAGTTTCTGGAATGCCCCCCAAGACATCTTGAGTGCGGCAGGCTGGGTACGCTTTACAGATTCCCACCTGTAATCTGCCTCTCCACGGAACATAAAGGTGGCAAATGGAACCTTCTCTTCCTCCGTGCATCCCAAGACATCAAATATCTTGGTAATTTGCTTAATCCAATTTTCTGCCTTGATTGGATATGGCTTTCCCTGAAACTCTGGTGGTCCCAACTCTTTAAACTGCTTGGCAGTGAAAAGCCGCGAGTTATTATTTCCACCTGTATTATGAACACGAGTCTCCCTCGTCTGGTTTTGCATGAACTGTAAAAATCTTCTAAACATCCCGTCATTTATCATTTCTTCGGTAGGGTTGTTTATAGAAGGAATATAGCCTTCCTGTTGCACATTCTCCTGGTTGGTGATTAAAAGTGTCTCAACGGTCTCATTCACTCCATTGTTTAGATTTTCAGCTGCTATTCTCAAATACTGTCACAAAACAAGGGTTAATCAAACAAATTAGCATATCACAAATTAACCCTATGTTCCAACCGACCAATTAAATAACAATTAAGCTTAGATAGCACACACTAGCGAAGGTTTTACTTGTCTCTCCCCTCCTAGTTCTATTCCCAGATCTCCGCCAGAGATCATATCCCTAAGCTCTGATACCAATTGTGACACCCCCAGAATTGGTCCAATCAACCCAACCCATTCTGAGTCGCCAAATACACTCAACAAAATCCAAATACAATCTTTTATATCAAACGGTCGTGCAAAATACGACCACACAACTGTGAGTGTCAATACAGACATGTAGAAAATATAAACATTCAAACTAAGTCCTCATTACATTTATTATCACACTATTTTATAAAAAAAATAGTGAGAACTTCTACAGCTCTAACTCGGACCATCACTCCATTTCCCGACTAGTACCCGCGATATTCTCATTTCCTGAAGAGAACAATGGAAGAAAAGGGTGAACTCAACTAGCCAGTAAAGAATATTATAACTAAGATAATGAAGAATAAATTATCGTTAGTCTTCAATAAATCAGATAAAATATTATAGACAACAAGTTTTAGATCAACAACTGCAGCAGAAATAATAATTCATTAGAAGAGTTAAGTAGAAAATGATGTCTACTATCTTCTTTGATTTAAAAGTCCATCATCAATATTTTATCCCTGTAACATCAATCAATATACATCTCGAATCAACTATTCATCTTTGCACTATGGGCCAAAGATATTCATTTGTATCACCAGTTGGTCATGTTTATCTCAACACCTGTCTATGTTTGCACTACGGGCCAAAGATATTCATCAGGTAATCATCTTTGCACTACAGGCCAAAGATAGTCATCAAATAATTATTCATCTTTGCACTACTGGCCAAAGATATTCAGTTCTATCACCATTTAGGACCGAGGATGATAAAAAAACAATACGAATAACGGATCTAGTGAGATAAAGGATAAATATTAGAGAATTTATCTAGAGTTCAAGAATGAAGATCAAAACCTGGATCCAATCAAAGATGATTTGGAAGAAAAAAATATTTTTTTTACTGTGAATAGTACCCTGTGAATAGTAACTCGTGAATAGTATCTCGACATGAAAAGATAAAAATTTCACAAGAAAGTTCAGACCAATATTCCAGTGAAATGATATTAGATGAAGCGCAAAACTCAAGGAATTTCTGATCATTTCAGAAATTATAGAAGCAATACTTACCGTAGTAAGTTTAGAGTTAGGGATCTGAAATGAAACAATATACGAAACTGCAATTGAATTTTCACCTGTCAGGCGGTAGTCCGCTCAGACAGATTATTTTCATAATTTAATAATAACTAAATACAAAGAAATAATACCCCTTACGTTAAAAATTTGGAGACTGCACTAGTGTAATAGCAGAATACTCTTCTGCTTTCTCTCTTATTCTCTCTATACTTTCTCTCTCTATAGCTTTAGTGAATTAGTGAGAAATAATGAAGAAATAAACTTGTATTTATAGGCTCGGCAGAGTAAGGGTAAAATAGTCTTTTTGCCATAATTTATGACATCATCGCTTACATCATCGATCCTATGACATCATTGCTTGCCTCATCGTTCGATGACATCATTGCTTACCTCATCGTTCCGCTGACATCATTGCTTACATCATAAGAATTCAAATTCAATTTGTTCTCTTCTACCTCATTTTACTTTTATACCATGAATTTACTATAATAATGTTCCCATTCAAATTATAAAAATCATATTATTATATAATCACATCATACAACTATAATGTAATATTATAATAATATATTTGAAAGAATTATTTTATCAGAAAAGATAAAATACCAATTTTCAACAAATGTCACATGTTAAAAATTTCTCCGTTTAAATCCACATTGAATAAATTTTTTCTTATCATATATATCAAAAATTAATTATTCTCAAATAATATTACAGAATTATAATATTGACAACCAGGTCGTTCCCAGGAAAGAAGGGACTTTCCGATAAAGATTTCTCCTCAATTGGCGCGCAATTATATAACCTAACCTCTTTCGTCGACAGAACTTTCTAGACATTGTCAATAATGCTATCTAATAATATTATTCAAATAAAATGAATTATTGATTTGATAATTTAAAATACTGTGCAATGACAATTATTGAATCACTACTATAAAATATCAATGTAGCAATTATTGGATCAATAATATAAAATATTGAACAGTAATTACTGTAACAATTATTGAATGAGTGACTTCTTACGTAATAACCAATAATTTGAAATACTGTGCAATACCATGTGATAATTTGAAATACTGTGCAATACCATGTGCTACTGTGCAATACCGCGTATTACTGTATTTTAACCACCGGGTATTTGAACAGTTAACGGTAAAAGTTTTGTCCGTTATTTTTATAAAAAGGTTACTTCTGTCGCTTTCTATATCCGACATTCATTCCGTTGTGGGGTCCACCAATGACTGCGCCGTTGTACGAATATTCTCCGACAAAAAGAATATTCCTCGACCAAACGAATATTCCCCGACACAACGAATATTTTATAACCACTTGCTTACTTTGTAAATTTTGCACATCTCACCCATAACTTATCACATTTATCAAATCAACACCTTACTATTTCAAAATAATATATATAAAAAATTAAATCTTATTCATAAAATTTGGGGTCTTACAGATAATTAGTAATATTTTGAGATATTAAGCTAATTATTTTTATTGATAATTTTTGTTAGAAAATGGATTGTGGAGAAAAATGAAAGTGAAAAAGACTTGCAATTTACAAGTTGTAAATGATGTGGAGAAGATGAAGAGTCATCATGGAAAAACACCAAATGTTGATGCCTATAAATTTCTCTAAAGAGATTATGGTGTTCTTCGGATTTAATTCCATAAGGTGTTTTTTTTAATATTTGCCTTTATTTTTATATATGATAATTGTGTATCATTTTGTATGTGTATATACTTGAAAGTATATTTTATGTACTATATCAGGTGTAGATGATATTGTATGTTTGAGTATTAATTTACTTGCATTTTTTTGTAATAAATTAATTAATTTGTTTTCTGGGATAAGAAAAGTAATTAAATTTTTGTTCATGACGGAATAAATTTAATTTTGTGCATATATATTTTGGTTATAATATTTTATGAGTAGATAAAATATTATGATGTGTATATATATGTATGAAATTTGAGACGATTATTTTCTTATACACTAATTGAGATTAATTTATTATGAGAAAGTTGTAGTACACTACAAGACAAAGCCCTAATTCCGACAGAATTTTCCCTCGGACATAAGACTATTCCGTCAGAACTAGCTTATTTCCGAGGGACTATTCCGTCGGAAATTCGGTCGTATATATACACGTCAGAGATAAAGTCCGTCGTAAATTCCGTCGAACTTATGTTATCTTCGACTGACATATTGTTGAAGAATTTCCGTCGAATATATCATATCTTTAATGAACTGATTTCGAGGGAACTATTCCGTCAAAAGTACTCTATCTTCGACTGATTAATTACGAGGGACCACTTTCGTCGAGGATAGCACCAAATTATTTTCGACGGAATTTTCTCTCGGTCATAGCTTATCTTCGACGAAAAAATAAATTACAAGAAATATATTTAACCTCCACTCTCGATGGAATATTCCCTTGAAACTAACGTATTTTCGACGAAAAAATAAAAATAAAAATATATTTGGAAATTAATCCGGGCTCATAAATCCAACGGAATATCAATCGGAAATAGCTTATTCTGTCGAAAATAAAGAATTTTTTTTAATAAATTTTTTGAAAATGCAATTTCCAGGTATTTAAACCCATTTAAGTACCTATAACCTGTAACCTGTTTTTTCCCAATACAGACAGACAATAATATATTTTACATTCAAATATTCAACGTAGTGCTAAAAACCTGTATCATGTTGCAACAACAACGTAATCGACTAACTGATAACAAATAACATCAACAACGATAACAAATATAAGCTAATGTATCATCACATCAACAACGATATTTATAAATGTTCTACAAATGAATGAATACAATATAATCTCATTATACAGACGCAACTATATAAACTACAGTATGTACAAATGTTCTACAAATGAATAACATAAATACGTACTAATAAACTAGAATGAATAACATAAATACTAATGAACTATAATCTAGTAATAGTATCATCATCGGGCGGAGGTGGACGACGCCTGTCTGGTGTCTGAAAATCTCGGTCGTCCTCCTGGTCGTCATCGTCAGTTCGCTCGTCATCGCCAGTCTGCTCGTCATCGCCACCCTATTAAAAGAATTATAAATAAAAATCATTAGTCCGTATATATGTGAGAATTAACAAGCTAGCCTTAATTGAAAATAACATAAACAATAAAAATACCTGAGTAGGTGGGAGCGGACGAAAACCCTCCTCCAAGAGGGTAATCACCATCCGGAGCATCTCGCCGCTGAAAGCGTTGAACTGCTCCCGCGGTAATCCTATACTCTCTGCGGAGGCCCCTGCTATAATATCCTGAGCAACCTGGTGAAGACGAGACCTGCTAGGCAACTGCTAACAACGAATGACCGGATCTGTACGGAGCCTATCCGACACGACCCCTATCAGCCTTTGGAAGATCTCGTCATCCAAGCCAGCGCCAGTATGAGATGGTCCGACATGTGCTCTCGGACGCTGGCGCTGGCTGGAGCCTGCAAAAAGAGACAAATTCCATTATTAATAATAATTTATATAATGTGATAAATTCTGATAATTTTGTGAAACATAAAAAATATTACCTCCAGGAAGTGTATATGCGGGTATCCTTGGCAGACCCAATACTCGATATCTGCCGGTACTGGTAGTAGGGGGATCCTGAGACGCGACCCATAGTCTCAGCTCCTCATCTCGATCTAATACAATATCGGGAAGGGGGGTGGCAGAATCTAACGCCTCAGAACCTCCTAATAGCCTCCAACTCAGCTATACGCTGGTCCCAAATCCTCTGAAATCGGTTCTGTAATTCATTTTGTATATGTGTATTAATTATATCTTTTTATTTACGATTGAATATTACTAAAAGCTAAATAGTAAGATGAGTTTTACCCGTATAACTAAAGCTGCCTAAGACAAAGCACGCTCGTCCTTAGGCGTGTGGGCTCTATCCCAAAACTCTAAAATGGTGGGATCTCGGCCTAAGGTCCTCCCCAAGGTCTAATAAAAACATTCATAAAATAAGTATTAAGTATTTGTGTGAAAAATTTATAACTAAACAACTAAATACAGCGCACTTCCCATCTTCGCCTCCTCGAACGGCTGAGAACCAGTGGTGTGTACTATGCGGAGCTGACCACGGTTCTTCTTCGCCTGCTCAGACTTCTTCTTGAAGTCATCAGCATCCCAGTGCGCACACATAGCCTCCCAGGCTAAATCAGAGACTATGCGGGGCCGGTGAGATTTGATGGTGGTCCTGGACTGGTCCTCAGTTTCCCAAACTGCCCTTTGTCGCATCTCATATAACCAGCCAAAGTAATCCTTAGCGACATGTGAAATAATCAGATCGTCGCCAGCTGTCTGAGAGATGCTAGGGTGAAATCTATAATAAACCTATAACAAAAGTTTAAAAATTGGGAACAATTGATTTCGTCATCCTAATACAACTATGCAGTAATTAATATAATATGTTTAACTTACGTGAAACTCCCGCAAGACAGTCTGCATAAAGGTGGCATCATACCGCGCATACTGGCTGAACCGCATGCACCCTCTCGGGAGGTGCGTCAAACAGATCGCGTGTAGGGTGTGCTTAGCCACCGGGTCTAGTATACTACAGAAAAAATATAACAATATGTGTTATGTGAATTGTGTTTTGCAATAACTAACAAAAATATTAACAATATATTAACACTTACTGTCCAGAAGTGACATCCACCGGTACTGTAAGTGGAACTGCCGGTGAACGACCAAAGATACCGAGGTTCGTCCCTCGGTGTCGTAGACGAGGTGCATCTGTAATACTTGTATTTAACTAGGTCAATAAACATAAACTAATGCAGCTTGAGATATATTTAAATTCTAGTTAAGACAACTTACTAGCTCCTGAAGACGAGCCTCCATCGTGGCTACCGTCTCCCGTACCGGATCGCCCACCACCTCGGCGACCTCCACCGCTATGTCTAGCCATGAATATTCTACTGCAATAACCAAATTGGTAGATTATGAATATGTAAGGTTTAATAATTTGTGGTATTTACTAATATGATTGCTCATTTTCAATTACGTACGTCATCAAACCCATCAGAATCAACGTGTATATCATTCTCGGATTTGATATCTTCCTCATCCTCAATTTTGAGATCATTTTCGTCATCGTTATCATCCTCAACGACTACATAATCATTCACGACGACGTTTTCCTAGACATCCTCATTGTCAGATACGTCAATGACATCAGTACTCATCACATCTTCAACATTTAACACTACAGCCAAAAAATTGCTAACATCTTCTTGCAACGTCTCATCTATACCAAACATGTTCTCAGCATCAAATTAATGTGTTTTAGTTGTGACTACTGTGTACCAGGGGCTTCGAGTATTTACGATATTAGAAGCGAAATACACTTGAGTCGCTTGACTTGCTAACACGAACACCTCATCAGAATTTAACACTGACTTGATATCTACAGTTGTGATTCTATTACGATCAACTTTAACCCTTTTTTCAGTATCAAACCAGCTACACTTAAATATAACTACCTTTTTACCCTCGTGATAATTAGGACTCAGAATCTTGGTAGCAGCTTCTCAACACCACAACCCTAGAATTGACTGATGTGAGTTCATTCAAGTCATCGACCCAAAATCTGTACCCATTCACGATGCAGCCGGGAAAAGAATTAACAACTTTGTAAGGTCCTCAGATGACATCTATAAAATGCTCAGAAATGTTCTCTTCTTCAACCCTTTTCTTAAACCACTGTTGGAAATTAGCATTAGTGAATGTTTCCAACTCTGCTGCAGTAAAAGCTAGGGTTAGAAGCATACGCTTCCTCTTCGAATGAACTGCAAAAATAGTAAAATGTCTTTAACATATATAGATGATACACTTATAAATTGCACTAAATACCGCAAATAATTATTCATACCTGATGTATGATGATACTTCTGGCATATTTAGAAGCATGTATGTAGATACAATCTTCAAGTCTTTTTCGCTTAAGCAAGTCAGCGTCTCATGGCCAAATGGCTTAGCCGGATATGTGAATGCAGCTAACTCATCATCAGTATGAGACAATGGACCAACAACCTCATTCCTACTTAAACGGTTGTGCTTTGTTAAGACAACATCGTCAAAATACAATGAGCAGAAGGTGACAAGCTCTTCCTCCGTATAGCGTTCAACAATAGAACCTTTTACACGAGCTTTGTTCTTGAACTTTTGTTTTATTCGACGCATATACCTAAGATAAATATTCCGATAAATATATATGAATATTATTAATATGAGCAACATAAAGCATTTAATAGTTTATATTACCTCTCAAAAGGATACATCCACCGATATTGCATCGGTCCTCCAAGTTTGAGTTCATAAGGTAAATGAATAGGCAGATGTTCCATTGAGTCAAAAACTCCTAGAGGGAAGATCATTTCGAGCTTGCAAATGGTAAGCACAATATTGTTCTCCATCTTCTCTACATCACTGTACTTAATTACAGTTGAGCAAAGATCTCGAAAGAAATTTGAAAGTTCGGTCAATACATCCACAACTTTTCTGGGTAACATCTCATGAAATTGCAATTGGGATCAACTTCTGCAAGAATACATGACAATCGTGACTCTTGAATCCAGAAATTTTCAATTGCTCGACCTTACAACAACGTGTTATGTTCAACGCATATCCATCTGGGAGCTTCAACCCACTAACCCACTGACACACGTCTTCAACTTGTTGCTTAATAAGACAAAATGGAGCTTTAGGTTTCGTATTGTTAGGGGCGAAGCCATAATTCTGGCCTAATGTTCAATGCCTCCAAATCTTTTCGAAAGTTGTCATTGTCTTTTGTTTTACCACTCGCATCTAACACGGTGTAAAACAAGTTCTCGAAAACATTATTTTCGGTATGCATAACATTTATACAATGACGAACTGAAAGTGTGCCCCAATACGGCAACTCTAACCATATGGGCGAGTGTGTCCAATTATGAGTCTTCCCGTACCCGTCTGCTCTTAATTTACTTTGCTCTTTCCCTAGCAAAGGAAAATCAAGCTGGTTCAACCAGCCCAAGACCTCACTGCCCAACAGTCGACAAACAACCCCCTTCTTCTCTCTGTCTTTCTGTTGAACTGTGCAGACATCTTTATGTAATTATAATGAAGAGGCAAGAATCTACGAGCTGTTCCAAAGAAACTACATTTCCGCCCATGCTGCAACTGATTGCCTTGCACATCCCCCATACACACTGGACAGGACAACTTCCCGTGAGTTGACCAACCACTAACCATCGCAAGAGCCAGAAAGTCAGTGATAGTCCATAACAGGGCTGCCTTCATCACAAAATTCTCGCATATCGATTTATCATACGTCTGGACCCCTGTCTCCCACAACATCTTTAGTTCATCTACTAACGGTTGAAGGTACACGTTAATGTCTTTTGTAGGACTTTTATCCCCCGGTATGAGTAAAGTCGAGAACAAATACGGATCCCTCATGCACATTGACGTTGGAATATTATAAGCGACCATAATGACCGGCCAAACTGAGCACGACTGGCTAAAATTATTAAAAGGGAAAAAGCCATCAGTAGCCATGCCAAGCTTAACATTCCTGACTTCTTCTGCAAACTCAGGATAATTTGCATCAAATCTCTTCCATTCATCTCCATCCGCTGGGTGAGTCAACTGAACAGGCACAACATCCCTTGTTCGATGCCAACTCATATGTTGAGCCGTATAAGACGACATGAATAGCCGCTGAAGCCTCGGCGTAAGTGGAAAGTACTGTAAGATCTTCTTGGGAACATGTTTCTCCTTCCCCCCACGTTTTGTCACCTTGTAGCGCGGTAAACTGTATATATCACACTATCCCTTATCTCTGTCCTCCCCATAGTATAATATGCAATCCTGCTCACAAGCATCGATTTTCTGATACCCCATATTTAACCCCTTGACCATCTTCTTCACTTCGTAATAATTCGCAGGAAGAGTATGATCCTTGGGTAAGAACTGTTCCAACTATAGCAAGCAAATCGTTGAAACCTCTCTCACTACGGTCATGCTTATTCTTGAAGTGTGAGAGCATCGTCACTACAGAAAGCTTGGTGTCCGTATCATTTTCCGGATACAACGAGACCCCAGATTCAGATAGCAACTTGTAAAAGGCAGCAGCTGTATCATTTGGCACTTGCTTAGTATTGCTTGAAGAAGGCTCATTTTCAGCCCAGTCAATATTAGTAGGGCTATAAGCATCGACCAACATCTCCACCGGATCATAGTTTTCGGCGTATGAATCCCGTAGAATTGGTTGTTCCACAGTACTGTCGATCACTTCTCTCAGCTCAGCTGGTTCCCCGTGATGAGTCCATACGAAGTACCCATCCAAAAATCCACGAGAAAATAAGTCGAATTTAATCTCGTCGAGTTTCTTCCAGATCAGATTTTTACACTTGACATACGGGCATCGCATCTTCCTATTCGGATCATCAACATATTCTATTGCTTTGTTCAAGAAATCTGACACCCCATCACGATAAGCTGAGAATAATCCCCTCCCATCACTGAGTATCCTACGGTACATCCAACTCCGATCGGCTGACATCTTTAACTGCATAGACCACGCATTCAGTACAGAGATGTTCATGTATGTGGTCCATGTATGAATAAATGTCAAATGGGTTTCATTACAGTTAGGTTTCATGCATATGGTCCATGCATGAATTATATTTAATTTCCTAGTATCTCCACTCTATAGGACAATGGGTAATTCAGGCTTCTATCCCGTTCTTGGATGCGTCTCTTCACTAGTGCCAACATGTTAAGCACATTTCTACTGTTTTAAGAAAATTTCGGCAGACCCATGGTCTCCAAGTACACGAAATAGATTAAGATAACTTAATCTAAGTATGTACTCGAAGAACATGTAGAGATGACAGCCGAAAAATCCTCAAAACAACAAAAAAATACCATTTCGTATTGGCACCGACCTAAGTGAAAGACATAACATCCAGTAACAGTCCCAAACTGGGGACTATTCGACATTCACTCCTACTGAGTGAATGTCAAACGGATTTCTAAGTTCCAAAGTATAGTTCATAAATAATCCTTCCATTAACCATCAAACATGTTAACTGCCTTATTTGAGCTGACAAAGAGTTAAGTTAGACAAACTGATTGTAAAGTGCAGAAACAACTTAAGTTGGCATCTACATGGTATCATGTAACTTATCACTCCAGTCAATGTGAATAAAGCATTGTGCTGTGTTGGCTTTCATCACAATCCGTCCCCGCAACCACATTTTGGGATATTTATAAGTTTTCCTTCCCCACTTAAGCTTCCTACATAATAGTAATGCCTCATCTTTTCCTTTTAAATAAAAAATTATATAAATTGCAATGAACTATATACGAATGAGCAAAGTTGAGCAACTAACTAAACAGTCAATTCTAGAACATGAGATTAGGATTGTTAGAAGTTCCAAAGGTCTTAAAGGGACGACTAATACTGCAACGGGGGTAAAAAATGGAAGGTGGAGAGTACTCTAAGCCGTCGCGTCACATAAAGAGTTGCCTTGTACCCATAAATAGTGGCGACGAGTTAGAGTATTTTCCACCTTACTTTCGCTGCCCTCGTTGCGGTATTCGTTGTCCACTCAAGACCTCAAAAACTTCTAAGAATTCTAATCGCAAACTCTTCAACTGACAGGTTAATTAGTTGCTCTGCTATGCTCATTCCTATATAGTTCATTGCAATTTATGCATTTTTTGATTTAAAAGGAAAAGAGATGTAATACTATTAAGTAAGAAGCTTAAGTGGGGAAAGAAAACTTATAAATGTCCCAAAATGTGGTTGTAGGGACGAATTATGACGAAAGCCAACACAGCACAATGCTTTCTTCACATTGACTTTGAGTGATAAGTTGCATGATACCATGCTGATGCCATCCTAAGTTGTTCCTACACCTTGCAACTATTGTCATCAGCATACCCCTAGCCAGCTTAATTAAGGCGATCTACATATTTGATGGCTAATGGAATGATATTTGTACTATAAAATGTATAGTTGTAATTGAGTGTATTGAAGATCGAAGAGAGAGTCATATTGAGTTTATTGAATATTGCGGTAAACTAAGCAAATACTACTTAGTTTATTTTACCAATGCAAAACTAAGTAAATGCTACTTAGTATATGAGAACTGTTATTTAGAATATATATGGGGAATACTATTCGACATTCACTCCTAAGCGTCAAACGAGTTTCTAAGTTTCAACGTATAGTACATATATGTATATATACATATAGTACTTATTGAGTTTATTAAATATTGCGGCAAACTAAGCAAATGCTACATAGTTTATTTTGCCTATGAAAAACTAAGTGCTACTTAGTTTATGAGAATTGTTATTTGGAATATATATCGACTACTGTTTGACATTCACGACTACTTGTCTGTTGGGTTTCTAATTAATTGCATCCTAACTAAGCAAATGCTACTTAGTTTATTGCTATATTTTCTTTTATTTTAATTTATTTTATTAAATTTTATTGTATTTATTATTATGTTTTATTGTATTTTATTTTATTTTGTATTATATTATATAATTTTTTTTAAAAATTTATTATTTTATTTTATTTCATTGTATTGTATTGTATTGTATTGTATATAATTTAATATTTAATATTTATTATTTATTATTTATTATTTATTTATTTTATTTTATTATTTATTTTATTTATTTTAATTTTAGTAGTAAAAAACTAAGTAAATGCTACTTAGTTTATTTTAATATTAGGAAATTAATTAAATAATAAATAAATATACTTATAGGGCCCACAAATTTTGCAATTGCAGAATTCTGACAGAAATTCCGTCGAAAATTCTGTCGGAAATATCAAATATCACATTCATCAACAACAGTATATAAATAACCCTCAATATATCACATTGAGAACAAATTTGCACAAATTGCAGTACATATCAATTAGGACAAACCCAAATTGCAAGACTTTTATCACAATTTAAGCAGCAAATATGCAACAATTGCACTAAATATCAAACCCAAATTGCAGAAAATCAATTAGGACAAACCCAAATTGTAGTAAATGAACATGCTGAGCCATTCTCAAACATAATCCAATTAGGACAAACCCAAATTGCAGTAATTATTAAGCCCAAATTGCAGCAAATCAATTTCCAATCGCAGTAAATGAGCTTCAACCCAAATTGCAGCATATTAAATCCAATTTCAAACCAAGAACAATTATTAAACAAAGTTCAGGAAATTTCAGATTCTAAAAAATATACGGCATTCTCAATATCAGATTGTCCCAATTTCAGATTTAGATTGTCACAATTTCAATTTCAGATTGTCCCGAATTCAATTTCGGATAAGTTGACAGAATTTCAGTTTCACAGTACATTTTCCCAATTTTCGAACTCCCAAATTAAATCACTATACATGCATTCCCAATATCAGATACTTCTTCACCAATTTCAGTTTCACACTTAACCCTAACTAATGAATGAAAATTTCATACTTTCAGCAACAATATATTCACAAAGTAATCCCATATCAAACTAACACAAAAATTATATGCTAGCAAAAAAATTAAACATACTGTCAAATTAAAAAAATATATATATGCTAGCAAATAAATTAAACATATTGAAATCCCATAACCACTAACCTTTCAAGGAATAGAAAGAGGAGAAAAAGCTACTGATGGGGAGGAGAAAAAGCTACCGGAGGGGGAAGAAACCGCTGTCGGATGGGGAAGAAAACGCTGCCGGAGCGAGGAGAGAGCTGAGGTCGTCACCGGAGGGAGGAGAGAGCTGAGGTACGTCATCGCCGGAGAGATGAGAGAGCAGAGAGACGAGAGACTGAGAGAAAGATGAGAGACAAGAGAGAGAGAGAGAGAGAGAGAGAGAGAGAGAGAGAGAGATACATGAGAGGCGGTTGGGGGAACTGAAATGTTTTTTAGGTTTTAAAGGATATTTTCGACCGAACCTTCGTCGAAATTAAATCCCTTGAATTTAAGTTATCCTCGACGGATATTCCGTTGGACATAATTACCATTCCCTCGAAGATATGGTTGGCGCTGGCGGGAACATTGACGCCAATGTGCTGGTTGCATGCTCGACGGAATTCTGTTGAAAATAAATTATAACCTAGTGAATTATGTCCGACAGATTATTTCGTCGATATTACGATATTTAAGACTGAATCTGTTCCCTCGAAAATAATTCCGTCGTAATTAGTCTTTTTTCTTGTAGTGGTAAAATTTGAAAAGTTTACTTATCTCTATGTATAACAAATTAGTTGTAAATTAATTTATTTTGAGAATAAAGTAAAATTATCAACTAATAGTTAGAAAAGATATTGTAGAAGTAAATTGGGTTGAGTAAATCTTGTATACAATATGATTATGATGTTGAGAAAATACTCAGAAATGTTATTCGTAGTGTTTTTGGGATAATCACAATTGGTATATGTTTGATTTTTATGTGTACTTCTTGTCCAAGAAGTAGTAAATTTTTAATGTGATCATATGAATTTTGTATGTTCTGATTGAGATAAATATTTTATTTTTTTTGACTTTTTATAAATATAGTGAAGTTCAAGTATTTCATATTATTATGAGAATTGTCTTGAATTCTATATTTGTAAATGTCAAAAAATATATTATTTATGATATTTTCTATCCAAGGTTGGGACAATAAAACACTTGAGGATATACTAATTCATGTGTAAATTTTATTTACTTTCTACATAAATTAATTTTATTTGTGATAAATTAATTTCTTAGAAAGTAAATATAAATTTTTATATTTTATGATTTATATGCAAATACATTTGCGCAATATGATGAGTTGTGCTATAATTTGTATATAATGAATTTTATACTATTTACATAGAGTTAAGTGTTATGTGTTGGTATACTTGAAAATTGTACATGTATAATTTTAATTGCTTATATTAAATAATTTTTGGATTTGAGATTTTATGTAAATTAGAAAATAAGAGCTTGTTTTCTTATGTGGGGGTGTTCTAAAAGATTCTTAAGTTGATGCAATCTTTATATGAATAACTAATACATAAAATGTACAATAACTTCTTTTTTTTGAGAAGTGTTCCTATTATTTTCATGTGGAAGTAATATTTATAGGAACATTGTCACATAAAATGTCGATTAATCTAAAATTTATTTTAAGTAGTGAGCATAATATTGTGAAGTGAAATTATTTAATGAGATTTCAATTATTTAAAAGTGTGGGGGTGATTCTTTAAGATTTTTATTTATGAACTAAATTTGGCCTTTGAATTATTTGGAGCATAATTTTAGTTATGTAAGAAAAGTAAGGCTTGTGAATTTCTTGTTGCGAGATTCAATTTGGTTATGTAGTCATATGAAATGAAAGTCTTTGAAACACAAACATTTGAATAATATTGAAATGTGAACTTATTTTACTTAATTAATTCTCTAAAGTCCTAGAAAGTTATAAACTGAACCTAGAAAGAACAATATTGATTTGGTGAAGGAAATCAATATAATAATTTGGTAAATAAAATCCCTATTTTATTAGCCTAATATATGATCCAAAATATTTATAGTGATTGAGTTCAATAGAGAGATTGAAAATAAGTTATAAATATTAATCTGGATACATATTAGGTGATAATATATAGATATGTGCACATTATTTTGAGATTCTATCGGATATAGAATTATTTATATGTTTACAGTAACAATATAATTGTATAAACTATAATATGATAGTTTTTGTGTATATTAATGATATGTTGATCATTTTACATATTATTGTTAACGTAAACGAGTTTAAGACATCTATATTTTGTCTTTATGTTGAAGGACTTGTAAAATAGATGTCATCTTATTATCATGTGAAAACATAGTGAGGATTTCAACTAAACTAGTTTAATTGTATTAAGGGGTTATACTGAACTAAGTTTGATAACCTTGAGATTGAAGAATTTAATAATTCTTTAATAGTGGTGGTACACTGGAAGTTAATTATGATATAGCTATTGCAAATCTGAAATACACATGCCCTAGTGAGAGCCTTATGTTTGATATGCAATGCACATTGCTTACAGTTTTAAACTTAGTATACTAGTGTGGTTTAAAATTGGTTTTTGTTAGATTCCTCAATGCTTTAATAGATTACATAAATATCACTTATATTTTAGTGAGGGAAATTATAAAGTCACAAGTAGGTGAATTTTCACCCAATCTTGAGTATTGTTTCTTAGATGAGTAAGAAATAAATGAGTATTTCTCATTCTATTGTATGAGCCTAATGTTATTATTTTGTGAGGTCAGCATTAAAGTGTTGTGTTGATTGTCACCTCATTCATTGCCTCCTATTTTACTATATGGTGCTAGTAATAATAGCATTAAATACACATTGTGATCTTGAAAAAGTAAAAAAAATATTCACAGGTAGGTGAATATATTCTTATATTTCCACAAGTAGGTGGATAGTATAATTTACTTGGAGTAGCAAGTAATATTATTGCTTTATATGATGTAGAAAGTAATTGGAATTGAAATTTGTTGTTGAAACATCAAATAGTGGCCACTTCCAAAATTGCTTTGTTCATTATGTTGTGATAATGAAATTGTTTTTGTATAGAGTATATGAGATTGTCTTTAAAGGTAAGTCTTGACATGTTGGTCATAGACATAATTTTTGTTAGACAATTGATACAAGAAGGTATCATAATATTTGTTTATGAGGAAGTCAAGTGACGACTTGACTTATCTTGTTACTAAGATTTTGACGAGAGCTTAGTAAGTTTGACTACTTGTGATATGGAACTTAAACTACTTTGAGTCAGGGGTGATGGGAACCCAACATATTCCTAGGTTACCCCTAGTTTATAGGTTCAATGGAAAAAATAAGCCACAGTTGCTGATTTTGTTACTATCGATGTGGTTCCATATGTAGTCTAAGATAGTAACGTCTGTTGCACGACTGGGTTGAGTTATACTCTTAACAAAGTTGTTGTGTTCTTAGCAACAGAAACACATGTATACTTTGCCTATATGAACTAGAAGTGGAGCCGCTTTTTATAGAGAGTTGTGGTTTACTCTCTTAGAGGTTCATAAAACATGATATTGTGCATGGCCATATTAGCGCAAAGCAATTGAGAATGCTCACAGTGGTAGGAGGATTTTGTGTGTGTGTGATAATTCCGGTCATATCATTTAAAAGTAGAGGTTCAATCTACGGACACCATCAACTTCGATGTGACTTTGAGTTGTTTACACTAAGAGAATGTTCAATATTCGTCACACCTTCTTTTATGCACATGTGCCTTGGAGTTGTTTGATAGAAAGTTGTTTGGATAAAAAATAATTTTTCCAAACTAGTGGGGGATTGTTAGAAATTGCACCTTATTCTATATTTTGGAGACTCAATTATTGTCAAGTTTGGGGTTGAATAAAACCCATTAATGAACACAATTTAAGTAAATAAAAGGTGTAATTCGTTTTCCTAAGTTGTGGAGAATAAGAGAGAACTTCATTTGATTTGTGTAGAAATTATTTGATTTGTGCCTATAGTGAGACATTTAATAAGGTGCAAAGTTGTTTGATAAAACTATTTTTCCTTGTCCCATTTAATAGAAAAGACTACTAGTTACTTTATAAGTACAAGTGATAGTCTTATTTTATTTTGGAAGCAAGAGTTATTCTTGTGAGACTTTTGAAATTTCATTTAATTATAAGTTTATTACTAATATGTAACTTACAACATTAGTAGTAATAAGTATAATTAAAATAGGAATAAATAATAGCTTAATGGTGAAACTATTATATATATATGTATGTATCTATATGTGTAGATATAGATATACTAAATATATGAATATAGAGAGAAGTCTTATACACATTTTTTAGACTAAAAATTTGTGCACCATGAAAATCTCTCCTTTTTGCTTTTCTTCTTACAAACAAATAACTACTACAAAACAGCGTTCTATTGGAATTTTCTGTGAATTGCTATCACGGATAATTCACCAAGGCTTGACATATATCCTGGAGGTATATCGTCTGCAACCCTTAGTAAACTAATCGTGGTGGGGGCGATAAAGACCTTAAAGACAGGGATCACCCGTGTCATGTCTCCCGTTCTTGTTGATGATTTTGATTCTATGAATCTACGATTCTAACAAGAACTATCCATGAGGACATGGATATTTTGAAAGGGAGGGAATTGTAGGCCCAAGGGCCTTAGTGAAGGAAGTATAAAGTAATGGTTCTCCCGAAGGCACCATGCACATATGGGAGTTAGTTAAGGAGTATGTTAGCATGGAGCATGTTAGTGCTCACTTTAGTGTGTTGTTTTCCTCATTGCTGCTGTTTATTTCCTAAAACAATCAACTAACTTCAATTGTTAGTTGAACTTGCTGTTTTGGTTTAACTTCAAGTTAGGATCTTGGGTTGATCATGATAGCGTATGGGTTTTTTGATCGTATCTATGGACTGTTTTATATTTTTCACATGTTATTCAACTGCAACATGATGGCTAAAACGCCTAAAATATTACTGACTCATACTCTTCGACCTCTTTGACAAGAAAGTTTTTCTCATGAAGTGTGTGATGAAAAATCTCTGTGGAAAAAATTGAAATCCAGTTTTGCTATCAGAATAACTTCAGGGGTCTTTAGTTTCAAGTCATTGATTGTTATATTTAAGTATATGTGCGGTTTCAGTATTATAGGTTGAGTATCATCTGTTTTGGTTCAGGGGTATTTATGACATTTGCAACCTCTTTCATTTGGCATATATAGTTATGGTATGACAGTTACCATTGATTTCCTCCCCTCTTTATTCCTTCTTTCTCCAAAACAGAAAAATACGTCTCAATTGACATGAAGACAATTCATTCCATCTCTTTATTTAATGGTGTTGGAGTGATTTTTTGGGCTGTGGGTATTTGACTGTAATGGGAATGTGTTTACTTGTTTAGTCCATCTTACAAGAGATTAGAATGAAGGATCTAAAACAATCATGGACCTTTTGCTTTTACCGATTCTCTATTATTTTCTGTTCTCCCATATCACGGGGCTAAAATCCTGAAAATGTATGAGTTATGAGACTTTTGAATTTGCGCTCTAGTTACAAATTAAGGTATTGCCTTTCCACATAGGGCACTATTACATCGACTTTTGGTACTGCAGAAAACAAATTGCCCCCATGGACCTTTGAAAAGAATTTTGTTGAATCTGGAAAAACAGAGTTTATGTCTATCCGTTCATTTCGTAAAGCTAATTCTACTGAGAGTTAACTTTTGACTATTGAGAAGCACTAGAACTTTGTTGTATGGTGTGATTATTGTTGGCCATTTCATCAGAGGATATTTGCACATTTTAGTTTTTTCTTCTCTTTTTGTTTTTATTTTTTTATATGTATTATTTTTTTGTCACCTGTAATTATATGTAAATTAGTTGAATCGTTTAATATTACTCAACTAAAGTACCATGGTATCCTTCAGCATACATAAAAGGTGACATGAATTCGTGTTTCTAATTTCGGATGTATATTTAGTTGTCAAAACCTTTCTGCTCACCGATACTTTTTCTTTCTTTAGCTATAAAACTGAAGTTAACGTGTTTTTATCATTCAAAACATGTTTCTAATTTCCATTAAATCAGGTCGGCAGCGCCTTTTGTTATGAATTCTATCGGAACAAATGACGAGACCAAAAACATAGATAGTTTAAACGAGGGGAATTCATCTGTTGTGATAAAGGTGTTATTTTTTGCTCGGGTAAGAGATTTAACTGGCTTAACTGACATGTCACTCGAGGTGTCATCAGGTAGTACTGCCGACTATTGCTTGAGCAAGCTTATTGCCAAGTTTGCAAAATTGGACGAGATCATTGGGTGCATGGTTCTGGCGTTGAATGAGGAATATACAACCCATTCTTCAATTGTTAAAGATCGAGATGAGTTGGCTATCATTCCTCCAATAAGTGGAGGCTAAGACTAAAACTCTTTATGTATTAGATAGTTTGAAACTAAATAAATGCAAAATGTATGATGAGTATTTGCTGATTATTATACCAATACCGGCTCTGTATTCTTTGTTAAGTGGATGTCAGAATTGTTGTAATATTTATGTACAAAATGGATCCTTGTAAGGGTTTGTTTGAAGATGCTATACAGTGAAAGCATGTTTAAATTCATATAGTTTTGCACTATTTCTACTCTTATTTTTGGTGCTAGAATTTCTCTATGCATTGTTGTGTTTTTATTTTACTTATCTCTATTCGTTTCTATTATTTTATTTTATCATGTTTTTTGTATTTGTTATATCTTTTTAGTTTTTTACTTGTAATTTTTATTTACAAAATGGATCCTTGTTTGTTTGAAGACGTTATATACTGAAAGTTTATTGTATGTGTGTTGAAATATTTTTTTACTTATATTTATTCTATACATATGAGTGTTTTTATTCTACTTATCTCCATTTGTTTCTATTATTATTTTGTTTTTTATTTTATCATTTTTTTGTATTTGTTCTTTTTAGTTTTCTTCTCAACTTTATACTTCTAAGCTTACATATGTGATTCATTTTAAGCTTATTAAATGCATAGTTTAGTATTAAATGCATAGTTGAGTTAGTTTTGACATTTGATTCTTCAACTTCGTTTTGCGATTGATCCATTTCCACATTTTTTCAATATATAAAACTTTAAAACGCAAGCAAAAAAAAAAAGCAAGGAAAAAAAAGAGTCGAGGACTACTATTGCAATAACAAATTTTCAAGTAACCCAATACAAACTAGCTTAAACTCAAAAAAAAATTTAAAAAAATAAATAAAATAAAACTTGGATTTGGTACTTAATTTTCTTCCTAGCATCAATGGCGCTCTAATAGTCACAATTATTTGAATTTGTTGAGCCAAAACCCACGTCCTGGGCTGGCAAAAACTCGTTCATGAACTCAGATTGTTGTTGGACTAGTCCAAATTGTTGTTCCTGCTGCAAATGAAATGGCAATGTGTTCACAAAGTCTGGCACATGCCCAAGTTGTTGCTGATTATGAAATGGGCCAACTCCAAACTGTGTATGAGCATCATTTTCTAGTTCTTGTTCTTGCTGGTGAAATAGGTCAACTACTAAATGTGAATGAGCCTTAGGCCCAAGTAGTTGTTGTTGCTGGTCAAATGGGCCAACTTTGAGCTATGAATGGACTTGAGCATTGTAGGAATTAAACTCAGTATATTCTACTAACTGAGAATAATAATTCTGAGCTTTGTAGGCAGCAAGCTCAACCTGAACTCGTGCTAATTCGGATTTTTTATCACTTAATTCTTGATTTAACATAGTGATTATTCCAGCAGAGCCGTAAATGGGGTTTTTGATGAGGTTTTCGACATCGATAAACAATGATTCTGCAGTTTTTGCTCTGTTATGAACATAAACTTTCTGCATAAATATTTATAAGAGTAACAATTTAGAACTTGGATTATATTCAGTACTTAATTATAACAACTAAATTGCAAAATTTTTATTTAATAATATAAAATTTTGATCCCGAACTCAAGACTCATTTCTTTATGAAAGTTTGCATAAACATCACTTATGCCTCCTATGCTATATCAAATTCGGAAAAACTTCAAAGGTGCCTATAATTTTCACTGGACCTTTTATGCGTCTACCCATATATACACGAAGCGAATTCTATAGCCGATTCGTATTCGGTTCGTCTTTTCCAGTTCGTTGGAGAAAAATTTTCTATATATATATGCACGCACCACGCACCCATATATATACTTTTCAACTTCATACCTATGACATCCGTAGATTCATGATAACCCACATTGATGCTTACAAACTTTTACATATCCCAATTCAGAATTATATTTTTTGTTTTTTTTATTTTTTCTAGTTGGGATGTCTCAAAATAAAAGTATTTTCAAAATAAAAGTCTACTTTCAGAATATCAAAAACTAACTATAATTTTGTGATGGAGGCAAATAAGCATAACAATTTTTTTTTGGTACTATTAAGATGAGAATGCATGTACGGGAAAAAGATTAATTCAAAGCAAGGTTGAATGAATACAACATATATACCTGAATCATTTTGCCCATGTTGCTCGCACCATAAATTTTATGGGCATAATTAAGCAAATCTTTGGGGATTATCTCCAGGAAAATATGGAGAGAAAATACAGTCTGCAAGACATTTTCTTCTTAAGAACTTGCAAGCGGCGCAGCGGTTTGACATGATTAACGGAGATTATTACTCTGAAAATCTAACCACAAAGATTGCCTACTCAAAAATATTATTTCTTTTTGATGAAGAAAAAAAAAACTTATGGAGAATTCAGTTGGTAGCTTGGCTAGTCCAATAAGTCATATATATAGACAATATTTGGATTATGGAAACGAGTTTTAATTAATGCAATGAAGATTTAGAATCTGCCATCGTTTATCAAAATTTGGTGTTATTAGGAAAAATAATGCTACTATCACATAAATAATGTCACATAATGCTCATATACACACACATATATATTGCGGGATCCACATATCAGGCGGGGGCCCACAATATGTATGTGTGTGTATGTGAGCATTATGTGAGATTTTTTATGTGATAGTAACATTGTTGTATTAGGAATGTTGCAAGTATTAAAAGCTCACTGCCAATTAATAGAGATATAAAGTTGACAAGTAGAGATTTAAAGAAGCTTTTGTTTTTGATACTTTTTGACTTTCTTTTTTCAATTTTTTTAACATGTAACTTTAATTAGCCAATTTTGTTTTACGAATAAATATATTCTAGGTGATTATGATTTAAAAATTAAAATTTTAATATGTGCACATTTTATAGTGATAGTTGCACGCTTGATCAATATATATTGTGACAAAATTATCCTACAATCTAATATATTTGAATGTGCAATATCACTATCACTAAATCTATATATGGTTTTCGAAAATTTATCTAGTGAAACACTTAACCGTGGCGTCACCATGCAAAAATTAATGCATTCATTGGTGTTTCAAGTGATAATTCACGGGCATCCTAGCACTGTATCGCTATAGAGTGCAAATATATTAAAATCCTATTTTTTATTATTATGGCTCCAGTCTTTGTAAATGAGTGAAAGAAAATATCAATTCAATAAAAGAAATCATTTTATAGTTATATGGAGTATATATTATAAATGATGCAATATCACTATGACTAAATTTATAGTGTATAAAAATTTATGCATTAATGTATTATACCATGACTTTACCTTGCAATAAATTAATATATATATATATATATATTATTGGGTGTTTCGAGTGATAAATTCACGGGCAGAGGCAGAACCAGGGGGGGCTGGAGGGGGCATATGCCTCCCAAGGTTGGGGGGAGGGGGGTAGGTATACCTAACTTTTGTCCATTATCTATATCTCTCTCGCTCTCTCTACCTTTAACTTTAAAGTTTAATATAGTCCCATACATTATTACACTACACCCCCCGCCCCCACCCCCCGCCTCTCCCTCTCTTACAGTTACCAAATGCTTTGTTCAAAGTACAAATGATGTCTCTAAAAAGACTCCCTCTATTTTACACCAAATATTTAATTCAATTTAATCTCTCTCCTCACTCTCTTTATGAAAATTTGAGTTATTTAGATTTAATTTATTAAATTTATCAAGTTTAAAATAATATTTGATTAACATTTATTTATATCAAGTTCAATACGTTCTCGAATTGACATATGAACAAAAAATTATAATTTAAAAAAGCTCGAATAATATATCAAACTGTAAAGTTCAATTAATATTTAAATTATTTATATTTTGAATTTAATTTTTAATTAAGAATCAAATCCTTTTATTTTTTGGTAATAGAAAAGCAAATATTATAGGGATCATCAACTCATGAGAGACAAAAGCGAATAGGGGACCATTTTCTTTTCTTTCCTTTCCCCCAAAGCATCTCTCTTCCCAAATCAGTTCAAACAATAATACCACGGCCTCCCTCCCTCCCTCCCTCCCTCCCGCTTACTAATAAAATACTCAACTTTATTTATTTATTTTCTTAACTTAATTTGACCTGACCTGACCGGAAGTACTCTACTTCCCCTTTATATAAATCTTACCGTTGTCTCCTCTCAGTTGTACATTTGAAAGAAGCACTTCAAGCGTCAATAATTATTTTTTTTAATGATGTACTTTGCCCCCCCCCCTGAAATTATCCTGATTCCGCCACTGTTCACGGGTACCCTAGAAGTGTACCACTATAGGGTGCAAGCATATCAAAATCCTAGTTTTATTTTTAGTTATTATGTTTCCTGCCTTCGTCAACACATAAATAAATTAGGAAAATATCAATGCAATAAAAAAACATTTTGTAATAATAAATATAACATAATATCACCATCACTAAATCTATGATGTACAAAAATTAATGCTTAATGTATTATACTGTGGCGTTACTGTGCAATAAATTAATGCATCCTTGGGTGTTACGAGTGATAAATTTGGGCACTTTTGCACTATATCACTATAGGACGCAAATATATCAAAACCCTATTTTTAATTATTATAATTTTCTGTCTTCATCGTGACATAAATAAAATAAGAAAATGTCAACGCAACAACAAAAATCTATTTTATAATAATAAATATATCATATTTAAATGTGCAATATCAATATCACTAAATCTATAGTGTACAGAAATTTATGTATTAATGTATTATATCGTGAGGTTACCGTGTAATAAATTAATGCATTCTTGGATGTTTCGAGTATATCAAAATCTTATTTTTAATTATTAAGGTTAACTAGCCCATGATACCGTACGTGCAAAGCACGTGTTTTGCTATAAATTTATTGTATTTATATATATTTATTGTATTATACTATATTAATATATTAATGTAATAATAATAGGTTAATATTGTGTACGATGTTTTTTATGAAATAATTTATTTAGCTGTCTTTAGTTTCAAGTCATTGATTGTAACAATTGTTATTGTTAATTGTATGTATAGTTTCAATAGACATAGTACGTAATTTGGTTTATAAATTAATGGGCCAACTTATATTAATTAGAATCATTTGGATTGGTTAACTAATTTAAATTCTTTGGGTTGATTGAAGTTTGAACCCATGTTTTTCAATAGAAAAACAAGTCCAAATCAGTTAACTATTTTGACCCATTTTTATTTTTTTCAATTAGCTTTGCCTACTTGATTTCTGCATCCAAATGTGATACCTTGAAGCTCAAAAGGGCCCTGCTTGCTTTGTACCATCCGGGGAATTACTACTTTGATTCGACGAATTTTATACTTATTTTATGTTCAATTAAAAAATTTGTTAATTTAAAAATAATTATATAATAATAAAATTATTATGACATTATGTCATTATATACCAAGGTCAATAAAAATATTACTCCATCCGTTATAAAATTAGAGATACATTTTTAACTTTTTTTGAGTCAATTCGCAAAATTCTAAAATTCAAAATTGATATGAAATTATTTAGTTTTAAAACAAACAAATATAACAATTGTAAACAAACTATAAAATACTACTCCCTCCGTCCCTTAATATAAGTCATTTTAGAGAAGTGTTTTTGTCCCTTAATATAAGTCGTTTGAGGATTTCAAGTAAGTATTAATTGCTTATTTTCAAATATTATCCCCAAGTATTAAATATAACTTTGGTTCTCTCACTATTTTTTGCCTAATAAATAACACTCGCTTTTTTCAATACAAGTACAATAAACATTACAATTGATATTATATTTAATGTTATACAATCATTTCCTTAATAATTGTGCACAACTCTAAAATGACTTGTATTAAGGGACAAAGAGAGTATTAATTATCATTTTTGTTATTTCCAAAACATGAACAAAACTATATCAATTTGGAGTTTTAGGATTTCGCGAATTGATTTTAAAAAGTTAAAATATATTTCTAATTTTTGAACGAAAAAAATACAAATTAAACTCTTTTTAAGAGTACAAGGTAGAATGCAACTATAAAAATGTTTATACATAATATTTGGTATTTCAAGAAAAGAAAAGAGAAAAGAAAATGTTATTTTGTGACGAATAGACTTTTCTAAATAAATGTGTTTTCTAAGTATGTTTCGTACATATGCTAAAACTGGTGCTAGGTCACTTATACTCTTCTACATTAATCACGTGTTAGGTATTTTTCTTGTAATTGACGTTGATGACTTTCTAAATTTGGATTAATTAATTTTCATGTTTAATTGGTGCATGAGTTTGAAAAAAGGTTAATTTTGTCCAACATAAAACTTAGAAGCAACACAAGTAATTAAATTTTAGAGAGAGAGAGAGAGAGTATAAAATTTTTAGAGAGAAGTTAAAAGGAAGATAAGAAAAAATCAATATATTAAGTAATTTATTTAATTGAACCATAATAATGGTAAGCTTAAGCTTTAAAATATGGGTTGACCTATATTTGACCCATAATTATATGATCCAACCCACACAACCCTATTAAAAATAGATAATGTTGCTTTAACTCTTAAATGAAACAATAACTAAATTTTGTAAATTAAAACCAACTCATAACTATATTTTGTCAAACCTAAGTTTTCAGTATTATGGGTTGAGTATCACGTGCTTTTGGTTCAGAGGTATTTTATGACATTTGGAACCTCTTTCATTTGTGTATATATAATAACGTGTAGCCTAATTAGGGGTAAGACTTGGCAAATTCCCTTTTCTCTCTTCTTGTTATAGTTATTAAAAGTTGCAACTACAACATTAGATTGTGTATGTTGATGGCTCTTGTTGAAAATTAATTTTTTAGGCATGCTACTAGGCAATTGTACCGTTACCATTGATTTCCTCCCCTTTTTATTTCCTTTTTTCTCCAGAAGAGAAAAATGTTGGGGGAAAATCGGGGAGAAAAATTAAAAGTCATAAAGTACAAAAACGATAATATATTAAAACAATAAAATGATCAAATTGGGAAGATGAATGTTAGCCAAAAGTTAGTGAACGCCATAATTATAATAAAATTAATTATACATCTATTCAGTTTTTGAACACGAGCTAGAATGCCAAAGTACTAGCCGCCAGTAATATATGTATTTGAGAAACATACTAATTCATTTTGTTATCATTTGGTAATATTAATATTCTCTTTATTGCACAAGGATCTGCAATAACTATTTTTAAATATGTAATCTATGCATTGCTTGCGCTCACACCATATAAGATACATGAAATCTAATTTGTCACAAAAAACTTAAACTATTAGGTCTTGTTCCCATTCATGTAATATTAATTTTTCACTCTTTCATTATTTATCCGATATGGATAACTGCAACTTACTTATGATATCCTAACAATCTCTCCTTCACTAGTTAGTTCATCATATCAAGAGCTCATCCTCACTTGAACACTTCTCTGGTGAGAGTCTCCTTCGTTACAAGTGAGTCAATCACATCGAGAGCTCTCATTCACTTTAATACTTCTCTGGTGAGAGCCTCTTTCGTCGCTCCTGTAACGACCGAGAAAATTAGATTATTATGTGAATTAATTTTTTTTTGATTATATTGAATAAATGAGATTATATGTTTATTAAACTGAGTAAGTTGTTCAAGAGGTCGTTCTATGACCTAGAATGTATGAATATGGTTAGGATTCTGGCTGTGAGTTAGAATTAAATGGAATGAATTTCCAAGATAAAAATAAAAGTTTTTCGAGAAATTTTCGTAAAATCATTATTCATCCATTTCTGCTCGGGAATTATTTTTGAATTTTTGAGAAACGCGTAATGTTAGAATTCTGAGACGAGATATATTATCCAATAATAATTAAGTTATGGCAAACAAAGTTTTCGCCTGACTTAAAACCTAAGGGTTAGGGAAAGTGAATTTATAAGAAAAGAAAAGATTAAGTATAATAAGAAAGATTATTATATGTGAAGAATACGAGTATAATACTAGGTATTATACGAGTATAATACGACGTAAAATACGAATATCATACGAAGTATATACGAGGAGAATACGAGAATTATACGGTGAGAATATGTAAAGTCAAAGTCTTGGTCAACGGAAGTCAAGATTGGCTGTTTAACCATTGGACTTGGACATTTTCAAGCCCAATTGAATTAAGAGGTTGGCCCAATGATAAATTATATCAAGGCCCAAGTAATAATTCAAGCCCAAAGTTAGGATCGAATTTGAATAAAACCAAGCTCGAACCAAGAACCGAACCCGTGGGTCGAATCGATGGATCACCGAGTGGGTAAAACCCATGGGGCAACCCATGTGGGCCCCCCCATAGGGAGTCATAGCCGGCCAAAAGGCCTTGGCTTCTTGGAGAAGCCAAGGTAAGGAGGTGCAATAGTAAGGAGGTTTGGTCTTTTGACCAAATTGCCCTTACTTTGCATTTCCTATATAATCAAGCCTAATTGTTCATTTGTTTGTTTACAAACATAGAGCAACACATATATTGAGAGAGAAAAGAGAGATTACAAGTAATTAAGGAGAAAGAAGCTAGCTAATCAAGCCTTAAGTCAAGAACGCAAAGAATGCAAAGGTAAAAATACGTAAACCCTAACCTTCGATCCTTTTCTATTTAAATTTTAATAGAGAAGTGTTAATTGGTGGAGCATTTCTCTTCCGGAGTAATAAGGATGGCTATTAGTGAACTAAAACGTTAATAAACCTTGAATAAGTGAAATCATAATCGAATGATTAAGCACTAAATACAGAACTCATAAAACTTAGAGCTTGTTGTTGATGGATAAATTGAAAACCATCGTGTATAAGTTAGGTGAAAATTTCTTGGTTAGGACGTAGATGAATGACCAATGGATTAATTCCATTTAGAACAGAGTAAAAATCTCGTATAACGAAGTTATTGCAAATTTTTCAATAAAAGTCGTTAACCATTAAAATTGTAGTCAACTAGGGTTTTCGGCGATAATGTAATGTTAATAACGAACCTAGAAGGCTAGGGTTTTGTGAACAAATTCAAGAATACAAAATTTAAGAGTCGTAGGCTCGAGAACGGGCGAATTCGGACGTAAAACGAATAAGAAACGAATGAACGAGCGAAGAACGCTCAAGAACGTTAAAACTATGCGTGGTGGGATTTTTAGACCAATTAAACACTTAATTAGCAAGTTCAGAAATCGAGTTGGTCTAAGGTGGGTTGTAGAGGGAAATCTAAGCTTTCTAACGCATCCGAAATGGACTCATTCTGATAATCTAAGCAAAAGATATGACATCGCAAAGTTGTATGTCAAAATGAAAAGAAAAAAATTTCAAGGATAGCACTTGGGTGCGGTCGCGCGGCCAAGTGGCGCAGACGCGTGGGGTGGCAGGGATTAAGGCTCGGGCGGGCCGGTCCTGTCCAAGAGGTGCAAAAAGAGCGCGCACGTGGGCGGCGCGTGGCAGGGGTGTTAGGGCTTGACTTCTTACATTCGACATCCAAAATTAAAATGAACGTAACTTGGTCATACGAACTCCGAATTGGATGATTCAAGATGATTCAAAAAGCTGAGGAGAAGACCTATCATTGTAGATTGTTAGGTTTAAGATTTGGTATAAATATCAAAATCAAAAATGAACCTTTATAAGAGGGAATGTTGAACTAAATGCAGTGGCAGAACCAGAACGTTTTTAGAGGGGGGTCAAAATACATTAGTAAAAAAAATTATTTATTAACGCTTGGAGTGCTTCTTTCGGCAGTACGACTGAGAGGAGGCAACTGTATCATGCGACTCTACATAGTTTGAAAACGTCTCAAAATTTGTTCGTTTTTAATTGTTGAAAAAATATCCTTCTCAATATAAACTATCAGACTGTCATTCATCCACTCGTCTCCCGTTTTATTACGCAAGTCAGTCCTTAATAATTTTTAGCACAGAGAATACTCTTTTAACAGAAGCAGCCGCAACTGGTAAAATCAAAGCCAACTCGATCAATGGATATACCAATGTAAAAGTCATATTTCTTCTTGTTATTTCACTTTAGCAAGAACTAGAAAGCATCTGATCATACTAGAAAGGAAAAAAGAAAGAGAGAAAAAATAAGGAAAAGAAAATTACCAGCATCAAATACGAGTTCGGGATCTAGAGCAGCTCTAGGATTTACATGGCCACTCCCATAATCAAAAGGTGTAGCTGGGACAGTGTCATGGTTTCAGATCCAGAATATTGTTGGGCTTGAAGAGGCCTCTCCGCTCTGTCAAGCTTAGTCGATGTCGTCATCAAGGCTTGTTTGATGGCAGCAAGACTCCAGTGAGGGTGCTTCTGCTTTACGAGAGTAGCAATCCCTGCTATATGTGGCGCAACCATGCTAGTTTCAGATATCATATCAAAGCCTTCACCTACTCCAAGCAAAAAGGTCTTCAGATTCCAGGGTCCCTAATTCCGCCTCTGACTAAATGAATGTCAACGAGCTTAACATATGAACAAAGTTTGATAAAAGGAAAGTGTATTCGTATATGATGAACATATAAGGATAAATGACTTGAACATTTAACTTAATGAATGTAAAACTTATGTAATTGCAATACGGGGCCCTATGTCGGTAATCCGGGGGAAACTGTATTCGAATTAAAAGACCGATTAAGGTTATAGTTATCGGTGTACTTAAACAATGAACAACGAATGATGGTTTATGACGTTAGATGTTATTAAGCCGGGATGAATGTTAGATAACTTAACGAATGTTATTAATGAAATAAATTTGATTAAGCTGTAGAAGAGAAAGAAGTTGGTATAAACAATATGTGTAGATTGTTTGGTAGCTAATTGGTGTGCTATGTGAATATATCATGTAGAACCTATAAAGACCAAGAAAAGAGAGTTTAACATAGAAGACGCTTGAAGGCAAGTTCTTATAACTTTTGTCTATCCTTCGTGTTAGCCAAGTTTTGTGATTAATGTTATGTGATGCATGAATTATTTACGAAAGAGTCGATGCCAATCTTAACTCGGCTAGATGAAGGTTATAATGTTTTGTTAGGTTATTTTCAAATCTTTCAATACATTATTATTGTTAATGTTATCCTATGCCAATTGCTTTGGTATGGATTCAAAGGTAAGCCCGAGTATGAATAAACAAAGGTATTTTACGTCGTTTATCGACGAGCACGTGAGTTTGCCAAAACTTAAACATAAACACATTTAACGGAGTAGTGTTGATCAACATAGAGTACTATAGGCTGATCACCTAGAAGTGCTCATAAGTTATACCTGATGTACGGTCTTAGTGCCGGGATATCCTTTTCATGAATGACAATAAATGAGAATGTTCATGGTCTTTGACCAACTCAGAATTCTTAAGTGACTATATGTACTTTGGAATTGTTTTAAAAGAATGGAAAGTGGTATTTCGATTATTCATAATGCTTCATAACTATTTGTTCAGTTATAGAAGATAAATCATATGATTCTTGATTTTGTGGTTGCGTTATATATTTTTAGACTTGCTGAGCTAGTTATGCTCACATCTTGCTTGAATTATATGATTGCAGCTAAGAGCAAACGGACCGAAGGATCCGATAAAGATAAGGACAAATCCAAAATGGATAAATAGTTATCCTGTAATAGAATAGTATATTTTGTATGAACTTATACTATGAAGACGAATGATGTAATGGTTATCAAGAACCTGAGAAGGATTTATTATTATTATTAATAATATTATTATTATTGTAATAAGAATTTAGTAAATATGTTCATTTTGATGTAGTTTTGGTTGAATGAATGTATTGTTAGAAGCACCATGTAACACCATATCCGTGGGTTGAAAGTACCCGAATTTGGGGGCGTCACAGCTCCAATAATAGTTGTTGGGGGAAATCGTTGAGTCCGCGCTTAGCTTGTGCATACACATGGTACTAACATACATATTTGGAACCCAACTTGACAAAAGCTTAAGTCATTGGGTTTTGAGCCAATTCATATATATTAATCATTCAGTCTTTTATTATTTATCCGATTCGGAACTCCAACAAATGATATCCTAACAAAAAATTGGACGCAATTGACATGAAGACAATTCATTGGTTAACTAAATGCATCTCTTTATTTATGGTATTGAAGTGATTAATTAAATTGTGGTTATCTGACATAGGAATTGATGTGGGTAAAATAACTCACTAAAGAGGAATTGTCACATCTTACTTCAAAATCCTATTAATAAAGTGTATTATAATAATTTCACTCACGGATTATTCTTGGGCTATGTTTGCTTTTAAGGATTACATTTGAGATATGACTATTAATTACAAGTGTCTTGTTTGTTTTTAAATTTAAACTTGGGACTATTAGTCCAGAAATTATAAAATAGCTTAATATAGGAGATTATTTAATACCATGTTCAACCAGATATTATAATCCCCACCATTGGGACTAATTTTTTTAAACAAAATTATCATCAACATTTTTCTAAAATGACAATAATATCCTATTATATCCAATAAGCTTATTATTGGTAAACAATTTATTATTGGTAAACAACTTCTTATTGGTAAACTGTTTATTATTGGTAAATAGCTTATTGATAAACAACTTATTATTTAAACAACTTATTGGTAAACAACTTATTATTGGTAACCAACTTATTATTTAAACAACTTATTGATAAATAACTTATTATTGGTAAATAATTTATTATTGATAAACAGCTTATTGGTAACTAGCTTATTGGTAAACAACTTATTATTTAAACAGTATATTGGTAAAAAAACTTATTATTTGTAAATAGCTTATTATTTGAAGACCTTATTTGTGACAACCCGAGAATCGGATAGTCTTGTAAATTAAGTTTAAAGAATGATTATTAAATAAAATAAGTTTTTATTGATAATATTATATGTTATGTGTTTAAAGGTCTTATTTTGACATAGAATATGACTATGTGTTAGAATTTACGAGTTTCAGATTCGTATAAGGAAATAATTTTTTTCGAGAAAAGGATGTAAAAATACTATTCAACCGAAAACACTTTTGCGGTTTTTTAATTTTTCAAAGAACGCGTAAATGTTGATATGATAAAGAAAGACAGAATATCCAATAAAAATTGGAGAATGATAAATGCAGTTTTTGACTTGTGTAATGAATTTTGTAAGTTAATTAAATATAATACGAATTATTATACAAGGAGAATACGAGAAAGATACGAGTATAATACGAAGAATAATACGAAGTATAATACGACGTATAATATAAAAATAATACGATTATAATACGAGAATTATACAATAAGAATACGAGAAGTCAAAGTTAACAAAAGTCAACCAAAGTCAATGTGGACTATTTGGCTATTGGATTTTGACTTTGAGAAGCCCAATAGGAAGTGTTAGGAGGCCCAATGATAAATTAAATCAAGGCTCAAATGTATGTTAATTCAAGCCCAAAGAATGACCCAAATTAAATTCGAACCAAGCCCAAACCCAAGGTCCAACAAGATGGGACAACCATGGGTCATGGGTGAGTTAAAAGAAGATGGGGCAACCCATGTGGGGCCCCTTTAGGGACCAAAAATTGGGCCATCCCAAGATTCCTTGGGAAGCTTGGTCAAATATCAAGAGTAAGGAGGTGGCATTTAATGCCATTTTACACAAAAGTCTTGGTTGAGTTAGTTTAACTCAACCATGGTTAAAGTGTGGAGGTTGATGATGGGGTGGTTTGTCAGATGAGCAAACTTAAAGGTGTTGACCATTCAAGACTCAAATTAAAGTAACCAACTCATAAGCTATTGCAAAGTTGTCTTAATGACCCTTTAGCCCTAAGTCTTACTTTTTTATAAAAGCTAAGACATTTTACTTTTCAAGTGTTAGTTTATTTCAACCAACACATTCAAGAGCAAAGTTCTTATATTTGAGAGAGAAGTGAGATCAAATTCAATTAATCAAAAAGAAGGAAGAGCTAAGTAAATTCGTCAACCAACTTTTCAATTAATCAAAAAGAAGGAAGAGCTAAGTAAATTCGTCAACCAACCAAGAACTCAAAAGGTATTAACTAGAACCTTAATTCTTCATCGTTTTCAAGTTGTAGATTTGTTAGGAAGTGTTTTATTGGTGGTTGGTGAAAGATTCATTGGAATCATATATATTCCGATGGAATAAGGAAGAATTAGTGGATTTAAAACACTGATAATCGCATGATAAGTGAAATCGTAATCGTTAATAATGAACTAAACGAAGAACGTACGAAAACTAAGAGCTTGTTGTTGATGGACAAGTTTAAAACCATCGTATATATGTTAGTTTTAATGTATGAGTGGAAAATATTAGAATTGCATGAGTTAGGAAAATGTTCCGATTGGAATGGAGTAAAAATATGCTATAATGAAGTTATGGCGAAAATTTTAGTAAAAAACGTTAACCGTTGAAATCATAGTTCGTTATGATTTTTGGACGAATATGGAATGTTAGATAATGAACCCGAATAATTAGGTTTTCATAAAAATGTTAGAGAATATGAAAAATATGAGCCATAGGCTCGAGAACAAATTCATTCGGGTATCGGGTGAGTAAGTTACGGACAAACGAACGATAAACGTTAAAAAAACGTAAATTAAAAGACGAAGGAATTTTGAGCTGACGAATAGGTTTGTTAACGAATTCAGAAAATTATTTTGTTCTGGGGAAATCGAAATATGTAAGATGAGCAAGAATTTGGCTCAGGAACGGACTCATGTCGAGTTGAAATGATGAAGTTACGAGTTAGCAAAGTTAGCATCAGAATCATTGCATGAAAACTGCAAAATTTTCTGAGTTTTAAGCCTGGCTCCAGCCAAATCTTGGAACCTGGCACCGCATCATCGGTTCAGAAGATTGTCTCCTTTTAGTGGGCGCCGCAGTGCCTGTTTTGTACTGGATCCGGGTGCCACAGTGCCGAATTAGGGCAAGTCATAAAGAAGAGCTTTTGATGGCTCAGAACTTGGGGAAAGTATACAGAGCGATTATGAACGTAAATTTCACGTAACGTAACACTTTAAGGAGGGATTAAAACCTTAAGTAAAGGTTAAATGGAAGTTTAAAGATAGAAAATGTAAGTGTTAAACACTTAAGCCAATAAAGATGTTTAGTGCATGCGTAAGATGAACGTGCTTAACATACACACGAGTGTATGGTTTCGATGTAGAGTAACAATGTTCGATAAAGGAAGTGTAAACGTCGAGAAACCTAGTTAATTGTAATAACATGTAAAGTGTTCCAAATTAAATGAAACGGACATTATAAGATATGAGATAGAGTTAATGTAAAACCATCGTAGAGGATGATTATAAGAGTTGAGACATCTTCTAATGTCGTAACGCCGAAAGACGATTATAAAAGTTTGGTTGTGTAAAGTTATACAATGCGAAATATAAGAAAATAAAGTTAATTTAAACCAATATGTAAGTTAAAATTATGACTAATTGGTATATGTTATCCTTATGTGATATATAGGGATTTTGAAAAGCAGTATAGCGTAAACTGTAAGCAGTGCTTAAGGCAAGTTTCATAACCTGTACATGATTTTATTCTGTGTAAGCTTCTTACGTCATTCATATTATGAAATTGAATGCAAGTTTTCTATCTATATGCAAATGTGTTATATTTGTATAAGATGTTATTGTGAATGAGGCCATGTACCAATTTTCCGCACTTATGTGCTATTAAGATGAACTGTTTTGTGATTGAATTGTTCAAGTTGAAAGAGTTCTGTTTATTCATGAACTATGTTAAGGTTATGTTTGTGCTAGTTATTTTAGCTAGACAGGATGATAGGATGTTAATTGAGTTAAGGTGTATGTACAGACGTACTTTTTAATTGTTAGCTTGTAGTAACTGAGTTAAACAACTACATTGTATGGGCAGAGGTTTATAATGAGCTATTAACCGATCTAACTCAGTGCGTATGACAGTGTAGATGAGACGACAAACTAATTCATTATTTTTCGGTGGGGAGCCACTCAACTTATTATATTGAAACTGTTGAGAACTCGATGTGTGCTATGTATTATGTTTTGTAAATGTATGTAGAAAATGTGATTCTTTTCACATATATTGTTGTGTAGGATGAGTTAAGTCCTAAAAGTGTTAAAGGATATATTGTTCTTAATATATATGAGAAGATAGATGTTATTGATGTTTTAAAATGATAGAAATCAGACTTATTCTATTTATTCGAGCTGCTTCATAACTCTTGTTCAGTTATTGAAGTCTTTAAAGAATAGACTATTTGATTCTTGATTTTGTTGTTATTCAACTGCTAGAACTTGTTGGAAAATTGAATGCTCACACTTGCTTAAAATAAAAATATTTTCAGTGAAGATAGAAAGAACTGAAGGATCCAGTGAAGATTAGGGGAAAGATCAAGCTGAGTCTTGAAAAGTGTATGTTAAACTTTTTTGTATCTGTTGTGGCGGATAAAAGTCACATATATAGTAAAGAAGTAAATGAATAATGTAAATTTCATTATTTGTATGTCATGGAGATTTTAAGGTAATAGAATATGAGATTTTGAGGAAAAATATTGTTATATTTTGAAGATTTAATTATATCTTAAGGATATATGAAAGTGTGTTTGGAAGGAGTAGCACTCGTAATGTACTAAACTTGGGGATGAAGATGGACCGGGTTTGGGGACATTACAAGTTGGTATCAGAGCTGATAAGTTATAAACCTTAGGTGGGAGTACCTTAGGCTATAATCTTAGAGAAGAAAGATGAAGATAGTAATAAAATAAACTCAGAAAAAGTTTTAAGAAATGAATTTAGGAAATTCCTCAAAAGAGTAAGTAATAGTAAAATGAGATATTGTTATGTGAAAATAATTATATATCATTATGGTAGGTTCTTGACTCATAATTGTAAGGTATGTTTTTAAGCACATAAATGTGTGGACAGTTCTTGATTTGTTCTTGAACTATATATTTCCATGACAAGTTCCTAAACTCATACTAATGTGGTAAGTTTCTGAACTTATAATGTATGTTAAGTTATCTGAATGAAACATTATTTCTAAAATTATAAGATATTTATCAAGATATTAAAATTGGTAAATAGAAGAAGAAAGTATAGCTAATCTTATTGTTAAGGAGAAGCTAGCAGTTGTACTTCAGCAAATAGTTGTGGTATTAACTAAGGATGAATAAGAGAAAGGAAGATAGCAAACTCTAAATTGAGTTAAAGGTGAATAATCCTAACATTAGGGGTTTAAAGCAGACATAGGTGATGTCAAAGAAAGATAAACACATGTGGTGTTAAAAATAAACACTGGTTTTCATAATAAGAAAGAACAGACACTGGTGGTGTCGGAACGAAACAGACACTGGTGGTGTTTTAATAAAATAAACATATATGGTGTCAACGAAAGAATAAACGCAGATGGTGTTAAACCAGACACTGGTGGTGGCATAATAAGAATAGACATTGATGGTGTCATAATGAAAATAGGTACTGGTGGTGTTAAAGCAAGAATAAACACAGGTTATGTTAAACCAGATAATGGTGGTGTCATAATAATAAGAATAAACACTGGTGGTGTTACTATAAGAAAAATACACAGGTGATGTCATAACGGAAAGAGACATAGGTTATGTCAAGGAAGAATAGACACATATAGTGTTAGAGTAAAGAAGACCCGAGAGATAGAGGATCAAAAGGTTAAGAACGAAAGATTAAGTACGAGATTTATAGGACATTTTGAAGTAATAGAGGATTACGTAAATATAGCAGGAAGCTATAGATTGAATAATATATTATACTATGTAAAACATATTAATATAAATATGTATATTAATATGTGTTATGTGACATGTAAATTTTAAATAATTATTTAAAACGAAAGATGAGAAAAATAACATATGTTATTATATAGAACAATGCCGCCAAGAAGAGATCAAAGTGATCAAGAAGGGGCAGAGAACGAGAATAGAGATCAAGCAAACAATATAAAGAAGTTTATGGATCTTTTAATAGGGGCTATGAATAGAAACCCCGCTGGAGTAAGTAATCCTCAAGATGTGCTGATGACAAGTTTTAAGGATTTCAAGAGTGTGGGACCTCCTAAGTTTAAGGAGACTACTGAGCCTATAAAGGCTCAATCATAGATTAAAGAAATTGAGAAGGCATTTATTATTGCCAAAGTAGAAGAGGAGCAAAAGAAGATTTTTTCTACCTATATGTTGAAAGGTGAAGCTAACTTCTGGTGGGAGGCCAACCATAACAAGGCTGGAGAGAATGTAGTAGCATGGGAACTGGCCAAGGAGTTGTTTTTCGAGAACTATTTCCCTAAAGGTATGTAGAGTATGATGGAAATAAAATTCCTAGAGTTAAAGCAAGGGGACATGTCAGTACCCCAGTATACATCCAAGTTCAATGAACTGGCGAAATTTTCTCCACATCAAGTGGACACTGAGGATAGAAAGACTTGTAAGCAGTTGAAGATCGTTGGAGATTCAGAATTGGAGGAAGAGAAATTCAGATTTGTATATCTCAATTCCTAACTTCTCTTTACTTCTATCTTTATCTTTCAATGTATAAACAATTGTGGATTTTGGATTTTGATTTAATCATGAACTAATTTCTATTTTGAGATTATAATGGATAATTTTGCGAAGTTTACTTTGATATGCTTCCTTGTTAGTCTTATTCATTATTATTGGACTGTCTATTATGGTTTGTGTTTAATTGCTTAATTTCCTAGCTATCAATTACCGTGATAATTCATATGAAATTGAGAGACGGATTATGGGTTTAGATCTGATCAAAATAGCATGTGTTTGTGACTTTGACATGGCGATGGAAATCATGATTTGTGCCTAGGATAGAAATATACTTACGCACCATATGAAATCTATTGAGAACTTGTGCTTCAACCCTCTTAATTGTAATTCACATAGAGATATAGTGGGTTATTTAATTAAGGTGTTATTCTTAATTCTATCATTTGTGGATTTAGTTTATATGGGTATAATACATAGAGAGATGGTCATATTTTACCTTCGTGTTCTTGATTAACAATTCGAGGTAATTAATTTGATTTAATGGAAAGTGTATTGATTTAAATGAAACAATATGTGAAATTATAGTCTCAAGTCTTCATATTTTAATTCATTCTAGGGCTAGTTAGAATTAGTTTAATTACATATTGTTAATGCAAAATACTAAATCATTCGTTTAAATAAGATTAAGTTGGTTACGGGTTAGTACTTAGTGATTTTTATTTAATAATTCATCGTGAGAATGATACTCCACTTTCACTTTATTACTTGTTGACCACGTATACTTTTGTGTTATGCGTAACTAGATATTACCCAACATGTGTAATGACTCAGAAAATTCTATATAATATTTAGTTATTATAATGACAAATTTTGAGTATAATTTTTTTTACTTAATTGTCGTGTTATTAGAATTATTTAATACTAAAGAATTTATTAAGCAACACCAGATTATGTATAGTAAAGGAGGTAGAATAATATACCTTATTATATTGGTATTTAAATATCAAGAATGAAAAGGAAAGCCAACATGGCTTAATTGAGAAATATTCTTGACATGAAACCTACCTATCTAATCAATGAAATAATTATACTATAATATAATTAAATTCATTCAAGGGTGTTATTTAGTAACAAATAAGGAAAATGGTGTGTACTACCATGGGTATTTAAATTATATGGAACTATCATTTTTTTTTTATGATGTGCTAACTATTTTTGCTAGCCTAAATGAATGTGGTAGATAAAATTCATGTCTATTTAGGGTCCATGTTAAATGTTTGGGCCATATTAATTTTATCATGTATGCTTGCAAGTCTTCTCTATTATTTTCTAGAGTTGTGGATTTTTGCTATGATTAGAATAGTGCATGAGGCCCAATTAAAGCCCATGCTCAGTCATTTTTATGTCCCAAACCGGCAGCCCAAATAGGGATATATAGAGCTGAATTGGATTAGTTAAAATAGCTAGTTCAGTTAGCAGTTAGTTGGATAGTAGTTAGGGGCTAAGCTCATTAGAAAGGCTGTGTAATGATTGTTCTCTAGAGGTTGCATAGCTAGACTGGAGAATGCTGGCAGTGGCTTTAGAGGGACAAGTAGGGGACAAATTAGGGGCCAGGTAAAGGCAAGAAAGAGAGAGCTGATAGAGTCCATGGTAGAGTCAAATGTAGGGGGTCGGGTAGGAGCTAGGAAAGACCATGAGAGACTGATGAAAGAGAGATTAGGCTCAACCATATATGACAAAACATTGCACCCAAGTTCAGATTGCTATACTACCTTACTGAGATCCAAAAACTGTAGTCTATAGAAAGTGGGAGAGAGAGCTCGACTGGAAAAGGGGAAGAGATAAGAATCAAGGCAACTATCATTCTCGAACAGCCCAATAAGGTAAGACAACTCAGGCCATTTCCATTCCATTTCCATTTCATTTTCGTATAGTAGAACCAACTTTTAATAGCCAATGGACTCGTGTATGGCTGATGGGGTTGTTGCATTGAAATGTCACTATGATGATTGCTTTGTGTTAATGTTTTGGCTATGTTTGTTATTGTTATTATTGTGGCTGTGTGGGTATTGTAATGTAGCTGTCTTGTTGTTGTTTTAATGCCATAAGGCTGGAACAAAATGGCTAAAAATATATGTATTACATGTAAGTATGAAGACTGCCCACCAATTGTTTGATAAAATGCTAATATGATGACTGTTATAGTGTATGAGCATACTAACTGTGTAATCGAGTCCAAGATCGTGTTTATATGCTTTAAAACTATCAAATACATTGTTAGTATTAATGTGTATGTAGTGATGTAAATAGTCTATGAATGATGCATCAGGTTGGGTTAGTTAATCTAGGAAAACCTAAGCAAAAAGCCTCTTTGAAATTAAATGTGAAACAGGAGGATTTCTTAACTTGTGTGTGTGACAAAGTTTTTGTTAATATGTTGTTTGTAACTAGAAAAAAGAGTAAAGACAGGGAATTTGTGGTAAAAACCTTGTGTCTTTGAGTAACCATTATGCAAAAGATTATACATGGTAATGTGATTCGAAAACTCTTGTTGGATAATATTATTTTGCCAAAATAAAAGGAAAGGATTACATATAATTTATGAGCTTATGTGGTAATGAACCAAATGAAAAAGGAAAGCAAAGTGACATTTTCGCTAAGAACCCAAAACAGGGCAAATCTGAACCTGTTTTGAACAGGATAGAGTCAGCCTCTGTCTTGGGGACATTAGCATGTCATTTAACCAATTAAAAGTTAGATAAAAGGCTTATTAAAGGACTTTTATGGTTAACCGGCTTAGCTATAAAGGCAGTCAAGTCTAACATCATATCCATATGCTATATTAGTGATCTTATACTTGCAAGGATGCTTAGATATTAAAAAAAATATGACATAGGACTGTTATGAGTGTGTATGCTAAATTCATGCCTAAAATTCCTAAATAGGGGCTGTTTTGTGCTAATGATTTACTAGTTATGCAAGCATGCTCACTACTATGAGAATAGATTATATAGCAAGTGCATAAAGTAAAAATGCATATACTTGAAGGCTTGGGACTGTTTTGATGAAATAGTACTAATTCATGTTTATAAAGCCTAGAATGAACTGTTTGTGGACTGTCAAGGTATAACCTATTTTAAACCATCTGGATCAAAGCTATACATGTTAAATGTTATGTAAAAGGTTGGTCCAGGCTCATGTGTTGCACAACTATGCTATTTTGTTAACTAGGTTGTCAAACCATGTTTTCTTGTGAATTTAAAGCCTATTAAAGGTTGTTTTGAAAAGAAAGAAGGAAGAAGCTTAAGGAATTGCATCCATGTGTTTTAAACCATGAACATATAGTATATAGCAGGTATATGTTGTGATAATTCTTGTATTTGAAGGCTTGGGGACTGTTATACTGGTTTAGTGTTAAAACGTGCCTAAAATGCCAAGAATGAACAGTTTTGGCAAAATTTTGCTACTGATGTTGTTAGACAGTAAAGATTCCTTACATTATCCATATATATCATTTAAAATTTGATCCTTAAAGTAGTTGGGGTCTAGGTTTTGTGTTGTCTAAAAATCATGTTTAAAAGCTATAAAAGTAAGCTTTAAAGTGTCAACTATCACCTAAGTAAAGAGATGCAATACCTGAACCTTCTAAGCAAGTTTCAATAGCTATAATATGATATAAGTGAGCTAAACAAGCTAGAAAAACCAAGTCTAGACTGTTTTAAGTGTTGGACTTGTTAAAAACCATGTTTTAGGCCAAAAGTAGATTGTTTTGGGAAATTTTGAGTACCTGACCTTGATGGAATGAAATGAGCTTATATATAGTTGCTAATGCATGCTATTATTGATTACCAGTCATGGTCTTGACAAAATCTAACAAGAGAACCAAGTTAGGATCTCTTTTATAAGCCTAAAGTGTGCTTTAATAGGTCAAATTTGGCTAGGTGATTAACTAAAGTGTGGTGATGATAAAAGTAACCTTAAGTAACTAAAATACACATGCCTAGACTATCCAAGTAGCCAAAACTGGAAAAAATAGAAAAGTATAAAAAATAGTTTTTGGTGAAAAAGTGGGAAACATGCTAGTTTGAGCCTCTGCTTTGGGAAGCTTAAATGACATAGATAAGTAACCTAAACCTTTATTAAAATACCTTGATGTATGGTCTAGGAGTAGGGTTAAATGTTTGACCCAAGAATTTAACCCATAAATTCAAACAAATCACCAAACTAGCTAGTAAAATCACTAAAACTTTAATTTCTGCGGTTTTCTAAGTCTGAAATTTGAGATTTTGTCATTTTGCTTAAATATTAGTTTTAACATCTTAAACAAGTGATTTAGAAGTATACTAGACTATTCCAAGTATTGAATTGATAATACATACAAGAAAATGAGAAATTAGTATGTAAAAGCTTGAAAATGATAGGTTTAGAGGGTCAAAACCATATCTATACATAGCAAAGTCAGGGAAATGCTACAAATAGTCTTAAATAGTTATAATTCAAGTGTTAGAATGAGCCTAAGTGGCCAGAAATGAAATTGGCAAGAATTGACCAGAGTTAGTAAAACTAGAAACAGTGGTGAACAGTCTAGTTTGGACATCAGTTTCAAGAAACTTAAATGGCTTGCTTGAGAACCTAAATTAGTGGAAAATACTTTAATATATGGTCTATAATTGTGTCCAAAGTTCAGGTCTAAAAAGCTTAACACATAAATTCACGAAAATCACCAAAGTAGCCTAGAAAATAACTAAAAATTAAAATTTTGCCAAGGAATGAAATGTGTAAAACAGCCTAGTTGGGGCCTATTTTTGAATTGCTTAACTTGATAGTTTTAAAGACCTAAACCATGAATAAAATATTGTGCTATAGGGTCTATAGTATTGCACAAGTGAGGGACTAAAAAGGCTACTACAAAAATTCTTATAAATCCTTAAAAGTACCTCAAAAATTATATTTCTGGTGAAGATTAAGGATTGTAAATGTCTTAACATGACTAAATGATATAATAAAGTATTTTATGATCTAAGATCTATATCATGCTATGTTTGGACTGAAACTTGTATGCTTAAGATGTATGGAAGTTATATGTGTTGTGTTTCTATGTGAGCTAGCTATGTAAAAGTACTATGTATATACTAAGATGTGAAAATGTGTTGTGATAAACTAAGTGCCTATGTGTACTTAACTGTATTTGCAAATAAAAGCTATTTATATAATTGTTTAATGTTAGTAACATACATGATAGTTATTGAATATGAATTCAATAACCATAGTTGAGCTATGTCTATCAATAATATAAACTTTGTGCTACAAGATAAATAAGCCGACACTGTACATATGTAGGCTACTCAGTGGTAAGTCACTTTCTTAAAAAGGTTTAATTGAAGCGAGAGACAAGTACAACAACCTTTCTTACTTAATTAAGTTTATGTTACAAGTACTTAACTCAAAAGTTTACCTTTTCAAATTATTCCAATTATCGAACTGTAATAATTCAAATTCAGTTATTCTTATGATATTGAGAGTATGTAAATGTCATTATTTTGGCTAGACAAATATTGAGATATATTGATATTCTTCATTCATAAAAATCTTATTTAATGTTCTCCAAACCATTTTGTTGTGGTGCGGACTCTTTATATTTTTGTGAACGAACAAACTTTTTATAGGGGCATATGATACCAGACATTATGATTCCGAGGGATATGTAATATGTCATTAGACTGTTATGTTGTACACAATATAGGGTACTTAAACTGATCCCCTAAAGTACAAGTCTAGGGTATATTTTAGTTTTAATAGTTATTTATATCTGTGGATTACAGTTTTAGTACTATCAATTCTAGTATGGAGTTCATTGTTCATTTAACCATACAACATGTAAAAACCTAATTTTCTAAACTCAAAGCTTTAAAGAACTGTTTTACTCAATATCTCATAAATTATTTCCTTTATTATGAATATTTCTGTTCCATTATATTCAACTGTTTATTTTCTTGTTGAGCAAGCTTTTGCTCACCCTTGCGTTGAATATAATAATTTCACTACTTCAGTTAAAACCGAGAACGTTGGTACTTCAGAAAAAGATAAGGGAAAAGGCAAGGTTGCGAAGTAATTTATTATTAAGCGTTTGTGCTTAATTGAACTTAAGAAATTATTATACTAAATACCTTTAGTATTATATTTTATAATATTATTTGGTATTTTCATTGATGTAAAGGTCTATAGAACCTGGGATTTAAGTAAGATATTTATGTAATCTAAGACAAGTTTAAGTTAGTATACGCATTGATGTATGAATATTTATAGTATCGTGAGCACCAAGTCTGAGTTAAAGGTAACCCAGATTTGGGATGTCACAAAGGGTTAGAGGATCCTGGTATTTGTGACCGAATTGGGGAATTGGGGTAGGAGGATTTTGGTCTTTGTGATCTAATTGGGGTCGTAGGATCATGGTCCTTGTGACCAAATTAGGGTCAGAGGATCCTGGTCATTAGTGACCAAATTGTCGAGACTTTGTGACTCGAAGGAACCTTAGTGGTTCAAGTTGTAAAATAGTCTGTTGGGCCTATATCCTTCGTGGATATCATACTCGTTGAGTAGAAGAGTGGAGTAGGAATTGTTTAGTCTCCGAACCAGTTAAAATCCTCATGTGTCTTTTACTTTATGTCATTTACATTATGAAATTTATAATTGCTATATCTGCTATGTGGTTTCTTTTTAATAATACTTGTTTTAGAACTGAAGAATTCTTAATAAATCTTCAAGGGGAGTTTTCAAACTAATACTCCGCTGTGTATAGATAAACTTGATTGTTTAACTATTTGGTAAAATTTAATTAAGTAAGCAAAGAATTATAAATATCTATTCAACTCCCTTTCTAGATCTATATTGTGCCTCCAAAAAATAACACACTGTGTTATAAGTAGTCCCAGGTCAAGAATGATGATTTGCAAGCAAGGATAAATGGTCATACACCTAGATATGGTCCACGATATTCTAATTAAGTTCTAAATTTCACTCGAGAATTGTGTGCAATTTTCACTTTTGCTGAATCAAGAAACTTTATTAAATTTGTCGTTCCAGTATATGTGAGATACGAAGATTTGTTATTTCATCTTGCAAACTGTGATTCTTATAATCATGGGCAGAGCCACATTTGGGTTGGGGTGGATTGTAGCCCGGGTGAAGTTTTCGATAAATATCTAGTACTTATATATCTTCAATAGCCCATGAAAGTTGTAAATTGAATTAGGAAGGAATTGAAGCTTATTTTCGGCAAAAGAAAATTGATTTTGGCTAACATCAAAGCATATAACAAGAATTTCATGAAAGGTACAATATAAGTTTTAGTTCATTTATGAAATTAAAGCCATAGTGTCGATTTTGCTATGTTAGCTATAAGCATCTGTGAATTATTTGTGAAAATGAGAATATATATGGTGGGTGGAGTAATAAGGAAAAAGAATTGAAAATTCTTGGCTTAATTATTTCTAAATGGTTATGAGATCTGTCTTTTAAAGTTATGCACTTCACATGTTTGATTAAATTCCTCTTAGAGGCTGTGAAGTTTTAAAAGTGAACTTGATGTTATTGTAAGCAAGAAAGCTTATGTTTATCAAATATATGTGTCTCAAGTGGCTTAACTGAATTAGAAATGGTTTAGAAGTAAGTTTAAGTGAATTGAGTAATTTTGGTTTGGTTAGAAAACTGATGTGGCTGAGCAGTTTTGAGCCCATATAGAACTTGTGTGAAACATTTATTTGGACTGATTTATATTTTTTTAAAATAGTATGTCATACCTTATGTAACATGTTAAAAATTGGTTCCAATTGGATGTGTATAGGCTGAGTTAGAAAATTGTAAAGTGGCTATGAAAAAATGTGAAATCTGAGAATCCTGGGCAGAAGCCCAGCGCTGAGATAGAGCGTTACGGCTCTGGTCCCCTGCTCCAGTATTTAATTCTTGTTCCGATTCTGTAGCCTAGGACGAAAAAAATTTCTTGCTCCACCCTTGCTTATAATGGTTTGACGCTTATGTATTTCTTATGTATGAATGTTATTCTCTTTACTATAAGCATGTGAATTTCTGAATAAGATGTTGTTCATTCACTATGTCTATCTGATGAATTATTACATCTATATATGTCAACCACATAATCAATGATCCATTGATCCATCTAAACAGTACATCTATCAGATTGAGCAACCTTATATTCTTTGTCCTCGTGGTCGCGAGCATGTTTCCAGAATCGTTCAACAAGAACTCGTTTTTAGCTTCCATTGAAGGCCTCTTCTTTGTCTTGAACTGATTTTTACTTATGGCCGGAAATAAATATTTCCAGTTACACCAAATACCCCTCTTTCCAAGTTGTCTGTTTTCCTTTTCATTTTATATCGTCTCTTGTTGAACTTGTTGTTGCAGTGTCCACTAAGTATTTAAGTTATATTTTGGTGCCATATTCGTATTCATAATATGTTGAAGACTCCAGTTTGTGTTGCCGCCACTTCTGTTTATAATTCTATGTTAAATAAGGAAGAGAGAGCAGCTTGGCAGATAGATCTAGTGGAAGTTTCAGCACTTGATGGGCTTCACCTCTTCATTAATATGTTTCAAATTATTTTATGGGTAGACAAAGAAACAAAAATACTAGTTTAATGACCTGGAGGATCAAATTTTATAAAATTTCAATCCATACTCTCCCTAATTTTGAAAAATGAGATAAGAAAGATAAGGTGATCAATCCTCTGGATTTAGTTCAAATTTAAAACCAATTTTGGAGATGACAACATACTAAAAATGGAAAGTTTGTTTTCATTCTACAGTGCAAGTGAATCAAGTATGCAAGTATCGTAAGGATAAAGAAGTAGCGCCTCAGATATTGGGTCCTGTTTTATGCACCAATTTTGCTTGATCTTAAAAAGAAGAAGCTTTTTAACCAATCATGATACCAACATAACTTGTTAGTGAAATACGTACTTAATGATTTGGTTATTTTCTTGTTACAGTTTATACTTGTTTATTTATTAAGCAAATTGTTGGGTTCTTCTACATTAATAATTGGGGTAGAGAACTTCAACATTTTCGAAATCAGTAGTAGAAGAAACTTTTTGCCAATTGTTTCCACTTCAAAGAAAGTGGAGCAAAATTCTTCCTGGTAAAAAAAATAAAGAAAGTGGAAACATAAAAAACTTGTTTATATATATTCCAATTTTGCTATACAATGATACGATTTGGCCTTGCCTAATTGCAAAATTCGAATTTGTATCCTCCCCTGGAAAAATTGGAATTTGAAGAAACAAGTTTTTGGCCTAAGCCTTATTTGCTGTGGTAAAGTTCCATTTGATAAATTCCTAATACTTTGTTTATAAGTTTTTATTTGAGGTGAAAGGAAGGGAAATGATGAGAAAATAATTAAAATCCCTTTAAATTTCATGTTGGTGAGTTTTTATATGGTGGAAGAGAAGAGATTTGGAGCTAAAATTGATTATATTTTTGACTCAGAATTTGGAGGGATGAGAAAAGATGGGAAAATGAGATATTTTACATTACAAAAATTAACCTTTTAAAATAAATAATATTACAATTTTGTCCCTCAATAGCTCAATTACGTACTTTTTAGGTTCTGAAAATATCTTTTTTCTCTCTGTTCAGCTCTGCCGAGTTCCTCCGTGCTTGCTCCGCCGCTTGCTCCCCTTTCTTCGTCGTTTTCTCCGTCGCTTTTTCTGCATGCTCCGCCGTTGTAAGGACCGAGAATTTCACATGATCATATGTGTAATTTTGACGAATAAAATTTTTATTTTAAGGAAGTATTTGAATCATATAAGTGTATATGTGAGTTAAGCATAAAGTTTTGTGACCTAATACAAATATTAGGTATGATAATTAAATAACCTAATGGGTTATAATATAAGAGAATGATAGTATTTAAATATATATACTAACCCTAAGAGATTTATTTTATACATCTTAAATATTTAATTTTATAACCTAAGTAAAGCAAGTCTAATTGGGTTATGAAATTAAAGATATTTGAGTAAGGAATTAGCTTGCTAAGGTGTGTAATGGAAACCCTAACTAAATGATTAGGGTAAGATAAAAAAAATTAATTAAAAGTGTGGGACTAAGTTGATTTTAGGGCCCAAAGAATTAATTTGTAGCCCAATTATTTAATTAAGCATTGGTCTTGTAGTTAATTGATTTAATAGCAATCAAGTTATTAAGCTAGCCCAATATATCATATATGTGGTAAGTATTATATTGGCCCAGTTCAATTTATAGTGGAGGCCCAAGTTTATTTAAGTTAGTAAGCAAAAGAATTAGTGTGCAAGCCCAAATGGAATTAAATGGAAGCCCAAGACTTAAGCTCAATTTAAGGAGGGGTATTCTAGTCATTAGATAAGTGTATAATAAAAACAAAATCAATTTGGGTGGACAAGCCATGTGGCCAGTTTTGGGAGAAGGAAGAGAGGGGGGAAGAATGTAATAATGATAATTATCTACTCCTACCTAACCACTTAGGTGTCAAGCTTATATTCTTTCACCAAGTCTTCAAGTTATCTAAGTCTTGTAAGCAACCATCTATCATAATGAGAAAGAGAGAGTAGATGGGGGATGTGTAGGATATATACAAAATATATCTATCTAATTTACTAACCCACAATAATCAAATTTCATCTTATTTCTTCTCTTTCCTCATTAGCAAACAAAACAAAACACCAAAGGGAGAGCGAGAGTGAAGTATTTCGGCCGCCATAGGGAGAGAGAGTGGGAGAGTTTTGCTAAGTTTCTTAGCTTACTAATCAATATTAGGAAGAAGAAGAAGAGGAATCAAGCTAAGGTATAATAAATTTATACTTAAGTAGTTTAATTTCTCTTTGATTTGATTAAGTTTTATTTTTGTGAAGTTATGATTTTGAGGTTCAAAAATCTTGGATCTTTGTAATTAATAGTGTTTCAAGTTTAGATCTAACCCTTTTGTGGATCAAAAGTTAGATTTAAAGTGTGAAATATGAGTTATGTTTTTCAAAAGATAGAAAATCAAATTTTTCTTAGCTTTGGTTGTGTTTGATCTTATGTTTGTTAATTATTTGGTGAATTAGATCATGGATCATGTTAGATCCATGAGTATATGAGGTTCAAGTAAGTATTATGATGAGCTATGTTGGTTTTATGTGAAAATATGGAAGTTTTCTTAAAAATCACCAAAAGTTGAAAAACAGATTTTTGGGAAAACAAAGTATGAAATGGAAACGACCATATCTCTCATTCTACTTTGAATTTTTGAGTGTGGTCAAATTTTGGAGTTAGATATATGAGTCTTCTAACTTTTCCCAATGGAATCACGTAAAAAGGAGTTATAGATTTTTGTATGGACTGATTTTAGCAAAGGAAGCAAAATCTGAAAAACGCCTAAAAGTAGGTTGTCCAGAAATTGTAAGGGCAATTTCGTCCACTTAAATATTGAATTAAAATCCAATCTTTTGGGACATGAAAATATATGAGATAAAGTAGCTTGTGTCCAAAAATGAGCTCATTCCGACTTAAAATGAGCAAGTTATGACAATTTCAATATTTGGGGTTTTCTGACAAAAAACGCTATAATTGGAGTTCTATAACTTCGATGACCATGAAATTTAAATTGGAGACTCACATTAACGTGTGTAAGATCCCGCCAAGAGTTGGGAATTTCTGGAGTTAAGCGTGAGGTAGTTAATTTCTTAAGAAAAATTAACTAGAAATGAATTTTTGGAAAATACTGAAGTAAGTTGAAAAATTCCAGAAAAATTCTTTTTGTATATGGAATATATGTATATATGATTGGCCAAAAGATAGAAAAATAATAAGCTAATTTTGTATTTTCGTGAATAGTATATTTTAGCTTCCTGAAATGAACATTTCATGTTATTGAAATGAGAAACTGAAATGTCAGAAGAGATGTCAGTTTTATTTTAGCTTGCTGAAATGAACACTGAAATGATATATTAAGTATACTGAAGTCATAAATAGTGTATCAAGTTATATTAAGAACTTATAAACGAACGAGTAATTGTTAAGTCTAAGGTAGTATAGTTGTACTCCTTAATGATTGATTATGTGATTTCATGTTAGATAAATTGCTATAAGTAAGATATATGATGCTAATTAAGAGATCGATCTTATTAATGATAGGTCTTACAAAAGAAGTTAACTTAAATTGAGTAGCAGTAGTCAACAAATCAGGCAAGTTTCCTTAACTCAATCTCGAGTTATTACTTTTCAAATATAGTGGTGGTTAATTATTGCTGATTATACCACGTCTGAGAATTAATATTGATTATTCGCAGTTAGTGCATGCTTATTAATTCAAATTGAATTATTGATTTTGAGAATATGCTTGGGGAATAACTGTTGTTGGTTATTCACTATCCGTAGAAGTTATTATTGATTGCAAATAGTACAGTTAATTCCTGTCTATTATTGAATCGTGTTGAGATATGTCGTATCTAATTGTTTTGGCTAGACGAACATTTGTTGAAACTTGATAGGTTCGAGAAGAGAACTCAATTATTATTGACAGGTCAATGCCAATTATTCCGGCTAGATCGAGAAAGCGATTAGATATTGAAATCATTGTATTTCGTTGTTGTGATTCAAATTCTGGTTATAAGACTGAGAAGAATAACCTTTTTATATAAAAAGGGGCTTTGTGGTCTTATATTCGGCCGTTGCGCGCGTATAAGTATTATGCATAATATAGGGTATAATGAAGCTGATCACTTTATATACTTGAGGAGGGGTATGATTTAATCTTTACGGTTATCTGATGCACCTGGGTACTTCAAAGTAAAACCTTTGATAGTTACTCGAGAAGTTCAAGATCCTGTGGGGTCGCTCAGCTTAAAAAAATCTGGATAATATTCCACTTTGTTATTGCGTAGAATTGATTCTTGTTATTCAATTGAGAAATTTCGAAAGCGTTTTACTCTTTCACTATCGAATTATTATTTTGCATAAAATGCAAGAAAGTCTTGTTATTGATTAATGCTTTATTCAGCTAATTCAAAGTCCTTGGAACTTCGGTGATATTCTATCGAATTGATAGTCTTATATTCTTGATTCTTATACTTTATCATATGATTTAACTTGCGGAAGCAAATTTGTTGCTCACCCTTGCTTAAATACAATATTTCAGCTAGGAACGAGGTAGCCGGAGGGGCAGAGAAAGACAAAGGCAAAGGTGTATTGCTGGAGCAGTTATACTGAACATATTTATTATGTTGTTTTGTATAACCCTTTTTGTATATCTAAGGGTATATTTGTTATGTTAATGTTAGAAAACCTGGGACAATGTATTATAAATATCAGTTAATGATATGTATATTTCTATTCATAAATAAATGGGTAGTTAGATGATATTTAAATGTTGGATTGTGAGCACCAAACTCGGGGGTCAGGTAACCCGAATTTGGGGGCGTCACAGCAGCTGTGGTTCTTTTGTCTGCCGTTAATTTTTCCGATTTGCTTCTTTCTGTTGAAATCTCTGGTAAGATCCTCAAATTATGTACCCTAATTTTTTCAAATTTATTTCTGGTGAATCTCGGTAATTCTTCTTCTTCCTCTTTCATTCTCCTAATATGCTTATGTGAGTAATTTGATGATGCGAGTTCCGAATATAACATTAATTCCAAGGTAGAGTGGAAAATTAGATCATCAATATTACGAGGATCGAAGGGTACCCTTTAGATTCTGACAACGTGATTAGGAATTTTTCTGCTTGAATTCTGTCTAAATGTTAAATGTTGAAGTTGTATGGTCTTTTGTAGTTCTATTCAAAAAATTAATATGGTTCAAAGGAGAATAAAGTATATCAAAATTATGTAGTTATTATTTTCTCCCTATTTCTTAGTGTTTTTGAAAATTGAATTTAAATCCTAAACTAAAACAAATGATATGGTTGTGGATTTCAGAGAATTTTGCACTGGGCATTACTCTGAGTAACTGTTTGCTTTGGTGAGTGAATAGCAATCTGTCCAATATTTTTACTCTTCTGAATATGAATAACTGTAAATGGAAAGAAATGGTTCGAAAATAAGGGCATCTCTCAGACATGTATACTCTGGGGACTTCATGTTGTAGCTTGTTATAGTAGAACCAGGGTCTTTAAGGGAATGTTTTGGACATTGAAATTTTGTAATTGCTTAATACTCTGTTATAGTTTTTGTCATTTCTGCAATTGTCATTTGATAAGATCACTTGAGTTGCTACATTGATCCAGATCTTAGGTAATTCCTGCACCTTTGAAAATTGATTTTCGAGTCATGAATTTTGCCTTACAGTGTAATGAATTCCCCAATATAATACCACATGCATGTTTGACCTGTTCTGCTACTTTTACTTTGGTGAGTGAATAGCAATCCCACCTTCACTAGGGAATCTCTACACTCTTCAATCACTTAAAATAAACTATAATTATATAAAAGGAAATATTTCTCAACTTAGTATAGCATAGCCTTTGATATTTAGGAGTGGCCAGAATTTTCCCTATGTATGGATTTCATAAAGTTTCCTTTAGTTATATAACTTTTTTCCGAATATAGACAATTAATCTTTGCTAATTGCTTGAGTGGTTGATTACATGATAAGTATGCATACTTTTTCAAATTTCTGAAATTCTGCAAATATGATATTAAATTTTATCTAGTCCCCGATATTAGTTTCATCTTTGTTTTCTAAAATTTCATTTATATTCTTACCAACTTGTTATTTGTTCATTTTAAATAATAGATGACTACTGAAGAAGAGGTGATGAAGATTCGTATAATGATAATAATTCATCATTTTAAATTGCAACAATTATATATGGTCTTAATTCTTTGGTTGCTTGGTGAATGTAAACGAAAGTTAAATAGTCGAAAACATGGAGAAAAGCCTAGTAAGGCAATATGTGCATCAAGAAAAAGAGCAACAGAAGAGTTACTTCATGAAATAATGACGTTAGAGATATTATTCGTATGAAACCTCAGGCCTTTATGAAATTGTGCAATATATTATATAATGAAGGTGGGTTATGTAGTACTTAACGGGTGTCAGTTGATGAACAAGTTGCTAAGTTTCTTCACATAGTGTCGTGCAATGTGAGAAACCGTACAATTTGCTTCTTTTTTGTCAGTCTAAGGAAATAACTAGTCGTCATTTTCACATGGTCTTAAGAGCACTAATATTGTGACGCCCCCAGAATAGGTCCAGTCAACCCAACCCATTCTGAGTCGCCAAATACATGGTACAGAATTCAAATACAATCTTTTTTATCACACGGTCGTGCAAAATACGACCACATAACTGTGAGTGTCAATACAAATATATAAAAAATATTAACATTCAAACTAAGTCCTCATTACAATTATTATCACACTATTTAGTAGAAATAGTGAGGACTACTACTGCTCTAACTCGGACCATCACTCTATCCCCCGACTAGTTCCTGCGACATTCTCATTTCCTGAAGAGGACAATAGATGAAAAGGGTGAGCTCAACTAGCCTAGTAAAGAATATTATGACTAAGATAATGGAAAATAAATTATCGTTAGTCTTCAACAATTCATATAAAATATTATGGACAACAAGTTTTAGATCAATATTCGCAGCGAAAATAACAATTCATTAGAAGAGTTAAGTAGAGAATGAAGTCTACTATCTTTTATGATTTAAAAGTTCATCATCAATATTTTATCCCTGTAACATCAATCAATATACATCTCGAATCAAATATTCATCTTTGCACTACGGCCAAAGATATTCATTTGTATCACCAGTGGTCATGTTCATCTCAACACCTGTCATCTTTGCACTACGGCCAAAGATATTCATCAGGTAATCATTCATCTTTGCTCTACAGGCCAAAGATATTCAGTTATATCACCATTTAGGACTGAGGATGATGAAAAACATTTTAAAGAACGAATCCAGTGAGATAAAGGACAAAGATTAAGGATTCGTATTTTAGTTTATCCAATTCAAAAATACTTCGTAATAATCAATCGTGGAGCGAAATTTAAGAATAAAGCTCAAAACTTAGATCCATTCAAAGATAGGAACCTTAACAAGCAACTTGGACAAATAGAATAAAATTTAATTTTTTCGTAAATAGTACCGTATACGTGAATAGTAACCCCGACGAAAAAAGTAAGAATTTCATAATAAAATCCATGACACTATTTTGGTATAATGATATTGAAAAGAATAACATCGTTTACGAAAGAAAATAACATCTTTTACCTCAAAAGAATAGTACTTCTGGCTGGAATATCGGATATAATACCAAAGAAAACTTGCATTGAATAGTAACACTCAAAGTATCTAAATACTCACAAAAATACGCTCGATATTATAGAGAGAGAAAACTTCTGATTCTGGTGTGATTTTCAATTCTAACCTAAGCACCCTATTTATAGGAAAGACTTAGGATGCCAAAGTAGACATTTGCTACTGGCGGCTCATACGCACACCTCGTGAGATTTGAAAATTCAGCATTTACAAGTCATAAAAAATAAAAGTGGGGCCCACCCATATTTTTAATAAAAAATATTTATTTTCTGAAACTTCAATAATTCATAATAAATAGCTCTTTTGTCAGAAAAATACAAATGATGTCTTTTTTATAGAAAATTTAATTCTCTACAACTTCGTAGAAGGAAATTTTTCCAAATTCCCAACCAAAAATGGCCGAAATCCACAAACGGATGATTTTCCAGACCAAAATACTGATAAAAACACCTTAGCACTAATTCCTTCTTTTATATCCACAAAATAAATATTTCTTTATCATACAAATCAATAATTAATTATTCACAAATAATATCACAGAACTACAATATTGACAACCAGGTCGTTCCCAAGAAAGAGGGGGCCTTCCGATAAGAATTTCTCCTTACTGACGCGCAATTAAATAACCTCTCCTAGACAGAACTTCCTTAGACATTGTCAATAATGCTATCTAATAATATTATTCAAATAATATGAATTATTGAGTTGATAATGTGAAATACTGTGCAGTGATAATTATTGAATCAATAATACAAAATATCAATGGTAGCAATTATTGAATCAATCATATAAAATAGCAACGTAGCAATTATTGATATAAAATATCAATGTAGCAATTATTGAACCAATAAAATATCATGCAATTATTGAATCAATAATATAAAATATTGAACAGTAATTACTGTAACAATTATTGAGTAAGTGACTTCTTACGTAAGAATCAATAATTCAAAATACTTGTGCAATATTGTGTGCTACTGTGCAACAACGCGTATTACTGTATTTTTATTACCGGGTATTTCAACAGTTTAACCGTTACAGTTTTACCGTTATTTATAAAAAGGTTATTTCTGTCGCTTTCTATATCCGACAGTTATTCCGTTGTCGGGCCCACAAATAGCCGCGCCGTCGTACGAATATTCCCCGACAACAAGAATATTCCATGACCAAACGAATATTCCCCGACAACAATAAATATTTTATAACCACTTGTTATTTTAAAATATTTGCACATTTCACCCATAACTTTTCACATTTATCAAATCAATACCTTACTATTTCAAAATAATATATAAAGAAAATTAAATCTTTATTCATAAAAGTTGGGGTCTTACAACCTCCCCTCCTTATGAAATTTCGTCCTCGAAATTGACGTACGTACCTGGTATGTCGAAAAGGTGAGGATACCTCGCTTTCATTTCCGATTCCAACTCCCAGGTCATTTCCTCAATTTCATGGTTTCTCCACAAAACTTTAACTTGAGGTATAATTTTTGAGCGTAGGACATGCTCCTTCCTATCCAAGATCTTGACAGGTACCTCCTCGTACTTTAAATCTTCGGCTATCTCGTCTGGTTCTAACTCAATAATGTGGTTTGGGTCTTTCACATATTTGCGAAGTACGGATATGTGAAAAACGTTATAAACACGAGAAAGACTTGGAGGTAAAACGAGTCTATAGGCCACCTTTCCTACTCGGTCAAGGATCTCAAATGGACCAATGAATCGTGGGTTGAGCTTTCTTCTCTTCCCGAATCTCGTAACTCCTTTCCATGGAGCAACACGTAACAATACATGATCTCCAACATTAAATTCCATGTCCTTTCGATGAAGATCCGCATAACTCTTTTGTCGATCTTGTGCAGTTTGTATCCTTTGCCGGATCATTTGAATCTTTTCTGTAGTCATACGTACCAACTCCGGTCCCAATAATGTTGCTTCACCCACCTCATCCTAGCATACTGGAGAACGACACTTTCTCCCATATAATGCCTCGAATGGAGCCACACCTATACTTGCCTGATAACTGTTATTGTAGGAGAATTCCACCAATGGTAAGTACTTATCCCAACTCCCTTTGAAGTCTAGAACACAGAGTCTCAATAGATCTTCAAGAGTTTGAATAGTCCTTTCTGATTGTCCGTCTGTTTGAGGATGATAAGCCGAACTGAATCGTAAATCCGTGCCTATAGCTTTCTGCACACTGATCCAAAATCGTGAAGTAAATCTGGGATCACGATCCGAAACTATGGATACTGGCATGCCATGCAATCTCACAATCTTATTCACGTACATTTGAGCAAGACGTTCAAGGGAATAAGTCTCTCGTATCGGCAAGAAAAGAGCAGACATGGTTAATCTATCAACAATAACCCAAATCGCATCTATGCCTTGAGAAACCTTGGGAAGACCCGTAACAAAATCCATCGTAATGTGTTCCCACTTCCATTTCGAAATTTCCAGTGGTTGCAATGGACCCTTCAGCACTTGATGCTCCGCCTTTACACGTTGACAAGTTAAACATCTCGAAATAAATTCCGCGATCTCTCTTTTCATATTGCTCCACAAATATATATGTCGAAGATCACGATACATTTTGGTACTCCCAGGATGGATTGCAAATGGTGTGTTGTGTGCCTCCATCATGATTCTATACTTCAAGTCGGAATCGTTAGGAACGCAAAATCTGGAGTTGACTCGAAGTATTCCCTCTTCATCGATTCTTGCTTCTGGAATGGCACCTTCTTGCACCTTCTTCTTCATCTTCATCAGCTCCGGATCCGTAGCTTGAGCAACTTTAACTTTATCAATCAAAGCTAGTTCTACACGTATACTTGACATCATCGCACTCGTTCCGCATATGATCTTCTACTCAACGCGTCAGCTACCACGTTCGCTTTTCCAGGATGGTATTGGATGGTATGATCGTAATCTTTCAACAGCTCAAGCCAACGTCGTTGCCGCATGTTGAGTTTCTTTTGAGTGAAGAAATATTTAAGGCTCTTATGATCCGTATAAATCTCCACTTTCTCCTCGTACAGGTAATGTCCCCAGATCTTCAACGCGAAAACGACAGCTGCCAACTCTAGATCATGAGTAGGATAATTCCTCTCATATTCTTTGAGTTGTCACGAGGCATAGGCTATGACTTTCCCATGTTGCATGAGAACACATCCTAACCCTTTGCCCGAAGCATCGCTATAGATAACAAATCCATCCGAACCAGATGGTATTGTCAGAACAGGTGTCGAGGTAAGTCTTCTCTTGAGCTCTTGGAAGCTCTTCTCGCATTCCTCACTCCAAACGAATTTTGTATCTTTCCAAGTCAACTGAGTTAATGGAGTAGCAATTTGAGAAAATCCCTCTACGAACCTCCGATAATAACCAGCTAAGCCTAGAAAGCTTTGTACTTCGGTCACCGACTTAGGTTGCTCCCAGCTTTGTATTGCTTCAATCTTTGCCGGGTCAACAGATGCTCCATGTTTCGATACCACATGCCCAAGGAATGCTACTTCCTCAAGCCAGAACTTACATTTCTTCAGCTTGGCATATAGCTTGTTCTCATGAAGCTTTTGAAGTACCAACTTCAAGTGGTGCTCATGATCTTCACGGCTTTTAGAATAGATGAGGATGTCATCAATAAAAACAACAACGAACTGATCCAAATATACCTTGAATACACTGTTCATCATATCCATAAAAGCAGCAGGAGCATTAGTCAATCCAAAAGACATGACTAGGAACTAATAATGCCCGTACCGAGTTCTGAAGGCAGTCTTCGGAATATCCTCAGTTTTAATCTTCAACTGATGATATCCAGAACGAAGATCGATATTTGAAAAGAATTATGCACCTTGCAACTGGTCGAACAGGTCATCAATACGAGGTAGCGGATACCTATTCTTGATGGTGACATGGTTCAACTCCCGATAGTCAATACAAAGTCGCATACTCCCGTCTTTCTTCTTTACGAATAAAACAGGAGCACCCCAAGGAGATGTACTAGGACGAATAAAATCGATGTCTAACAATTCCTGTAATTGGACCTTTAACTCCTGAAGTTCAATAGGAGCCATTCGATATGGGGTTTTAGAAATGGGTTTTGTACTGGGTTCAAGGTCAATAAAGAATTCAACTTCACAGTTCTGGGGGTAAACCGGGAAGTTCTTCGAGAAATACATCAGAAAACTCATTAACAACGGAAATATCATTCAAACCTAACGTATTCTAGTTTAGATCAGTGACATAAGCTAAGAAAGCTTGACATCCATTTTTTAATAAACGAATAGCTTTGTGACTTGAAATGATATTGACTGATTTTAGTGGTTTGGTGGTTTGGATTCGTACAACAGGTTGATTAGAAATATGAAAACTAACAACCTTACGAAAATAATCAATTTTGGCATAGTAAGTGGTTAACCAGTCAATTCCTAAAATCACGTCAAATGCAAGTATTTTCAAAGATATAAGATCAACAGGTAAGGTAAGGGTACCAATCTGAATCAAGCAAGATTTGTAAATTGTGGATGTAACAAAGGTTTCTCCCAACGGAGTTTCAACAGATAAGTCAAAGTCTAATTTATCAGAAGTCAAGTTCAAACGTTGAGCACAAGCAGGTGAAATAAAAGAATGGGTAGCACTGGTATCTAATAAGGTGTAAACTTCGTAAGAGTTTATGATTAGCTTACCCATAATCACCTCGTGTGGATTCCTCACGTTTTGAGTTGTCACGACAAACGCTCTTCCAGGAATCACCGACTTTGACTTGTCCGAAACCGCTTTTGGAATCACCACCCTCGCTGGACTTGGTTTCGCTATAGGACAATCTCGAGCTATATGTCCTTCTTTTCCACAGTTATAGCATGCTTTGAATTGTTGTGGGCAGTTTGGGCTGATGTGTCCCTCTTTCCCGCATTTATAGCATACGACCGGTGGTCGTTCTCCTCCCCTAGAAACAGTTGATGCTGGTGCTGATGTTGACGTCTTCACGTTCTCATTGTTATACCTTCTCTTCTTGAAATCTCCCCCCGATTCGCTTTTTCTACTATCATGGCCACGATTACCACCGGAGTGGTTACCGCTTCATTCATACTTTCCTCCCCGCTGGTTGTCATTGCTCCGATGACTGCTACCACCGGTACAACCTTGGTTGTTGTCCCTTGGTTGAATATAATCACTATCTACATTCTAACAACTGATGTAAGACCCCAACTTTTATTAATAAAGATTTAGTTTTCTTTATATATTATTTCGAAACAGTAAGGTGTTGTTTTGATAAATATAAAAGTTATGGGTGAAATGTGCAAATATTTTTAAAATGAGCAAGTGGTTATAAAATATTCTTGTTGTCAGGGAATATTCGTTTGGTCGTGGAATATTCTTGTTGTCGGGGAATATTCGTACGACGGCGCAGCTATTTATGGGCCCCCACAACAGAATAACTGTCGGATATAGAAAGCTGACAGAAATAACTTTTTACAAAATAACGGCATGGTTGTTACCGTTAGTACTGTTGAAATACCCGGTGGTTAAAATACAGTGATACACGGTGTTGCATAGTAGCACACGGTATTGCACAGTATTTCGAATTATAGAGTCTTACGTGAGAAGCCATTACTCAATTATTGTTACAGTAATTACTGTTCAATATTTTATATTATTGACTCAATAATTGCTACGTTGATATTTTATATTATTGAGTCAATAATTGTTACATTGATATTTTATTGACTCAATAATTGCTACGTTGCCATTTTATATGATTGATTCAATAATGGCTACAGTTGATATTTTGTAGTATTGATTCAATAATTGTCATTGCACAGTATTTTACGTTATCAACTCAATAATTCATATTATTTGAATAATATTATTAGATAGCATTATTGACAATGTCTAAGGAAGTTCTGTCTAGGAGGGGTTATTTAATTGCGCGCCAGTAAGGAGAAGTCCTTATCGGAAGGCCCCCTCTTTCCTGGGAACGACCTGGTTGTTAATATTGTAGTTCTATAATATTATTTGTGAATAATTAATTATTGATTTATATGATTTTGTGGATATTAAAGAAGGAATTGGCGCTGATGAATTTTTATCAATATTTTGGTGTGAGAAATCATCTGTTTATGGATTTCGAATAATTTATGTTTGAAATTTGGAAAAACTTTCTTCTGCAAAGTTGTAGAGAATTAAATTTCCTATGGAAGGACATAGAATTTGTATTTTTCTGATGAAGGGGCTATTTATTATGAATTATTGAAGTTTCGGAAAATAAATATTATTTAATGGGTGGGCCCCACTTTTGTTGAAAATCTGAAAATTTGGGAAGCCGCCAGGCGGCGGAATTTTTTTTAAAAATAATAATATTTTATTATTTTAGTCTCCTTTGGCATCCTAAGCTTTTCCTATAAATAGGGTGCTTAGGTTAGAATGGAAAATCACACCAGAATCAGAAGTTTTCTCTCTCTATAATATCGAGCGTATTTTTGTGAGTATTTCAATACTTTGAGTGTTGCTATTCAGTACAAGTTTCCTTCGGTATTATATCCGATATTCCAGTCAGAGGTACTATCTTTTTGAGGTAAGGGATGTTATTTTCTTTCGTAAATGATGTTATTCTTTTCAATATCATTATACAAAAATATTGTCATGGATTTTATGTTGAAATTCTTACTTTTTCCGTTGGGGTTACTATTCACGTATACGACACTATTCACGTATACGGCACTATTCACGGAAAAATTAAATTTTCTTCTATTTGTCCAAATTGCTTGTTAAGGTTACTATCTTTGATTGTATCCAAGTTTTGAGCTCTATTCTTGAATTTTGCTCCATAATTGATTATTACGAGGTATTTTTGAATTGGATATACTAAAATACGAATCCTTAGTCTTTGTCTTTTATCTCACTGGATTCGTTTTTTTAAAATATTTTTCATCATTCTCAGTCCTAAAAGGTGATGTAACTGAATATCTTTGGCCTGTAGAGCAAAGATGAATGATTACTTGATGAATATCTTTGGCCTGTAGAGCAAAGATGAATGATTACCTGATGAATATCTTTGGCCTGTAGTGCAAAGATGACAGGTGTTGAGATGAATATGACCACTGATGATACAAATGAATATCTTTGGCCTGTAGTGCAAAGATGAATATTTGATTCGAGATGTATATTGATTGATGTTACAGGGATAAAATATTGATGATGGACTTTTAAATCATAGAAGATAGTAGACTTGATTCTCTGCTTAACTCTTCTAATGAATTGTTATTTCCGGTGCGAATATTGATCTAAGATTGGTTGTCCATTATATTTTATCTGATTTATTGAAGGCTAACGATAATTTATTTTCCATTATCTTAGTCATAATATTCTTTACTGAGCTAGTTGAGCTCACCCTTTTCATCTGTTGTCCTCTTCAGGAAATGAGAATGTTGCGGGAACTAGTCGGGGGACAGAGTGATGGTCCGAGTTAGAGCAGTAGTAGTCCTCACTATTTCTGATAAATAGTGTGATAATAATTGTAATGAGGACTTAGTTTGAATCTTAATATTTTCTACATATTTGTATTGACACTCACAGTTGTGTGGTCGTATTTTGCACGACCGTATGATATAAAGTTTGTATTTGAATTCTGTACCATGTATTTGGCGACTCAGAATGGGTTGGGTTGAATGGACCTATTCTGGGGGCGTCACAGTTGGTATCAGAGCTTAGGGATATGATCTCTAGCGGAGATCGGGGAATAGAACTAGGAGGGGAGAGACGAGTAAATCCTTCGCTAGTGTGTCCTACCTAAGCTTATGTGGTATTTAATTGGTCAGTCAGAGCATAGGGTTAATATGTGATATGTTAATTTGTTTAATTAACCCTTGTTTTATGGCAGTATTTGAGAATGGCAGCTGAGAACGTTAACAACGAAGTGAATGAGACCGTGGAGACACCTTTAATCGTTAACCAGGAGAACGTGCAACAAGAAGGCAATGTTCATCCTGAAAATAACGCTGGTCAGACGATAAACGATGAGATGTTTAGAAGTTTTTTGCAGTTTATGTAAAATCAGACGAGGGAGACTCGTGTGCAACATACAGGTGGAGATAATAACAACACGCGAGCTGTCACTGCTAAGCAGTTCAAAGAATTGGGACCACCAGAGTTTCTGGGAAAGCCAGATCCGATCAAGGCGGAGACGTGGATTAAACAAATTACCAAGATATTTGATGTCTTGGGATGTACAGAGGAACAGAAGGTTCCATTCGCCACGTTTATGTTCCGTGGAGAGGCAGATTACTGGTGGGAATCTGTGAAACGTACCCAGCCTGCCGCACTTAAGATGTCTTGGGAAGCGTTCCCGAAACTGTTCAATGACAAGTACTTTCCTGAAAGTATTCGTCATATGAAGGAAGTAGAGTTTATCAGACTCGAGCAAAACAACATGACGGTATCCCAATACGAGGCTAAGTTCGCGGAGCTGTATCGGTTTGCACCTAATTTGGTGGAGAATGAGGAACGTATGACGCGGATGTTTCTAAGAGGTTTGAAACCCGAAATACGTCAATACCTCATTTCTCATAAATTTTCTTTATATTCGGATGTAGTAAACAGGGCCCAGTTATTAGAACGAGATAATGATTATGTTCAACCGAGGGACCACAACCAAGGTCGTACCGGTGGCAGCAGTCACCGGAGCAATGACAACCAGCGAGGAGGAAAGTATGACAGAAGCGGTAACCACTCCAGTGGTTATCGTGGCCATGATAGTAGAAGAAGCGAATCGGGAGGAGATTTCAAGAAGAGAAGGTACAACAATGAGAACGCGAAGATGTCAACATCAGCACCAGCATCAACTGTTTCGAGGGGAGGAGAACGACCACCGGTCGTATGCTTTAAATGGGGGAAAGAGGGACATATCAGCCCAAACTGCCCACAACAGTTCAAAGGATGCTATAACTGTGGAAAAGAAGGACATATAGCTCGAGATTGTCCTGTTGCGAAACCAAGTTCAGCGGGGGTGGTGATTCCAAAGGCGGTTACAGACAAGTCAAAGTCGGTGATTTCTGGAAGAGCGTTTGTCGTGACAGCCCAAAACGCGAGGAATCTACACGAGGTGATTACGGGTAAGCTGATCATAAACTCTTGCGAAGTTTATACCTTGTTAGATACCGGTGCTACCCATTCCTTTATTTCACCTGCTTGTGCTCAACGTTTGAACTTGACTTCTGATAAATTAGACTTTGACTTATCTGTTGAAACTCTGTTAGGAGAAACCTTTATTACATCTACAGTTTACAAATCTTGCTTGATTCAGATTGGTACCCTTACCTTACCTGTTGATCTTATATCTTTGAAAATACTTGCATTTGACGTGATTTTAGGAATTGACTGGTTAACCACTTACCATGCCAAAATTGATTGTTTTCATAAGGTTGTTAGTTTTCATATTCCTAATCAACCTGTTGTGCGAATTCAAACCACCAAACCACTAAAATCAGTCAATATCATTTCAATTCCCAAGGCTATTCGTTTATTGAAAAATGGATGTCAAGCTTTCTTAGCTCATGTCACTGATCTAAATCAGAATACATCAGATTTGAATGATATTTCCGTTGTTAATGAGTTTCCTGATGTATTTCCTGAAGAACTTCCCGGTCTACCCCCAGAACGTGAAGTTGAATTCTTTATTGACCTTGAGCCCGGTACAAAGCCCATTTCTAAAACCCCATATCGAATGGCTCCTATTGAACTTCAAGAGTTAAAGATTCAATTACTAGAATTGTTAGACATCAGTTTTATTCGTCCTAGTACGTCTCCTTGGGGTGCTCCTGTTTTATTCGTAAAGAAGAAAGACAGGGAGTATGCGACTTTGTATTGACTATCGGGAGTTGAACCATGTCACCATCAAGAATAGGTATCCGTTACCTCGTATTGATGACCTGTTCGACCAGTTGCAAGGTGCACAATTCTTTTCAAATATCGATCTTCGTTCTGGATATCATCAGTTGAAGATTAAAACTGAGGATATTCCGAAGACTGCCTTCAGAACTCGGTACGGGCATTATTAGTTCCTAGTCATGTCTTTTGGATTGACTAATGCTCCTGCTGCTTTTATGGATATGATGAACAGTGTATTCAAGGTATATTTGGATCAGTTCATTGTTGTCTTTATTGATGACATTCTCATCTATTCTAAAAGCCGTGAAGATCATGAACACCATTTAAAGTTGGTACTTCAAAAGCTTCGTGAGAACAAGCTATATGCCAAGTTAAAGAAATGCGAGTTCTGGCTTGAGGAAGTAGCATTCCTTGGGCACGGGTATGGAAACGTGGAGTATCTGTTGACCCGGCGAAGATTGAAGAAATACAAAGCTGGGAGTAACCTAAGTCGGTGACCGAAGTACGAAGCTTTCTGGGCTTAGCTGGTTACTATCGGAGGTTCGTAGAGGGATTTTCTCAAATCGCTACTCCATTAACTCAGTTGACTCGAAAAGATACAAAATTCGTTTGGAGCGAGGAATGCGAGAAGAGCTTCCAAGAGCTCAAGAGGAGACTTATCTCGGCACCTGTTCTGACAATACCATCTGGTTCGGATGGATTTGTTATTTACAGCAATGCTTCGGGCAAAGGGTTAGGATGTGTTCTCATGCAACATGGGAAAGTCATAGCCTATGCCTCGCGACAACTCAAAGAATATGAGAGGAATTATCCTGCTCATGATCTAGAGTTGGCAGCAGTCGTTTTCGCGTTGAAGATCTGGAGACATTACTTGTACGGAGAGAAAGTGGAGATTTATACGGATCATAAGAGCCTTAAATATTTCTTCACTCAGAAGGAACTCAACATGCGGCAACGACGTTGGCTTGAGCTGTTGAAAGATTACGATCATACTATCCAATACCATCCTGAAAAAGCGAACGTGGTAGCTGACGCGTTGAGTAGAAAATCATATGTGGGAACGAGTGCGATGATGTCAAGTATACGCATAGAACCAGCTTTGATTGATAAAGTTAAAGCTGCTCAAGCTACGGATGCGGAGCTGACGAAGATGAAGAAGAAGGTGCAAGAAGGTGCAATTTTAGAAGCGAGAATCGATGAAGATGGAATACTTCGAGTCAACTCCAGACTTTGTGTTCCTAACGATTCTGACTTGAAGTATAGAATCATGATGGAGGCACACAACACACCGTTTGCAATCCATCCTGGGAGTACTAAAATGTATCGTGATCTTCGACATACATTTTGGGTGGGGCAATATGAAGAGAGAGATCGCGGAGTTCATCTCGAGATGTTTAACTTGTCAACGTGTAAAGGCGGAGCATCAAGTGCCGAAGGGTCCATTGCAACCACTTGAGATTCCGAAATGGAAGTGGGAACACATTACGATGGATTTCGTTACGGGTCTTCCCAAGGTTTCTCAAGGCTTAGATGCGATTTGGGTTATTGTTGATAGATTAACCAAGTCTGCTCATTTCTTGCCGATACGAGAGACTTATTCCCTTGAACGTCTTGCTCATATGTACGTGAATGAGATTGTGAGAATGCATGGCATGCCAGTATCCATAGTTTCGGATCGTGACCCCAGATTTACTTCACGATTTTGGATCAGTTTGCAGAAAGCTATGGGTACGGATTTACGATTCAGTTCGGCTTATCATCCTCAAACAGACGGACAATCGGAAAGGATTATCCAAACTCTTGAAGATCTATTGAGACTCTGTGTTCTAGACTTCAAAGGGAGTTGGGATAAGTATTTACCATTGGTGGAATTCTCCTACAACAACAGTTATCAGGCAAGTATAGGCGTAGCTCCATTTGAAGCGTTGTATGGGAGAAAGTGTCGCTCTCCAGTATGTTGGAACAAGGTGGGTGAAACAACATTGTTGGGACCGGAGTTGGTACGTATGACTTCAGAAAAAATTCAAATAATCCGACAACGTATACAAACAGCACAAGATCGACAAAAGAGTTATGCGGATCTTCATCGAAAGGACGTGGAATTTAACGTTGGGGACCATGTATTATTACGTGTTGCTCCGTGGAAAGGAGTTACAAGGTTTGGGAAGAGAGGAAAGCTCAACCCACGATTCATTGGTCCATTTGAGATTCTTGACCGAATAGGAAATGTGGCTTATAGACTCGCTTTACCTCCAAGCATGTCTCGTGTTCATAACGTGTTTAACATATCCGTGTTACGTAAATATGTGAAGGATCCAAACCGCATTATTGAGTTAGAACCAGACGAGATAGCCAAAGATTTAATGTACGAGGAGGTACCTGTCAAGATCTTGGATAGGAAGGAGCATGTCCTACGCTCGAAAATTATACCTCAAGTTAAAGTTTTGTGGAGAAACCATGCAATTGAGGAAATGACCTGGGAGTTGGAATCGAAAATGAAAGCGAGGTATCCTCACCTTTTCGACATACCAGGTACGTACGTCAATTTCGAGGACGAAATTTCATAAGGAGGGGAGGTTGTAAGACCCCAACTTTTATGAATAAAGATTTAGTTTTCTTTATGTATTATTTCGAAACAGTAAGGTGTTGTTTTGATAAATATGAAAGTTATGGGTGAAATGTGCAAATATTTTTAGAATGAGCAAGTGGTTATAAAATATTCTTGTTGTCGGGGAATATTCGTTTGGTCGTGGAATATTCTTGTTGTCGGGAAATATTCGTACGACGGCGCAGCTATTTGTGGGCCCCCACAACGAAATAACTGTCGGATATAGAAAGCGACAGAAATAACTTTTTACAAAATAACGGCGTGGTTGTTACCGTTAGTACTGTTGAAATACCCGGTGGTTAAAATACAGTGATACACGGTGTTGCATAGTAGCACACGGTATTGCACAGTATTTCGAATTATTGAGTCTTATGTGAGAAGCCATTACTCAATTATTGTTACAGTAATTACTGTTCAATATTTTATATTATTGACTCAATAATTGCTACGTTGATATTTTATATTATTGACTCAATAATTGTTACATTGATATTTTATTGACTCAATAATTGCTACGTTGCCATTTTATATGATTGATTCAATAATGGCTACAGTTGATATTTTGTAGTATTAATTCAATAATTGTCATTGCACAGTATTTCACGTTATCAACTCAATAATTCATATTATTTGAATAATATTATTAGATAGCATTATTGACAATGTCTAAGGAAGTTCTGTCTAGGAGGGGTTATTTAATTGCGCGCCAGTAAGGAGAAGTCCTTATCGGAAGGCTCCCTCTTTCCTGGGAACGACCTGGTTGTTAATATTGTAGTTCTATAATATTATTTGTGAATAATTAATTATTGATTTATATGATTTTGTGGATATTAAAGAAGGAATTGGCGCTGATGAATTTTTATCAATATTTTGGTGTGAGAAATCATCTGTTTATGGATTTCGGATAATTTATGTTTGGAATTTGGAAAAACTTTCTTCTGCAAAGTTGTAGAGAATTAAATTTCCTATAGAAGGACATAGAATTTGTATTTTTCTGATGAAGGGACTATTTATTATGAATTATTGAAGTTTCGGAAAATAAATATTATTTAATGGGTGGGCCCCACTTTTGTTGAAAATCTGAAAATTTGGGAAGCCGCCAGGCGGCGGAATTTTTTTAAAAAATAATAATATTTTATTATTTTAGTCTCCTTTGGCATCCTAAGCTTTTCCTATAAATAGGGTGTTTAGGTTAGAATTGAAAATCACACCAGAATCAGAAGTTTTCTCTCTCTATAATATCGAGCGTATTTTTGTGAGTATTTCAATACTTTGAGTGTTGCTATTCAGTGCAAGTTTCCTTCGGTATTATATCCGATATTCCAGTCAGAGGTACTATCTTTTTGAGGTAAGGGATGTTATTTTCTTTCGTAAATGATGTTATTCTTTTCAATATCATTATACAGAAATATTGTCATGGATTTTATGTTGAAATTCTTACTTTTTCCGTCGAGGTTACTATTCACGTATACGGCACTATTCACGTATACGGCACTATTCACGGAAAAATTAAATTTTCTTCTATTTGTCCAAATTGCTTGTTAAGGTTACTATCTTTGATTGTATCCATGTTTTGAGCTCTATTCTTGAATTTTGCTCCATAATTGATTATTACGAGGTATTTTTGAATTGGATATACTAAAATACGAATCCTTAGCCTTTGTCTTTTATCTCACTGGATTCGTTTTTTTAAAATATTTTTCATCATTCTCAGTCCTAAAAGGTGATGTAACTGAATATCTTTGGCCTGTAGAGCAAAGATGAATGATTACTTGATGAATATCTTTGGCCTGTAGAGCAAAGATGAATGATTACCTGATGAATATCTTTGGCCTGTAGTGCAAAGATGACAGGTGTTGAGATGAATATGACCACTGATGATACAAATGAATATCTTTGGCCTGTAGTGCAAAGATGAATATTTGATTCGAGATGTATATTGATTGATGTTACAGGGATAAAATATTGATGATGGACTTTTAAATCATAGAACATAGTAGACTTGATTCCCTGCTTAACTCTTCTAATGAATTGTTATTTTCGCTGCGAATATTGATCTAAGATTGGTTGTCCATTATATTTTATCTGATTTATTGAAGGCTAACGATAATTTATTTTCCATTATCTTAGTCATAATATTCTTTACTGAGCTAGTTGAGCTCACCCTTTTCATCTGTTGTCCTCTTCAGGAAATGAGAATGTTGCGGGAACTAGTCGGGGGACAGAGTGATGGTCCGAGTTAGAGCAGTAGTAGTCCTCACTATTTTTGATAAATAGTGTGATAATAATTGTAATGAGGACTTAGTTTGAATCTTAATATTTTCTACATATTTTTATTGACACTCACAGTTGTGTGGTCGTATTTTGCACCACCGTATGATATAAAGTTTGTATTTGAATTCTGTACCATGTATTTGGCGACTCAGAATGGGTTGGGTTGAATGGACCTATTCTGGGGGCGTCACAACTGAGCCCTTTTCACTACATCCGAATATAGATAAAATTTGTGAGAAATGAGGTATTGACGAATTTCGGGTTTCAAACCTCTTAGAAACATCCGCGTCATGCGTTCCTCATTTCTACCAAATGAGGTGCAAACCTGGACAACTTCGTGAACTTAGCCTCGTACTGGGACATAGTCATGTTGTTTTGTTCTAGTCTGATAAACTCTACCTCCTTCATATAACGAATACTTTCAGGAAAGTACTTGTCATTGAACAGTTTTTGGAACGCTTCCCAAGATATCTTGAGTGCGGCAAGCTGGGTACGCTTCACGGATTCCCACCAGTAATCTGCCTCTCCACGGAACATAAACGTGGTGAATGGAACCTTCTGTTCCTCCGTGCATCCCAAGACATCAAATATCTTGGTAATTTGCTTAACCCACGTCTTCGCCTTGATCGGATCCGGCTTTCCTTGAAATTCTGGTGGTCCCAACTCTTTGAACTGCTTGGCAGTGACAAGCCGCGAGTTATTATTACCTCCACCTGTATTTTGCATACGAGTTTCCCTCGTTTGGTTTTGCATGAACTGCAAAAAACTTCTAAACATCTCATCGTTTATCGTCTGATTAGCGTTGTTTTCAGGATGAGCATTGCCTTCTTGTTGTACGTTCTCCTGGTTGGTGATTAAAGGTGTCTCCACGGTCTCATTCACTTCATTGTTAACATTCTCAGCTGCCATTCTAAAATACTGCCATAAAACAAGGGTTAATTAAACAAATTAACATACCACATATTAACCCTATGCTCCGACTGACCAATTAAATACCATATAAGCTTAGGTAGGACACACTAGCGAAGGATTTACTCGTCTCTCCCCTCCTAGTTCTATTCCCCGATCTCCGCCAGAGATCATATCCCTAAGCTCTGATACCAACTGTGACACCCCCAGAATAGGTCCAGTCAACCCAACCCATTCTGAGTCGCCAAATACATGGTACAGAATTCAAATACAATCTTTTATATCACACGATCGTGCAAAATACGACCACACAACTGTGAGTGTCAATACAAATATGTGAAAAATATTAACATTCAAACTAAGTCCTCATTATAATTATTATTACACTATTTATTAGAAATAGTGAGGACTACTACTGCTCTAACTCGGACCATCACTCTGTCCCTCGACTAGTTCCTGCGACATTCTCATTTCCTGAAGAGGACAATAGATAAAAAGGGTGAGCTCAACTAGCCCAGTAAAGAATATTATGACTAAGATAATGGAAAATAAATTATCGTTAGTCTTCAACAATTCAAATAAAATATTATGGACAACAAGTTTTAGATCAATATTCGTAGCGGAAATAACAATTCATTAGAAGAGTTAAGTAGAGAATGAAGTCTACTATCTTCTATGATTTAAAAGTCCATCATCAATATTTTATCCCTGTAGCATCAATCAATATACATCTCGAATCAAATATTCATCTTTGCACTACGGCCAAAGATATTCATTTGTATCACCAGTGGTCATGTTCATCTCAACACCTGTCATCTTTGCACTACGGCCAAAGATATTCATCAGGTAATCATTCATCTTTGCTCTACAGGCCAAAGATATTCAGTTATATCACCATTTAGGACTAAGGATGATGAAAAATATTTTAAAGAATGAATCCAGTGAGATAAAGGACAAAGATTAAGGATTCGTATTTTAGTTTATCTAATTCAAAAATACTTCGTAATAATCAATCGTGGAGCGAAATTTAAGAATAAAGCTCAAAACTTAGATCCATTCAAAGATAGGAACTTTAACAAGCAACTTGGACAAATAGAATAAAATTTAATTTTTTCGTGAATAGTACCGTATACGTGAATAGTGCCATATACGTGAATAGTAACTCCGACGAAAAAAGTAAGAATTTCATAATAAAATTCATGACACTATTTTGGTATAATGATATTGAAAAGAATAACATCGTTTACGAATAAAAATAACATCATTTACCTAAAAAGAATAGTACTTCTGGCTGGAATATCGAATATAATACCGAAGGAAACTTGCACTGAATAGTAACACTCAAAGTATCTGAATACTCACAAAAATATGCTCGATATTATAGAGAGAGAAAACTTCTGATTCTGGTGTGATTTTCAATTCTAACCTAAGCACCCTATTTATAGGAAAGTCTTAGGATGCCAAAGTAGACATTTGCTACCGGCGGCTCATACGCACACCTCGTGAGATTTGAAAATTTTGCATTTACAAGTCATAAAAAATAAAAGTGGGGCCCACCCATATTTTTAATAAAAAACATTTATTTTCTAAAACATCAATAATTCATAATAAATATCCCTTTTGTCAGAAAAATACAAATGATATGTCCTCTCCATGGAAAATTTAATTTTCTACAACTTTGTAGAAGGAAGTTTTTCCAAAATCCCAACCGAAAATGGCCAAAATCCACAAACGAATGATTTTCCACACCAAAATACTGATAAAAACACCTTAGCACTAATTCCTTCTTTTATATTCACAAAATAAATATTTCTTTATTATATAAATCAATAATTAATTATTCATAAATAATATAATAGAACTACAATATTGACAATCAGGTCGTTCCCAGGAAAGAGGGGGCCTTCCGATAAGGATTTCTCCTTACTGGCGCGCAATTAAATAACCCTTCCTAGACAGAACTTCCTTAGACATTGTCAATAATGCTATCTAATAATATTATTCAAATAATATGAATTATTGAGTTGATAATGTGAAATACTGTGCAGTGACAATTATTGAATCAATAATACAAAATATCATTGGTAGCAATTATTGAATCAATCATATAAAATAGCAACGTCGCAATTATTGATATAAAATATCAATGTAGTAATTATTGAACCAATAAAATATCATGCAATTATTAAATCAATAATATAAAATATTGAAGAGTAATTACTGTAACAATTATTGAGTAAGTGACTTCTTACGTAAAAATCAATAATTCAAAATACTGTGCAATACCGTGTGCTATTGTGCAACAACGCGTATTACTGTATTTTTATCACTGAGTATTTCAACAGTTTAACCGTAACAGTTTTACCGTTATTTATAAAAAGGTTATTTCTGTCGCTTTCTATATCCGACAGTTATTCCGTTGTGGGGCCCACAAATAGCTGCGCCGTCGTACGAATATTCCCCGACAACAAGAATATTCCACGACCAAACGAATATTCCCCGACAACAATGAATATTTTATAACCACTTGCTTATTTTAAAATATTTGCACATTTTACCCATAACTTTTCACATTTATCAAATCAGCACCTTACTATTTCGAAATAATATATAAAAAAAATTAAATCTTTATTCATAAAAGTTGGGGTCTTACAAATATCTTTAGAAAGCAAATTCCTTAAGCAACCAACTGGATCAGAAGTTTTCCCTGAAGTACTCAACAATCCAAGATTTTATCCATATTTCAAGATAAAATAAAATTGATTGTATTTCTAAAGATATTAGTGTTAAAAAAATACTCATATATACTTTTTTAGAATTTTTTAGGGGCAATTGATGGAACACATATTAGGATGAGAATGTCTCGAGAGTTTAGAGGATGCATCAAGGTATCAGTGTAGAAAGATGCATCCAACACAAAATGTAATGGCTACGTGTACATTTGATTTGAAGTTCACATATGTATTACTTAGTTGGCAAGGAACTGCAACCAACTCTAGGATAATCAAGAAAGCGCTGACAGAGAGGATAAATTGAAAATTCCACATGGTAATTATTTTAACATAAGAACATTTTAATCGTTCACACATTATTTAATAATTACTCATTCTTTATAGGAAAATATTATCTTGTTGATGTTGGATTACCACATACCATTGGACTAATGACTCCTTATAGAGGTGTTCGTTACCACTTAAAAGAGTATTCAGTTCGAGGTCCTGAATATGGCTGCGAATTATTTAACCTTCGTCATGCATTATTGCATAATGCAATTGAAAGGGCTTTCAGTGTTTTTAAAAAAAGGTTTCCTATAATTGGATCAACTGAGCCATATTACTCGGCAGCAACTCACTCTCAAATTGTGTTAGCATGTTGCATTTTACATAACTTCTTGATGGATGCTGATCCTGATGAACGACTTCTTGCAGAAGTTGACAATGAGATTCTAAACCAAGTAAATGAAACCCCTCTTGAAACTGACGAAAATGATGAAGCAAATGCTGAATATTTGAGAAACTGTATTACATATGACATGTGGCAAGATTACTCAGAAGATAGATGATGATATTTGTATTATTTAGTATTTAGAATATTTGTAGTTGGGTGTTTTATTTTTGAACTTCAAAACTTGTGTTTGAAATTTTAATGGATTGAGAAATTACTATTGAGTTACATTTAATGTTTTCTGTACTTTTAATATTATTTGCAATGGAATGTGATTTGAGAGGTTCATGAAAAATACCTTTTAATATTATTATACTAATTATATAGTAGTTCCTTTTAACAATGATATTTGTTGATTATAATTTTGGTCCAAGGTTAATTATTTTATTTAATTTCATCTATATCTTTTGAAAAACAAACTTTATGCTTGTTTGTTTCTAAGGGAGTAATTGATGAAATTATTATTATTACTATTTTTAGATTTTTGTATTCTTCTAATTTCTTGTCGAAATGGATTTTTGTGATTATTCAAATTTATGTTTTTTAACAAAAATAAATATAGTACAAGTAAGTCAATATATATATATATATATATATATATATATATATGTGTGTGTGTGTGTGTGTGTGTGTGTGTGTGTGTGTGTGTGTGTATGTGTGTGTGTGTAACAAAGCAAAAAAAAAACTAAGCAAAATAAGATAGACATTATTAAATCATATCATTTCTTATATTATATATATAGGGGTAATATAGTAATAGTGTAGTTTAAAAATAAGAATCATTTCTCTTCCATTCCCTACTTCTAAGCTTACTAACAAGGAAAAATTTAATCAAAATCTCATCTCATTCCTTTCTTTTTAAAATTCACAAACATGAGAAAGGAAAACTATAATCCCTTCTCCTCCTATACTTTCCCTTCCCATCCATTCCCTTCAAACTCACAAACGCAGTATAAGTTGTTTTGTATACTGGAAAATTGTGAAGAACTACTAAGTCTGAAAAGTTGAATATCAGAACTGTTAGATATTGCACTTTATTCTATATTTTTGAGACTTAAGTATTGTCAAGTTTGGGGTTGAATAAAACCCATTAGTGGACACAATTTAAGTAAATAAAAGATATAATTCATTTTCCTAAGTTGTGGAGAATAAGAGAGAACTTCTTTGATTTGTGTAGAAATTATTTGATTTGTGCCTATAGTGAGGCATTTAATAAGGTGCAAAGTTGTTTTATAAAAATATTTTTCCTTCTCCCATTTAATAGAAAAGACTACTAGTTACTTTATAAGTACAAGTGATAGTCTTATTTTATTTTGGAACAAGAGATATTCTTGTGAGACTTTTGAAATTCCATTTAATTATAAGTTTATTACTACTATGTAACTTACATCATTAGTAGTAATAAGTATAATTAAAATAGGAATAAATAATAGTTTAATGGTGAAACTATTATAGATATATTTATGTATCTATATGTGTAGATATAGATATACTACATCTATAAAATAAAACAGAACCTATTTTGAATATTTCATTTGACAAAGCACAAAGACGGTTCAAATTCTTCCAACTTAATCTAATGGCTCACATCTCATCTCACATAAAAAAATCTCGCCCAAATCAACTATCTCTCCTGTTTACCAGTCCCCATTCCAAATCCACTTCTCTATTCCTTTCTCTTCACGATTTCCCCAAAATCAAAACCCCAACTCTATCTCACTCCCTTTCTCCTCCTGATTTCTCCAAAAGCTACAGATTCGGCCCATTTGTATGAGCCCTCACTTTCTCTCTCACATACAGAGCACCATTTGTATGAGCCCTCAATTTCTCTCTCACATACAGCGCAGGCAAAGCAGTGTTCCCGTAGAATTTCAAAATTAAGAGCGTAGCGGACTTCATATGCAACCAAAACTTCAGCAGAGTTGCTTTGCAGGTAAATTTCTTTAACTTTCGTTTCCAATCGATATAGTTCCTTTACATAAACCCTAATCAAACCCTAGAAATAACAGATAAAGAAGCTGTTTCTAAATTACATAACATAAAAAAATTATGTAAACCCTACTATACTCTATAACAGATAAAGAATTACATAAACCCTAGTCTACCTTTTTTTGTATATCCATTTGTATACACAGACAAGGATGTTTTTTTTAATTTTTAATTTTGTATATAGTTTATGTTGTTTTTTTTGTTACTGAACAAATTGAGTTAACAGAAGTGGTATTGATCTCTAAGAATTATTATGGAATTGAACCGATATATTGCTCTTTCTGAAGCTCAAGTAAATTGTGTTGGTGCTGATATCAAATAGAACTTACCTTACTTCCCCCCTATAATTTACAGAAAAGCAGGAGAAGAAAAATTGGTTGTTTAATTATTAGATAACAAAGCTAAATATGGTAAATTGTTATGGGTAGTATGTTACGTCTGTTTAATGTTGACAACAATCACAGAGATGTTTGGTAGAATTACTCAATTACAACATATGTTTTTCAAGATCATTCTTAGCTGAGTTCATTACGATAGTAATTCAGAATTGTAACTAATTTCCTGGAGTATTTTCAATTATGTTTGTTTTTTATTTCATTTTTCCTTCTAGCATTTAGAGCTTGCTTCGCATTCTTCAGCATCACATTATCTAGAAGACATCACTCTTATCCCTAATACCTTTTAAGCGATATTGTGTGCTAACCTGTCACCAATAATGTTTAGTGGAGTACCTTTGCACAATTAAATTTGTTATGTGTCCACTAACCGTTAAGTAATGAGTAATTACTTTCAATTAAATTACAAAATCCGTGCATGTTTTACTCTGACTTTAATGTATTGCAATCATTCTAAATTTTGTTATAACAATTAATGACTATTTTCCAGGAAAGGTGTATCGGGATATTGTTGGAAGTGCTTATTATGTTGTCCTGAAGTGTTGCGGCGAAGATATGGGAAGGAGATGCATATATGGAGTGCAGGGGTTATATTGTATATCCTACTTAGTGGTGTACCTCCATTCTGGGCTGGTAAAACTTGGAAAGCCATTATCCTTTTACTTGAGCTGTTGAGCATATGGTGGTGTTGTTTAGCATTCAAGTTTCCATTGGAATTTTCTTTTAACAAAGAGCATTGCAGAGACGGAGAAGGGAATATTTGATGTTGTCTTGAAAGGAGATATTGACTATGAAAGTCAACCTTGGCCATCTATATCAAGTAGTGCAAAGGACCTGGTGTCGACATCAAGAAAAAATCCGCGGCTCTGGTCACAACCCAGATCTTTCTCTCTTCCTATGTTATCTCTACCATTACTCTTTTTATTTCAAAAAAGATTTTGAAGGGTTTTTTAGGAAAAGGCCAACATGTATCATGTCGACGATTGAACATTTTACAGAGTCGCCAGTTGGTAGATTTGAAATGGTTGTACCAACTCAACTGAGTTTTATTTGAAAGAGGCCCAATTGCTGGACACTGTCGAAACTTGATCTTTGAAAATAAATTTTTGAGCTCGGGGGCTTGGTTAAGTGTGGGGAAGGTGTTAGGCACCCCAAGACTCCCGTGTAAACATGGTACCGCATCCTTTCAATATTTCCCTTAAAACTAAAATGCGTGTGTGAATGCTGTTCGAAAATTGGGCATATGTTTGATTGATTGATTGAAAGTAGTGCTTTGCTTCGTTAAACCTATATACGAAGGGTTTGATTTGATTTGCAAAAAGTCTTTGATTTGACTTGCAAAAGTGTTAATTTGATTTGCAAAAACTTTTCTATTGATTTAATTGAAAATGATGTTTTGAAAACTGGTTATCAAACCCTTACGCTAACATAGGAATTGAAGCATGTTAATACTTCTATTTTTATCTTTATAGCCTTAAGGCTTGCATTTGAATGGTGATTTGTCAGGCTGCGAAGCATCCTCGACCACAGAAATAAATACAAGTGTCGGTCTCCTCATGGGCATGAAAACCATCGGTGGGACGTTGACATGGCAAACCCTTATTCTCATTATATTGAGACCTTAAATTCCGGATATCCGTTTTAAGGTCTTTCGTATGTACATTTTACAGAAAAACTGGCAGGGTACATTTGTAAACTGGAGTTTGTCCATCGTGGGAATCAGATTCTGATCAGTTTGATCACGAATCCCACGATTCCTAGGCTCACATATGAGTAGCCAATAAACCTGCACAGTTCAAATTTCTACATAAAAAGAAACATATCCCAAATGTTGCCAGAACCGAGGATTATTCAGTAAATTCGGGTTCGCACTGTCGAAGCGTCTCGTTCCGACTAGATAGCGATATAAGGGACGCGAGGTTGCTTTTGTAACTGAAAAATGTTGCATTTGTTAATGCCAATTCATATTAAATGAATATTTAAAGCAGCAGTTTAATAAAGCGATTAAAGCAATATATATACAATTATATATATGCAAGTTATAAAGGGCGATGGGTTTTCACACAGGTGCCCGGACTGAAATTGAAATATATATATATATATATATATATATATATATATATATTGATAAAAAAGTAGTCAACTATGACTGGGAAGAGAACCCAGTAGTGGTGAAGGCTGCTTATATATACATATTTATATATAAAAGCAGTAAAAAGGCCACAGAATAATCCAGGCCGAACTGAAATGTAAATGTACAGAAAAGTAGTCAACCAGGGACTGGGAAGATAACCCAGTAATGGTGAAGGGTGCAAAAAATAGTATAAAGGCCAAAGAATGATCCAGGCCATACTGAAATATATAAATATATATATATAGAGACAAAAACGTAGTCAACCAAGACTGAAAAAAGAACCCAGTGGTGGTGAAGGCTGCTTATATATGCATATTTATATATAAAAGCAGTAAACTATCTCGGATTTGACATCCGGGCTTGACAGAATTAAAAAATTAGTATATATATAGTTAAATATATACAAAGAAAAGCCAAACCCGGATTAGGAGGATAACACAGTCCAGCAAAGTTGCTTAAAACGAAAGTGCTAGTGCACTGAAGCTGTTAAAGCTGACGGATTGTCAATCCGAGTTGTAGAAATGCCAGAAAATGCAGTTATGTACAAAAAATATACCACTTTTTGACGAAAACGGCCACAAAACTAAGTTTCGGGCGTATTTAGAAAATGAAACTTGATATGCAAGTGAAAAACATTGCAAAGAAGTAATATTAACTTTTTGATCGTAAAAATACTCATAATGGACTGCTACACGGGCTTTTTACCAAATCGTAGGCTCTAAATGTCCAAATCTACTGGTTATTTTCTGATATGTGGTAGTATGTGGGTATATCTACGTGTTAGAGTGAAAAACATTGGGTTTAGAAGTGGTGAAAAAGTCAAAAAATCAAACAGGCTGAGGTTCGTTGCATTTTAAAGTTCTTGAAAATGAGAGGGGGTCACCTCATATATATAGGCCAGGAAGCCTCTGCTCTACCTTTTGCTGCCACAGGTAGAGGTGAGGCTCCCCTGGTGGGGCCCATGTGTTTGGTTGATTCATCTCAAAGTACGTACACTTCGAGCAACGCGAGGTCGAAGTCAAAAATTTTAACTTTTGATCAAATCGTCCGTTTGAGGCGTGCTGTACCTTTCCGGAAAGCCCTCATCGAGAGTGTCATAATGACAGGGGATAAAAAAATTTTAGGGTCCAAGAAGACAGGTTCATAACCAGGCCTTCGATTCCCCGCAGTTTATCCGTTGAGCTGTTTTGCGCTGTTTGCACTCAGGATCATCATTATATTTTGTTCTATCCTTGGTGGCATCAATTCGGTTTAATTTTGACCGAATCAGGATTATGGTTGCTAAATAACCATTTTGCCCCTCTCGGGGTTGCCCTTAGTGTCGGCATGGCCTTCGGTTAACTTCCGGGAGTTATTTCCAAGACTTGGATCTCATTCGAGTCTGTTTGTCCTCAGTGTTGTCTCTGGGGCTGACTTGGTCATTCCAGGATTTTCCTCTGAAGATGTTGTGAGGCTTCAGGTTTGTTCCCGAATTTGGCTTGACTTCCCGGGTTGAGACCGTGGCTGACCTGCACTTCCTAGGTTGAGACCGGGGCTGACCTGTACCTCTTGGGTTGAGACCGGGGCTGAGTTGACATTTCGAGACTGGTGATCGAGGCTGGGGTTGTCCCTGTATTGGTGATTGGGGTTGAGTTGACATCTCGGTATTGAGACCGGGGTTGATTTGAAGGCCCGATATTGAGATCTGGGTTAATCTGACGGCCCGATTTGAGATCAAGGTTGATATGATGGCCCGATATTGAGATCGGGATTGATCTGACTGCCCAATTTGAGATCGGAGTTGATATAATGGCCTGCTATTGAGATCGGGGTTGATCTGACTACCCGATTTGAGATCGGGGTTGATATGATGGCCCGATATTGAGATCGGGGATGATTTGACGGCCCTGATTTAAGATTAGGGTTGATATGATGGCTTGATATTGAGATCAGGGGTTGATCTGACGGCTCGATTTGAGATCGGGATTGATCTGATGGCCCGATATTAATATCGGGGTTGATATGATGGCCCGATATTGAGATCGGGGTTGATTTGACCGCACAATTTGAGATCAGGGTTGATATGACGGCCCGATATTGAGATCGGGGTTGATCTTACGGCCCGATTTGAGATCGGGGTTGATATGATGGCCCGATATTAAGATCGGGTTGATATGATGGCCCAATTTGAGATCAGGGTCGATATGATGGCCCGATATTGAGATCGGGGTTGATATGATGGCCCGATTTGAGATCGGGGTTGAATTGATGGTAGTTTTACCCTCCTACAGTGTTAGTAACAGGGAAAGGAAATTTCGAGTGTCTACAGATGCCCTTCTTTATCATGCTCATGCAATGTAATGAAATGAGCATGATAACGATTGCTAGACACTTGAAATGCTAAGGCAAAGGGGATGCAATGCATGATATGGTATGCAAGGAGTGTCAGATACCTTTGAGGAGGTGGGGTTATCACTGAGGGATTACCTTAGTTTCTGCTAGGGATAACGTCAACCGTGATAACCCTTGTTACAGCATTATTATGCGATTGATGGTAGGATATCAAATTTAAGCTATCACAGAATGTTCTTGTCACTTTCTGCTTGGGATGATGTTAATAGGCTACCACGAATTGTTCTTCGTCATTTCCTGCTGGGGATGACATCATTCATGATATCCTAGGTATGACATTGTTACCGTCGAGTTAGGCGAATGAATTTTCGATGCCTATCTTGACGATAATTTACACCGATAGTTTGCAACAGAGGGATTGAACCACCAGTCCTTCCTGATGCTCCCTTTTGAGGATGTGTATAACAGATTCCATCATCAGGGATGGACTATTATATAGTTTACGTCATCGGATCCCTTCCGATGCTTTACGAAGGTTGCTTCAACGGCTAAACTGTACTTGGTCTGTACCCAAACCTTCATTGGGTTGAAGCCAACAGGCTGAACTGTCATCTGTCAGTACCCGATGCTTCATTGGGTTGAAGCCAATGGCTGAATAGGACTCAGTCTGTACTCGACGCTTTGTTGGATTGAAGCCAATGGCTGAATTGGACTCGGTTTGTACCCAAAACTTTGTTGAATTGAAGACAACGGCTGAATTGAACTCGGTTTGTACCCGAAACTTCGTTGGATTGAAGCCAACGGCTGAATTGAACTCGGTCTGTACCCGAAACTTCATTGGATTGAAGCCAACTGCTGAATTGGACTCGGTTTGTACCCGACACTTCATTGGATTAAAACTAAATGCTAAATTGGACTCGGTCTATACTCAAAACTTCATTAGATTGAATTCAACGGCTTAATTTAACTCGGTCTGTACCCGACGCTTCATTAGATTGAAGTCAACGGCTGAATTGAACTCAATCTGTACCCGACGCTTTGAAAATGGCAGTTTTTTGACAGTTTTTTTGGCAGTTTTCTCGTAGTTTGCATTGTTGATCCCCTGATATGATTTCGGGATGAATACCAAGGGTTTCCAGAGTGTCTCCCTTTCTGTCAAGATTACGCTGCTTAAACGCATGATTTCAGGACAAACCGCTCAATCGCAGTAGCGATTTTTCTTCATATTTGACTTGGCAGCACATAGAAACTCCGTTTCAACTAGAATCGAACTGAGCCAGGGGGAGTGGGACCCACCCTGGGGAGCCGCAGGTGGAGGTACAACATCCGCGGGTGGGCCCGCTTCTACCCGGGCTTTATATTGGGCAGCGGGAGCTCATTACTTGCAAGTCTCATTTCGAGTTTCAAACGGATTTCGATCTTCTTTTTAAGATCTACAGAGCTTGGGCAGCTGTTTTTTGATTTCGTCAGTTTCTACGAGTTCAGCACATTACAGGTAACCTTTTACATCCTTTTTTCACAAGTTTTGACCGTTAAAAGCATGTGAACCACGTAGGGGGTTTTAGACGCAATGTATAAAAAATTATGCCTATATGATCTGTTAATTTTTTTTTGACTTCATATGTATGCATATCTTACTGTAATGCACGTTTGGATGTAAGAAAATTCAGATTCTAAGACAGTCATATTTTGCTCTTTTTAATCAGTTTACTCGTCCTTTTTGAGGCCTAATGAGCCTGGATTTTTAACTAAAAATGTCCATGGTAATTTGGCTACCATGTGAATTTACTCTTGATTTTATTTCATAAATATGAACTGTTCCTGCTTTTTGGGAAGGTGTGCTATTGAATGGCCACCTAGACATGCCTATGTGCATACGGACAGTCCATTTTACAAAGGAGACTATGGCTAAATTTTTTCAAAACCCGAGTATTTAATAAACATGCAATTTTGACTCTACTAGAGATTTTTGACTGACCTATGCATGTTTTAGGATTTATCTCTTGAAAAACATGCAGTTTTAACTTTACTAGGTATTTTTGACTGACCCATGCATTTTTTAGGACTTAAAGATGCATTGAGTACTGATTTAAAAAGTAATGAGCCACAGGTTTTAGGCTTACCACACCCTTTCTGAGGTGATTTGGAGACTTGGTCCAGGTGATGGACAGAGATAGACCTGGTAGTGCTAGCAGAGTCGTTTTAGGCGTCAGACGTAGGAGGGCTTCTGATGTTCCTTAGCCACGTCCGGCTCGATCGCCTCGTAGATTGGCGGAGTCAGTGATTCGTCCAGTAAAGGATGAGCAACCGATCGATATTGATGACTAGCAAGCTTATTTTGCTGCTCCCGCCCCTGCTCAGGCTCCACGTGTGGAGGTTCTAGACATTGTTGTGCCAACCCAGGTGCTGTTGGGCGACTTGATTCGCCATCCATCGAGGATTCTCCACGCCAATGAGGTGACTTGAAGTTTTTCTCTTCTTGGATTCTTTTCTTTCTTTTGCCATTCTCAGGGCATAGGTTTTTGACATGGGTTGATTTTATGATGCAGGTTCCCGACTTTAAGTAGGCTCGAGGGAACTGGTTTAACGTGCATTCCCTGTATTATACTCTGCATCAGAATTACAGGGATATTGTTGATGGCTGGGGGTTCTAGGCTTTCTTTTCTATTCTTCCATGCCGATGCCCCTGGGGGTATATGAGGGCTTTGTTTGAGCGCTGGTTCCACCAGACTCAGTCCTTTTACTTGTTGGATTGTGAGGTGATGATGACCCCTATGGATTGGAGGTTTATCATTGATATTGAGTTTGAGGGTGAGCCAGTGCATGTCGTGGCTGACATCACACCTACTGCCGTTCGATCCCTGCTGGGAATTCTTACGACGGCGCTCAAGGGTCGATCGATCCGATCTGGTCCCTTGAGTATAGATGCCCAGAGCAGGGCTTTGCTGGAGCCTCCACCTGATGATCAGAGGGTTAGAGATCGCATTCTGAGGCGATTATTTTTAGTGATCATCAGGGGTTGTTTCGTAGCGAACAACTCATCATTGTGTCCTTTGCTTTGGTCAGTGCTACCCGACATGTAGAGCGCCTCAGTGACTTTGATTGGGGTTCCTACACCTTTTCCTATTTTCTCCGGGGCATGCGCATACTTTCGGAGGGTTCGACAGAGGTTTGGTTAGGGTTCTACCCGTTTCTGTTGGTGAGTACATCTTTCTTGTACCTTTTTGATTTCAGCATTTATATTTGTCAGACTTGATCACTGAGGACTTTTGATATTAACATGGACATTTCTGGGCATTTGAGAGGCTTCCTTGCCTACGGCCTGCGACTGCTTTAGGTCTGGAGACCTATCCTCCAGGATGGCGTTGGCATCACTCGACTTTGATGGAGGTCCCTGTTGCTGAGGGATTCACCCATGCTCGCTTACAGTTGGAGCTTTTGATGGCTGGATCAATCTCCTGGATTTCGTATACCTCTGAGTTCTTGATGGTTGGATTTGGGGAGGCTTCCCCACTGGTCGAGAGTTTGCATTGTCGATCCGTAGAGTCCTGATTTTGACAGAGGGAGGTTGGGAGATCTATTTGGGTGAGTGTGCTATCAGGAGTATTACGGGTCAGATTCGCATTCCCATTGTTCCTTCTACTTGGCATCATTGGCCGTTAATCATGCCACTGACAGAAATTCCCATGGAGGGCATAGATGGCTTCACCTTTTCAGAGGGCCCGTTCAGCCAGAAGGCATTCAGTAGATGGTGGAGCCCTCACACTATTGGAGCTCAGACTAGGGCTACCCAGTTCATGGAAGACATGGTACCAGGGTCTGTGATGATGACAGATTGGATAGCTTACCTCATGGAGCCCACTAATTCAGATCAGATTGCAGAGCTGACCTGGGAGTTAGAGAGAGCTTGTTTTTTCATCAGGCACCTTGATCGAGATCCGTCAGAGGCATCTTCTTTTGACCCGTCGAGCTCAGGAGTGGGCCCCTCTTTAGGTCCATTCTCCAGTAATTTACAGGGGCTGATCCTCCCTTGTACCGCCCAGACATGCCTGATGATTGCAGTTTTGTGTCCACAGCAGAGATGGAGTAGGTTGATAACCTGGGCGCAGATTATATGGACCTCTTTTGATAGCTATGGCAGCTATATCTTTTTGATCAGCCATTGTTTTGGCTATTTGGGCGGCTTTGCCATCATTTTGATAGACCACTGTTAGTAGTTGGGTGGTGGTACCCCACTTTCCTGTACTCTTCATTTTGCTTTGTATTATCAAACAGATGATGCCCACAGTAGATAGCCTGCTGTAGATATTTGGGATATTTTCTATCTATCGCATCATGTTTATATTTGTTATCATGCATGTATTATGTCATATGTATGCATTTAGATAGATGAGTTTAGATTTGACCCTTGGATGGCCTTGTGATACGGTGACACAGATGATGTCGTCTGTAGTTAGCCGTATCGAGCATCTACCACCGTCTGAGGTGGCTTTATCATTGAGGTCGTGGTACGAGATCCTGCCCTTCTCAGCCAGAGGGATAGTAGATCAGATGTTGGGGTATTCGTTGGCCCTTGTAGATTTTTGGGTGCCATATGGATTCATCGATGGCATTTTATCCTGCTGGATACCCGAGAGGCAGATTTTTACATCGAGCGACATGAGCTGACGCCGACTCTGGAGGAGTACGAGCGGCTTACCGGTTTGGCTCTGGACTTGCAGTACGTTCGGACTGCTATTAGCGATATGAGGAGACCGTTCCTACGGATGTTCGGTCTTCGCCAGGGGTAGTCACGGGCAAGATCATTTCTGGGCGTGTGATCTCGATTGACTTCTTGATCGATCATTTTGGTGAGCTTGATAGCTACTATCGACATGTTGGGGATTTTGTTATTTTAGCAGAGGCGTGGCATCTGGCTAAGGTAGATATTATGCTGATGTGCATCGTGGCATACGTCTACATGCCATTATGCTTGGATCACCTGGATGTGGGATTAGTAGTCGTGGTTAGGGCCTTTAGACAGGATAGCACCATCATCCCGATGAGATTGGCTAAGACGTTGCGGTCAGTCACTCACTGTATTACCCACCTGGAGGGGTTCTTCAGAGGCAGTTCGGTCTTACTCTATATATGGCTTATGTCCCATATACGACCGATTGGATCTTTCAAGCATCATGGGTATTGTTTTTCCCATGATATAGCTATGTCCTACTCCTTTCAGTCGGTGGAGTGTATCGATGCAGAGACATGGTCGGCATTTTTGTGGGATATTGAGCATCTGTTCTTGATCTTGTCATGCTCAGGGCTAGCCTCCCCATACAGCTTCATTACTCATGCATCTGACATGGATTATTTGCCCCTATCGAGATTGAGGGGGGTGACTACTTATCATTCCTTGGATGTTATGAGCCAGTTTGATCAGTTCCAGAGCCTACACCGATTTGAGGGGGCTGTTGATCAGAGGATGTCGGCTTCTTCTATGTCATCTACCGATTTGATTAGAGTATATGAGTGTTGGACTCATAGAGAGAGGGCTGAGTTCTCCAGTAGCCATCCGGACCATTCTCTAGAGTATTCTGCATGGCTGGACGCAGATATGGCAGCAGCAGCAGATGCCCATTTATCTCCGGTTGTGGACTCTAATGAGGAGAAGCCTATGGAGGATCCTGATTCTCCCACCAAGGATGAGCTGTTTGTGGGTTTGACAACGACACTGGTCAGTGATCCACCGATTATTCCTGCAGGGACAAATCCAGCTTTAGAGGACTCACTATTCATGATGACCTTTGAGCGGGATCAGGCTAGAGCACAGATGTTGACCGCTTTGTCTGGCAGAAATATAGGTTTGGCTAAAAGGGATGCATCTCGAGCCGCTCAGGATGCAGGATTGATTGAGCGAGAGTAGCTTCGATCTGCCAGAGATGCAGCTTTTGTAGAGAGGGATGAGATCCGCTCAGCCAGAGATGCAGCTTTTGTTGAGATTGAGGAGACTTTGATTGCTTGGGACGCAGCTTTTGCAGAGAGGGATGAGGCTATAGCTTCCCGTGATTTCCACATTGCTGACAGTACTGCTCTTTGATCTTATACTCATGGCCTGGTTACCGAGATTAGTGCATATATTGATGACCACAGTACCACACTGCAAATGACTGTGGAGGTTTTGAGCCGTATAGAGGTTGAGGGTATCGCACTTGCAGCTGCTCCTCCATCTTCAGAGAGAGATGCCATGGTGGCATTGCTAGCCCGCTTATCCTTGGGTCTATAGATTAGCTTTATTTTTACTGCACATACTAGATCAGCCATCTTTTGTCATGTACAGGACACTATGTATATATCAAATAGTTTTATATATCAGAGAAATATATTTTTGATTCACTTCCCTGTTTGGAGATGTATTGTCATTGCTGAGTGATTACCACTTCTTTCATGACTCGCTGCTGTTGATGTATCCTAAACTTCTTCTTAAGGGATTGACAGTTAAGATGTCAAGGAGTATCTCAGATGGGCCTGTTGACCAGGGAGCTTGATAGATTTAGGTTTTATAAGATTTCGGTGTCTTGGGACTGGTTTTTCTTTATTGGTTTTTTTTCTTAAAGGTCAAACCGCACCGTAAATAGCTGTCTACGTACTCCCGGGTTGAGGGAGATCAGGTCATTCGTAGTTCTGGCTTTATAGGAGAGAGGTTTAAAAAGTATTTGTCTTGGGTTTTGATTTTGGTTTGACGAGTTTTTGAGTTTTTATTTGGTTTGACCGCACCATAAATGGCTGCTTACGTACTCCCGGGTGTAGGGAGATCAGGTCATTCGTAGTTCCGATTTTTTAGTGAAAATCGAACCTGATTTGATTCGTAGGACTCGGATGAGGGCATGCATGTGCTTCAGACATAGTACCTTTTCCGGTGTCTGAATTGATGAGTTGGGGAAATTCATTCCCGCCCATTTCTTGTAGCCTGATAGCTCCTCCTGTCAACACCTCCTTGACAATGAAAGAGCGTTCCCAATTAGGGGCGAACTTTCCTTTGGCTTTGTCTTGATCGGCCAGGATTTTCTTCAGCAGCAAGTCGTTTTCATTGAATTGCCATATTCGGACCTTCTTATTGTAGGATCGAACAATCCTTTGCTGATATAACTGCCCGTGAAAAATGGTTGTAGCCATCTTTTCATCTATCAGGGACAATTAGTGATATCGGTCTTGCAACCATTGATCTTCATCCATCTGAGCGTCGATTAATGTAAGGACCGAGAATTTTATACGACGATAATTTTACGAATGATTTTTTATAAATATATATTATTATTTATATTAACTATTATCATTATTGTTATCAATAATATTTTGAACATATGCGATATGAATTAAGCAAGTTAGTCAAATTAATGATTATGAGTTGACTAAGAAAAGAAGCTAAGATGAATAGTTGTTCAAAACCCTAATTTGAATTTCAAATAGGGATTTGAATATTAATACAGTTGTTATTGTATTTATGATGATATATATGTACATTATGTGATTAATGTTAAGTGATTAGTTATTGATATAAATTATAAATATTGATTATATGAGTATGTGAGTATTTAAAGAATTTATCAACAATGATAAATGTGTTATAAATTATATGGAATAATGTTAGTATTTAAAATATATACTAACCCTAAGGAATTTATTTTATACATCTCTATTAGTTAATTTTATAACTTAAGTAAAGCAAATATAATTGGGTTATAGAATTAAATGTATATGAGTGATTATTTAAATTACATATGAGTAAGATGGAAACTCTAATTAAATGTCTAGGGTAAGATAAAATTAAAAGCATTGGACCTAACTTAATTTACATAGCCCAAATAATTGCTTAGGAAGCCCAAAAAAAATTAATTATAGCCCAATCTTTTTGCTAGTTGAAGAGGGGCATATTGGACATTTAATAATCTAATTAAGGCATTAATAGAAAACAAAGTTTGGACAAAAGAAAGGCCACATGGGCGGTGGTGGAGAAGAGAAAGAAGGGGATGTAAGTAATGATTACAAGTTACCAACTCTTACTAACTCCAAGCTTAGTTGTCAACCTTTCATTTAGCCACCTTCTTTCTCCATTTCTACAAGCAACTTATGTTTACAAGTTAAAGCAACTTTAAGAGATAAGATCAAGAGATATGGGGAGATAAGATATGCATATAGGATTTGTATGTATATGTTATTAACTAGCTTATAAAAAATTCTATCTCATTCCTAGATCAAAAGTTTATTTCATTTCCTTAAGAAATAAAAGAGAGAAAGAGAGAAAAACAAAACCAAGAGGGAGAGAGAAGAGAGAGATGTTCAGCAGCCCTTAGAGGGGAAAAGAGAGAGAGATTTGTGTGCTCTTAGTTCCATAAACAAACTTAGGTAGAAGAAGAAAGAAGCATACAAGCAAAGGTATAACATTTAACTAGTTTATGCATTTATTTTAATTATTTTCAATCAAAATATGGATCTAAGATTTTAAAACTCCAAAACCTTAGATTTCTATGTTTATAAGTCTATTATGTTTAGATATATCACTTTTGAGTGTCAAAAGTTAGATCTAAAACAAGAGATGGAAGTTATATTTTGAAAAGTTAGAAAACCCTATTTATTTCTTAGTATTGATTATGTTTTGTTTGATTTGGTGAAGTTTTAATGAAATATATGATGGATCATGGTAGATCCTTGATCGTAAGGAATATTATTATGTATTATGATGGTATATGATGTTTATTGTATGATTAATCAAAAGATCATGGAAGATTTCTTAGAAAATCTAAAAGTGAGAAAATTAGATTTGTGAAAAAACGTAACTTGAAATTCAAACAATCATATCTCTCAATATATTTTGAATTTTTGAGTGTGGTCAATTTCTAGAGTTAGATCTATGAGTCTTCTAACAGATCCAAGTGGAATCACTGAAAAATTCCATGTAGATTTCGTCTGGACAATTTTTAGCAAAGTAGGAAAAATCTGAAAAATCCAAAAAGTAATCTGTCCCGATTTTTTAGGAGCAGCTTTGTCCACTTAATTTGTGTAATAAATTCAAATCTTTTGGAAAATTAAAATATATGTTATAAAGTAGCTTGTGTCCAAAAAATGAGCTCATTCCGACTTAAAATGAGCAAGTTATGACTATTTCAATATTTACATTTTTTGACAAAAATCGCTATAACCGGAGTTCTATAACTCCGATGGCCACGAAATTTAAACTAGAGGCTCATGATAACACATGTAAGATCCCTCCAAGAGTTGGGAATTTCTCGAGTTAAGCGTGAGGTAGCTATTTTCTTAAGGAAATAACTAGAAACGGATTTTTGAAAAATACTAAAGGAAATTGAAAAATTCCTGAAAAACTATTTTTGTGTATGGAATACATGTATTTATGTGTAGGAAAAAGATAAACAAATAATAAGATGATTAGATTAAAAAAAAGGAGAATCCAGGTTGCTGGATTGACCATCAGATTGCTGGATTGCCCATCAAATTGCTGGAATGGTCTGTTTAGTGAATCCAGATTGCTGGATTGTAGGAAAGTTGAATCCAGGTTGCTGGATTGGATGTCAGTTGAATCCAGGCTTGCTGGATTAAAGGTCAGTTGAATCTAGTCTGCTAGATTAGAAAATAATTAGCTAAATTGAAATTAAGTCTGAATCCAGGTTGCTGGATTAGGTATTCGGCTTACTAAACTATAAAGGACTTATAAAATGAAAGACTAAGTGTTAATTCACAAGTTATATGATACGGTAATGTTAAGTCTAAGGTAGTGCAATCGTACCCTTTAATGGTTGATGTATAGTAGTTGGGCTAAACGACTCCTTCATATGAGAAGGTATCTACGAATTAGTAACCGATCTAACTCACTTTGAAAATAGTGTAGACCAACTAATTTGTTAATTATTTGTGGGAAACCACTCAGTATACTATATTAAATACTATTAAAGACTCGATGTGTGCTAGGTTTAGACTTGTGTATTCGTATAGTATTATCTAATAATTGATTATGTGATTACATGTTAGGTAAAATATTATAAGTAAGATATGTGATGCTAATTAAGAGATCGATCTTATTCATGATAGGTCTTACAAAAGAAGTTAACTTTAATTACGTAGCAGTAGTCAACGAATCAGGCAAGTTCCCTAACTCAATCTCGAGTTATTGTATTTCAAGCATGTTAGTGGATTAATTATTGACAATTATTCCACATCTATGATATTTATTGATATTCGCACAATGTGCAAGTTGTTATTGATATGCAAGTTCTCTAACTCCACTTGAGTTGTTAATTTCAAAGCGTGATTAGTGAATAATTATTGTTAGTTATTCACATCTATACTAATTATTATTATTTGCACGTAGTGCAATTGATTCTTGTTCTATTATTTAAACTGTTTATAAGTCATGACTCAGCTAATTGTTTTGGCGAGACTAATATTTGTTAAAACATGAAATGTTCTATTTATTATGAACTGAATTATTTGAAGATCTATGTCATTATTTTCGGCTAGATCCATATTGATATTATATGTTGAAATCATAATATTTCTTTGAAAGCAATTCAAATCATATTGTTGTGGTACAGACTCTTGATATAAGACTGAGATGAACAAATTGTATTGTCGTAAAACGACCCATGCGCGATTGTTAAGTATTATGCATAATATAAAGTACAACGAAGCTGATCACTTTATGTACTACAGAAAAATATGATTTAATCTTTATGGTTAACTTATATTTTTGTGGAAATTTAGTTTTAATAACTAATGATTCCTCTATTAGTTCATGATCACTGTGTGATCACTCAGCATGAATCTGGGTATATCCCACTTTATCGATTATTGTTGCAGTATTGTTAAATCTTCTTATTCACTCGGATATAATTGAATCTTTGAAAGAATTTTACTCTTTCATACTTGATATGTTATTCAGCAGGAAATATAAGAAAATTTTGTTATTGAGATTGAATTATTATTCAGCTACTTCAAAATCCTGTGAATATTGTTGAAGTTCTATAGAAGCTAGACTCTTCTATCCTTGATCTATATCCTTTATTACATACTTTAACTTGCTGAGCAAACTCGTTGCTCACCCTTGCTTAAATCAAAAACATTTCAGCTAAGGACGAGGTAGCAGAAGGCTTTAACAAGGACAAAGATAAAGACAAAGCTCAAGAGTAACTAGTATTGACTTTTAATGGTTATGTTACTTTATGTAAATTAATTATTGTAGAACTTTTGATTAGCTAAGGGCATGTAAGTTATGTTAAGGTTAGTTAACCTGGGATGACGGTATAAATATGTTTTGAAGTATGTTTTATTAAGGACATGTAATGAATGATGTCTTTTATTAATGAATGGGTAGTTAGATGTGATATGTATGATGGATTGTGAGCACCAAACCCGAGGTTAGGGAACTTGGATTTGGGGGCGTCATAATTAACACTCGCAAGGACTCCATCTCTACTTCTATGGGGAGGACTACTTTTATGCCATAGACTAATGAATAGGGGGTAGCCCCAGTAGAGGTGCGCATTGACGTCCTGTATGCGAATAGAGTTAGAGGCAGCAGGTCAGGCCATTCTTTGTGATTGGTAGACATTTTCTGCATGATCTTTTTGATGTTCTTGTTGACCGCTTTGACAGCCCCATTCATCTTGGGCTGATAGATGACGGAACTGAGATGCTTGATGTGGAACTTGCTACATAGTTCTCTCATCATCTGATTGTTCAGGTTCTTGGCGTTGTCTGATATGATCACCTCCGGTTGTCCATACCGACATACGGCATTGTTTCTGATGAAACCAATTATGACCTCTTTGGTAACTTTGGGAAAAGTGGCTGCTTCAACCCATTTGGTGAAGTAATCAATCATGGTGAAGATGAATTGATGACCATTGATGGATTTGGGTTTAACTGGGCCAATTACATATATTCCCCACATAGAGAAAGGTCATGGTGAACTCATGTTGTGTAGCTCATTCAGAGGAGCGTGGATGGCATTTCCATGTACTTGGCATTGAAAGCATCTCCTGACGTGATCACCACAGTCGGCTTTGAGCGAGATCCAATAATGCCATGTTCTTAATATTTTCTTAGCCAGCAGATGATCGCTCATGTGTGGACCACAGACTCCACCGTGGATTTCATCCATCAGTCTTTAGGCTTGATCTTTATCAAGGCATCTTAACAGACCTATTCCATTATCTCTTTTGTAGAGGGCATCTCCGCTTAGATAGAACTTCATAGCCATCTTGTGAATCCGCTTCCTCTCGGATTGGCTTGCTCCAGCGGGTGTAGATCCATCTCGTAGATATTCCTTGATGTCTTGATACCAAGGCTGCTTGACAGGAGGTATTTCATCTGATACTTCTCCAATGTAATTCTCGTATGTCGGGGCATTTTGAATTGTGAATTTGAGGCAAGGAATCCCACTCCTATCGGATATGCGGATTAATGAAGCCAACGTTGCCAATGCATCAGCGAAGTCATTCCTACCCCGAGGAATATGGCTGAAGGTTAGGTCTTCAAATTCCAGGGATATTTTGACAACCTGCCAATAATAGGGCATCAAATGCAGTTCTTTAGTGTGATATGCCCTAGTGGTTTGTCTAATGACCAATTCAGAGTCTCCAAACACTAGTATGTGTTTGATACCCATGGATTGGGCTAGTTTCAACCCCATTATACAACCTTCATACTCGGTTGTGTTGTTAGTGTTGCCAAATTGAAGTTTGGTAGCCACAGGATATTGTTCTCCTGTACCAGAGATAAGGACTGCCCCAGCTCCAGCACCTTCCATGTTTACTGCTCCGTCGAAATACATTTTCCATGGTTGGACTGTATTCTCTTGTTGGAGTTGATGAATTGTCATGATTCCATCATCTGAGAAATAAGTCTCCAGGTGCTCGAACCCTCCTGAAGGTGCTTCAGCTAATTGATTTGCAATGCCTTGACCTTTGATTGACTTCTGAGTCACGTAGACAATGTCGAATTATTATAGGATTAACTGCCATTTAGACAGTTGACAATTCAACATTGACTTGTTGAATACATATTTGAGTGGATCCATGCGAGATATGAGGTAGGTCGTGTGCCCATGGAGGTAATGCTGTAACCTCATTGTGGCCCACGCTAACGCACAACATGTTTTCTCGATCAAGGTGTACTTCTGTTCACCACTGCTGAATCTTTTACTGATGTAGTAGATGGCTCTTTCTTTGCTACTATCATCTTTCTATCCTAGCATGCAGCGCATTGCATTAGCATTGACGGACAGGTACATGAACAAGGGAACTCTATCCCTTGGAGGTACCGAAACAGGTGCTTCGACCAACTGTTTCTTGATGGCAAGGAAGGCTTTCTGACAATCCTCGTTCCATTTGGTGGAGGAATTCTTCCTTAGTAGCTTGAATATGGGTTCACAGGTTGCTGTGAGCTGGGAAATGAATCGGCTTATGAAGTTGATTCTCCCTAGAAACCCACGCATCTCCTTCTTTGTTCGAGGTATTGGCATCTCAGTGATGGCTTTGATCTTGGCAGGGTCTAGCTCGATGCCTCGATTACTCACCAAGAATCCTAGCAACTTGCCTGCTTTGGCGCCAAAAGCACATTTGGCTGGATTTAGCTTGAGGTTGTACTTACACAACCTGTTAAATAGCTTCCTGAGATGTTCAATGTGATCATCCTCCCTCCGAGATTTGATGATGATGTCGTCCACATAAACCTCTATCTCTTTGTGCATTATGTCATAAAACAAGGCCATCATAGCTCGCTGATAGGTGGCTCCGGTATTGATGAGGCTGAAAGAGAGTCGCCTATAGCAGAAGGTTTCCCAGGGAGTGATGAAAGCTATTTTCTCCCGGTCCTCTTCAGCAACCATGATTTGATGGTAACTAGCAAAGCAATCTACGAAGGAATACATGTCTTACTGCGCCGTATTGTCTATCAGGATGTGGATAAAAGGTACTGGGAAATTGTCCTTGAGGCAGGCTTTGTTCAAATCCCGGTAATCCACGCATACTCGTACTTTCCCTCCGGGCTTAGGTACAGGGACTATGTTTGAATGCCACTCTGGGTAGGTTGATACCATGATAATCCCAGCTTTGAATTGTTTAACAACTTCTTCTTTGACTATCAGACTCCATTCAGGTTTCAATCCCCTGAGCTTTTGTTTGACCGGCTTGAATCCCTCTTTGATGGGCATTCAATGGATGACAATGTCAGTGGATAGGCCAATCATATCTTCATGTGACCATGAAAACACATCCTGGAACTGTGTTAGGAGTGCGATCAGGTCAACGTTTTGGTCTGCTGCGAGGTCTAAACCTATCTGGATTTCTTTGATGTTTTCGGAGGTTCCTATGTTGATAGTGGTGGTTTGGTCGAGGTTTGGTTTGGGTTTTTCTTAGACCCATTCTTTGATCTCCTCGGGCACCTCATAGTCATCTTCCTCCTCTTGATCAATATCCATCAAGTTGAAGTCTAGTTCTACAACAAAGTTGTAGTCACCTTAACAGGTTAGCATCTCATCAGCAGAGACAAACATATCCAATGCTTGAGTCCTCAAAACAAAAAATGCTTTCATTTTAATATATATAACTGCTTAAATATACAAAACATTTGGCAAAGGCATGATGTTGGGAATTGCATATTCTTATTTGATATTGAAAATAAATATAAAAGCTTAAGTGTACAGTCCTTAAGAGAATCAATGTACAAGGACTTAGATGATAGATCAAAAATGTTAGGTTGATATGAGTTTTAATGTTTATCATTTATGTAAATAAATGTATAGAAGAATAGATCAAATTTTTTAGGTTGATCTATTTGTGCTGTAAAAGTTAAAACCTTGATAGAATCGTAGTCTGTTAAAGGTAGCATTCAGAAGTTAAGGCAGAATCGTGGAGCTTAAATGAAGATGTCCAGAATCGTAGTCTGCCAAGAGAATCAAGCTTGCAGAGACCAAGGCAAGATTCGTGGAGCTTAAGTGAAAGTATCATAATCGTAGTCTGCCCTTGGAAGTCACACTGAGAATCATGGAGAAAATCCGAGCACCTGCCGAGCTAAGTCAAGAAACGCAGTGTGTTCTCAAAAGTGTGAAGTCTGCAAGACAAGCAAGTAGGAATCGTAGTCTACTAGAGAGCTTAAGAGAAATCGTAGTGTTCCCTACGATTAAGTCTGAGTCAAGCTGTGCAAGCCAACTCACAACGATTATGGTACAATGACCATAATCGTAGTGTTCCTCCAATCAGCATCAAAGATCAGAGTTCTGATGAAGGGAGGAAGACCAACAAATGAAGAAAGGCTTATAGCTGTTGACAATTTGATGGTCCCAATGTTTCCATATTCATCCTTAGTTAAAATTGAAGAAGCTTATTGAAGAAGCTAAGGAAAAGACTAAACCGCCTGCAGAAAACACCTTGTCAGGTGTTAGATGAAGTTGCAGTCTGCTGTGTCAGTGGGTCAGTCGGCAGTACAGCAGGAAAGCAGGATGTCAACATCAACTGTATAGAAGACGTCTGAAGCATTAAATGCTACAACGGGAGCATTCAAACGAACATATTTCAAATGGCTCTTTTATAAGGAAATCATACAAGGATTCAGACTAAGCAAGCAAGATACAATAAGATAGAATGTCAAGAGAAAAGCTCAAGAACACTCAATGATCAACTCTACGATCCTGAAAGAGGAAAGCTTGCTTCACTACTCAGTTCTTCAGAACTGATGCTTAATTGCAACTGAGTAGCACTTCTCAACAACAACTGTCAATCCAAGTGAGGAACCGAGTCAGAGGACTTGAAGAGTTCAAAAGTGAACTAAGAGAAGATCCAAGTCAGAGGACTTGAAGAGTTCAAGAGTGAACTAAGAGAAGTACCAAGTCAGAGGACTTGAAGAGTTCTAAGTGAACTAAGAGAAGTTCCAGGGCTGCTGGCCTTGAAGGAATCTGAGTGATTTAGTTGTAAGAGACATCCTTAGTGGATTTCCTACTCGTGGAGTAGAAGAGTGGACTAGGAGCCTTGTGTGCTCTGAACCACTTAAAACCCTGTGTCTCATTGTCTCTCATTAACTGCTATAACTGCTATATCTGTTATAACTTCCATAACTACTTATCAAACCATAACTGCAATATCTTGAAGGGGAACAAAACATATATTCCACTATTGTCAGTATAATCAATACTGACAAAGTATTTTAAACAAAGAAAATTTTAAAATATCTATTCAACCCCCCCCCCTTCTAGATAACTAACGTGCCTTTGGGAACTAACAATTGGTATCAAAGCAGGTTCTCTCAACTAGCATACAAGCTTGAGTAGATCCAATGGCACAACTGATAAGCGAGACCAAGACAGGTGGAGGAAGCAAACCACCTATGTGCAACAAAGATAAATTTGCCAACTAAAAAGTTCGGATGCAGGCTTACATGGATTTAATAGATGATGATCTATTTGAAACTGTTCTGAATGGGCCCTATGTTCCAACAAGGCTTGCACCAACTCCAGAAGATCCAAACAAAATGGTGGTCAAAGTTAAATCTGAATGGACTGAAAATGAGAAGAAAAAAGTTCAGCTTGACAAGAAGGCTAAGAATATCTTGTTCCAGTCCTTAGAAGACAGTCTGTTTGAGAACGTAGTCAACTGCAAAACTGCAAAAGAAGTATGAGAAGCCTTGCTCATCATGCGTGAAAGAACTGAAGAAGTCAGAGAAAACAAGCAATCTCTACTGACTTAACAATATGAGATGTTTGCTCATTTTCCAGGAGAAAACGTCACTTCCACTTATGAGAGATTCACTACATTGCTCAACTCTCTCAGAGCCTATGGAAAGACCTATCCAAACAAAGATCTTGTCATCAAGTTCATGACGTCCTTGCCAAGCAGATGGGATGCCAAGACCACTTCAATCAGAGAGTTAAAGAATCTGTATGAGATGACAGTTCAACAACTCTACGGAAACCTTCTTACCTACGAGCTAGAACTGACTCAACGAGCAGAAAATCTGTCAGAAGGAAGAAAGAAGGATAAAGGAGTTGCTCTTAAAGCAAAAAACGAGATCTCAAGAGCATATGTTGAAGATGAATCTGATTCTGAGGAAGATGATGATGATAATGATGATGATGATGAAGCTGCAATGCTGTCCAGAAGATTCAGAAGGCTCGTACTCAAAGGAAGAAGCAGCAGGCCTAAAAGATTCAACAAGAGCAGCAGTCAGGAGCAGATCAGTGACCTATGCTATAACTGCAAGAAGCCTGGTCATTTCATTACCAACTGCAACAAGCCTATCAGAAAAGAGCTGAAAAGAAAGTCAAATCCGAAAGAAGGAGCTTAAAGGCTACAAAAAATTAAGAAGAAAGACAAAGGGCTTGTAGCTGGAAGCTCTTGGAGTAATTCAGACAATGACACCAATGTTGAGTCTGAAGATTATGAAGCACCTCAAAAAGCCAACATATGCCTGATGGCCAAAGATACACTTAGCAGGAAAGATCCTGAAGCAGTCATAGATAAGGTATTTGATTTTAACTCTCCTGATGTAGACATTAATGATTTAAGAACTGGCATTTGTGATGTCAACTGATCTATATCAAAATATGAGATGGTTAAAAATTCTATCTAAAGATTATACTGATCTTCAAAAAGAGAAAGAGAAAGTTCAGAAGGAGCTGGAAGCAGCTCTACTAAGTTCTAACTCTCTCTCTCTCTAAGTTTGAAGCTGAGAATAAAATCTTGAGAGAGACCAATGAATTAAACATGCAAAGAGAGTCAAATCTAACCTCTAAGATTGAGGAGTTAGAAAAAACTATCTTCACATGGAATAGATCTTCTTCATCCATAGACTCCCTGATATCCAATCAGAGAAGTGTCTCTGATAGAACAGGCTTAGGGTTTGGGAAATCTACCTCAGAACTCAGTGTGGAAAAGACAAAGGAAACTAACATGAGTAGTGCTTCTAATCTAAATAGAAGTATCACATTTGTAAAGTCCACACAGAAGGATGAACCAGTGCAACCTTGCTCTTCTGATCCAAGACATGTTCCTAAACACTATAGATCTCATACTGGCCTAGGGTTCAGAAAGGTGAAGAGTGACTCAGTCACCACTGCCCAACCTCGACGAATCGTAGAGTCAAGTAAAACTGACTTCACAGATCAACTTGGAAGGAATCATGGTGTTGAGGTTTACTCAGCACAAAACATGAACTCCAAGGCTGCATGGAAAAGGAAGATGCAATATAAGGGTAAGGCCAACAAATACCTACACAAGTCCAAATGGAGAAAGAATCCACACACACACACATAAATTATATTGGATGCTTTGCATGTGGAAGATTTGGTCATAAAGCTGCATCATGTTTTCATAATATTGTGCATGGGAGACCCAAAGTCAAGAAGATTTGGGTTCCTAAGGGTACTAACATTGCAGTACCCATGCAAGTCTGGGTACCAACATGAAAGCTGAATCTGTCTGCAGGAAATGAGCACCACGACTACAACATGGTATCTGGACAGTGGTTGCTCAAGGCGTATGACCAGGAACAAAGCCCTCCTGTCAAACTACACAGAGAAGGAGGGACCAATAGTTATCTTTGGAGAGAATAGCTCTGGAAAGACAAGAGGCTATTGATCAGCTGGGAATGGTGCAGTGTCCTTCAGCAAAGTGGCTTATGTTGATGGACTAAAGCACAATCTTCTTAGAATCAGCCAACGATAAAGGCCATCAAGTCACCTTTCTCAATAATCAGTGTTAAGTCAGAGATCTGGAGACATCCTCTATCAAGCTGACAGGAACAAGAGAAGGAAATGTATACACTGTTAACCTTGCTCAGCTCAGTTCTGATGAGACAGTATGCTTTCTTGCTAAAGCATCTGAAGAAATAAGTTGGTTTTGGCATAGAAGATTATCTCATCTCAACTTCAAGAATATGTCTAAGATGGCCTCCAAAGATCAGGTAACAGGTTTACCCAAGTTCAGCTTCATTAAAGAAAGACCATGTAATGCATGCCAGCTTGGAAAGCAAACAAGGAGCTCATTCAATGGCAAAGCAGTCAACTCAATTGACATGCCTCTACAATTACTGCATGTGGATCTCTTTGGGCCAATTCCAACTGTGAGCCTAGGAGGAAAGAGATACTCATTGGTCGTGGTAGATGACTACACCAGATACACATGGGTGTTCTTTTTTAACTCAAAAGATGAGACAAGCTCCCAACTGATAAAGATGTTCAAGCTGGTGATGAATGAAAAAGGAGATACTATCAAGGCAATAAAGAGTGATCATGGCACAGAGTTCGACTTCTTAGAAATGGATCAATTCTGTGCAGACAATGGCATCAGTCACAACTTCTCAGCACCACGAACTCCTCAGCAAAATAGAGTAGTTGAAAGGAAGAACATAACACTTATAGAAGCTAGAAGAACTCTACTAGCAGCAGCTCATCTGCCTAAATACTTCTGGGTAGAAGCCATCAACACTGCGTGCTATACATAGAACAGATCTCTTGTACACTCTACGTTGAAGAAGACTCCCTACGAGCTATGGAAAAGAAGAAAGCCAAATGTCAGTTACTTCCATGTGTTCGACTGTTCATGCTACATTCTCAACAATGGGAAGCAATATCTGACTAAGTTCCAACCCAAGTCAGATGAAGGAATCTTCTTTGGATAAGCTACAGACAGCAAAGCTTACAGAGTATTCAACAAGAAGACATTAAGTGTTGAAGTCTCAATCCACATCATCTTTGATGAAACAGACTCGAACAAGTCTGCACCACAAGACACCACAATTGACGATACCGACACTACGAATGAAGTGGTCAAACCTAGCACTACGACCGTAGTTCCTAAACAAAGAATCATAGTGTCCGAAGAAGAAATCATAGAGAGAGTTGAACCAGACGACGACTCTGGACAACTAGAACTAGAAGTCAATCTTGAGGAGTTCAGACAAGAAGGCACCAGAACAGATGTTCCAACCAGGAATAGGTGGGCAAGAGATCACACTCAAGATTTGATCATTGGTGATCCAACTGCCAGAATCAGAACAAGATCTACAACTCAAAATGAGTGTTTCTATTTGAGTTTTCTATCTCAAATAGAACCCAAGAAGATTGAAGATGAAATGCTAGATGCAAGCTTGATTGAAGCTATGCAAGAGGAACTAAATCAATTTGAGAGAAGCAAAGTCTGGAGATTAGTTCAAAGGCCAAAGAATCACCCAGTCATCGGGACCAAATGGGTCTTCCAAAACAAGATGGATGAAGATGGGGTGATCACAAGGAACAAAGCAAGACTGGTGGCTAAAGGTTATTCTCAAGAAGAAGGCATAGACTACGATGAGACCTTCGCACCAGTTGCCAGACTTGAAGCAATCAGAATATTCCTTGCATTTGCTGCTCACATAAAGTTCAAAGTATTCCAGATGGATGTCAAGAGTGCATTCCTTAATGGTGAACTTCAAGAAGAAGTATATGTGGAACAACCCCTAGGTTTTGTCAATCCAACCCTCTCTGATTATGTCTATAGATTAGATAAAGCTTTATATGGACTTAAACAAGCACCTAGAGCATGGTATGAAACACTAACAAACTTTTTTATTGAAAAAGGATTCACTAGAGGTAGAGTAGACACTACACTATTTCTTAGGAAGCACAAAGATAAAGTTTTACTAGTTCAAATATATATAGATGATATTATCTTTGGTTTTACTGATAAAAATCTGTGCAAGAGATTTGCCAAGCTTATGCAGAGCAAGTTTTAAATGAGCATGTATGTGAGCTGAACTTCTTCCTTGGACTGCAAGTAAAGCAAACTGATGAAGGTATCTTCATAAGCCAAGCCAAGTATATCAAAGACTTACTTAAGAAGTATGGCATGGAATCAACATCTCCCATGAAAACACCAATTGCTCTAGCAACTAAGTTTGACAAAGATGAGAAAGGTAAAAGTATTGATATTACTCAATACAGAGGTATGATACGCTCCCTTCTCTACTTAACTGTCACTAGACCAGATATAATGTTTTCAACATGTATATGTGCTAGATTTCAAGCTAATCCTAAGGAAGCATACTTAACTGCTGTAAAAAGGATTTTCAGGTATCTTAAAGGTACACCCTACTTGGGTCTATGGTATCACAAGGAGTCCTTATTTGAACTAAAAGGATATTTAGATGCTAACTTTACAGGATACAAAATAGATAGAAAGAGTACCAGTAGCACATGTCAACTGCTAGGAAATAGACTAGTGTCCTGGTTCAGCAAGAAACAAAACTCAGTATCAATTTCAACAGTAGAAGCTGAATACATTGTTGCAGGCAGCTATTGTGCTCAAATCCTATGGATGAAGAACCAGCTGGCAGATTATGGGTTTGATTTCAAATCTATACCCATACACTGTGATAACACAAGTGCCATAGCAATAACAAATAATCATTTCATGCATTCTAGGACCAAGCATATAGAAATAAGATATCATTTTATTAGGGATCATGTTTAAAATGGAACAATATCTTTGCAATACATCCCTACTGAAAATTAACTTGTTGATGTATTTACTAAACCTTTAGATGAATCCGGATTTAATAAACTGATAAGTGAGTTAGGTATGTTAAATTTGCAACCATAAATTCTATGCTCTAGATGGTGCTAACCTTGCAGATATAAAGGCTAAGTCAAAATCGTAGAGATGACAAAGAGAAACCACAATCGTGGAGTGATCCAGTCAAAACAGAAAAGCTCACTGTGATAGCAACATCATCAAGCCAAACAACCCTTCTGATAAGTGTCTCAGGGACAAACCTGATCCTTAGTGCCAAACTAAGAGGTTGGCCCTTCCTGAGAAACCTTAAACAAGAAGGGATGTAATTACAAAAGGCATCACAGAAAATCGTAGAGTCAACAGTCAAGGAGCAGTCAAAGGATCTAACTCAACAATCGTGAAGTGATTCTCGACAATCGTAGTCCTCTCACAAGGACTCACCAGCTCAGGGGGAGCTAAGGGTAAAACAGAGATTTCCACATAACTTAAAACTGTGGAGTCCTGCAGAACTTAACACGTGTCCCACTATGCAAAACATATGGAGGGAAGTTTTTAAATCAATTTTAAAACTGTCATTTGTCAGTTTACTTTTTGAATTCCAAACGATTCTCTCTCTCTCTCTCTTTCTCAGACTAAACCCTAAGTTTTCAGAAAGCTAAGCCAAATCCGTTCACTGCAGGAAAATCAAACAAACAGATGGCTGCTTCCAATGTTGTTTCTAGCTATCAACTATGTTTTGACGGATTCGAGAAGGCTGGACCTAAGATTCACAAAGTCCTTTCACTCCTGAAGAAAGCGGGTCTTAAGAATGCTCTGAGCATCAGCACACTGATATATCCAAAGTTGATAAAGGAGTTTTACTATAATGGAGTTGTTGATCAAGACTCCATTCTCACCAAGGTCAAAGATGTGCAAATCTGCCTCAACGCTGAAAGCATAAACCTAGCCCTAGGTTTCAAAAGTGAAAGTCTTTCATCCATGGAGGCTGTTGACTTATATAAGGGTCTGAAGAAGATGAACTACACAAAAACTGAAGGGAAGAGTGGTTACAAGAAGAAAGAATTTCCCCAAGAATATGAATTCCTTGCTGATATTATTGGAAAATGCATATATTGCAAGAGCTCTGGTCACAATTTTATAAACGAAAAGTAACTGAAGCTCATGACAGTCATCCGCTTAGGAGTCCAACTCAATTATGGAACCTTGCTGATGGATTGGTTCGAAAAATGGATGCAAAGTCCGATGAAGACCAAGAGCACTACCAAAATGTTCTATTGGAGGTTTATAAACATTATCATTCAGGATGCACTGAGTGATAAAATTGGAGACAATGACGGTATTCCAATCAATCCGAATAGGAAGATGACTCAGCAACTGTTTCAAAATTAGAAAAGGAATCCAGTAGAAAATGTGAAAATAATGTCTGCAACCTCATCTGCTACAAAGGAAGCCAGGGAGGAAGAAAAAGAGGTCAATTAAGAAAAAGCTATAGCTCTAACCAGCAAGAGTAAAGGGAAGAAGAAAATGTATGAAAGTGTTCAAATAGCTGAGGAGCCCCAAGGCTCAACCACTGATGCCCCTCAAGGAAAGGAGATTATAAAAGAAAAGAAGAAGAAGAAGAAACGGAGCCACAAAATTGGTAAGTCTACACTCACTACGATTGAGGAGTCATCACCAATCGTAGAGTCCGGACTAGCTGCCACTACAGAAAGAGAAGCTGTAACAGCCTCTCAGCCTGAGCAAACTCAAAAGGCTAAACCTGAAGAAGATGCAAAGGCTGTGCCCAAGCCAAAGAAGAGGGTGAAGAAGTTGGATAAGAAGTATGCTCTTACCAATGAAGAAATATTGGAAGAAGATGTAAAAGAAGGGCTACAGACAAGGCTGAACAGTCCACTAAGCAACAAGCATCTGGTCCAACTCCACAAGAGATCAGAATCATTGAAGATGTATTAACTTACATCAGAGATGCTGACCACTTTGCTACACCCGATCAGACTATAAATGATATGGAGATGTCTGATGCTGGTGTTGATGAATCTCTGGGAGAAGTAATGGCTAAAAGGGTTAATCCAGAAATGATTGTGATAAGCCCAAATGAAGATGACAATGCTAAAGCACAGGAAGAAGAAATTCTGAAAGCTCCTGTTCAAGAAAGTGTTTCAGCTGAGGGGAAGCAGTTAGAAGCAATGGAGACAGAGAATGCTAAAGCTGAGGGGGAGCTACAAATAGATAATAATGAAGTCCCATCAGTAAATGAAGAATTCGTAGAGTCTGCTGCTGCAGAAATGGTGAATATTGCAGATGATGATGAGATGATTGATGTTGTGCAAGTTTATAATACAGAGAGTGATGAAGAAGAAGATGATGATCTTGAGGTCATATATGTGGGACGGGATGGTGAAAGAACAGCAAACTACAATCAGCTGTTCTAATATTTGCCCATGATGCCATATCATAGAGCTATGATTCTCAATTCCTGGGATCACATATTCTGGACTTTCAAGGCAGATCCAGCAATCTTAATGCTTGCCCATGGATTCCCAAGAGAAAGGAGGTTTGCTCAGAAACTAATCAAGAATGCTTCAACCTTAGAACTTGAGCATGAGGTATATTCCACTCCTCTCTCGTTTATTATCAACCATACTCCATCATCACACTTCAATCAGTTCTACGAAGTGCCCAAATGGTTGGAAGTGGTCCTGCATCCACTCAATCAATTTCTAGTTACAGAGTCCCAAAACTCTGTATCTGATGAACCAAATAACCAAGTCATTCTCGTAGAGCAAACTATGAATGATCCAATAATGATTGAGCACATCACAAGAGTTGTCAAAGAAATGCTTGCAAGATCAACCATTGAAACACCAATCCTGGAGGGCACAATACGATTCATGCATAGTGATCAATCTGATGCAGAAATCGTAGAGTCTCCAGAACAGCTCAACGAAACAGAAACAAAGACATCTGAGCCAAACACTACGCCTATACAGCAAACACAAACTCCTCTAACCCAAGTAGACATTCCATCATCCTCCAACAATGAATATTTCGTTATAACTCTTGCTCTTGCAAGTTTATCAAGGAGAGATGAACACACTATGGCTACTCCTCCTCCTAAGACACAACGAATTCTCAATCAACTGTCTCTCATGCCAATAAAAAAGGAGCTGAATGAAGCATTAAACCAAATAAGTTCAGAATCTGGAGAAATCCTTGAAGCACACTCCATAGCGCTTCACATGAGATTCGATCATATAATCGAATCAGTCAAGCCTCTGCTATAAAAGTTGGCAACTGAACTGTCCAAGAAGCTAAAGGAAATTGTCAAGGAAATGGCTGACAGCCTAAGTCAAAGGGATGCTATTCACTTTGCTGCCACAAAGAAGCACAAGGAAGCTATGGAGATCATGCAGAAGAATCAGCAATCTCAGAATGAGCTGATGGCCAACCAAATTTTAGAACTGCGCACCTCACTTTAATACTTCCAAACCTCTGGTATAACTCAACTCAATCAGAATCACAATGCCATGGAGCGGATTCAACAACAACAAAGACACACTGAGGCTAGAGTTGCTACAAATTGTAGTGATACTTCTCAAAATCACTCACAAATGCATGAGTTGGTTGAAGGAATCAAACGCCTCTCTGAAGATGTTCGAACCCTTGATGCTGACATAAAGGGGGAGAATACTGAGGAAGGAGATAGAAACAGAAGCAGAGGAGGAAGTAGAAGGCAAAGATAACCGCATATTGGTCAATCGTCGGGTGGCACTCAAAGAAGTCCTAACTCTCAGCCTCCACGATTTGATCAACGTCTGCAAAGTCCTCTCATAGCTGAACCCACTCAATGGAGCCAAGATCAACCTCTAACTCATAAGGTATAACCTCCACTAGTTTTAGTATGCCAGTTGGAGATTATGCCTTCACGAACAGACATGATCATTCAAAACCACTGACCCGAGATGAGATAGAGGACATTGAAAGAAGAAATGAAGCCTCAAGGAGAAGAAGAATTACAGAGCATGCCAATCCTCCAAAACCAAAGAGGCAAAGAAGATAAAGATAAGTCTAAGCTTAACTGTGTATTGATGTTTCTATGTTAGATTGTAATATCTTTTCAAACATCAATAAATTCATGCTTATTCTCTATAAATTTCAGCTACTCACTAAAACACTAAGCCATATTTACTTTCTAGCACTCTGTATTTAGAAAATGATGCTATGATCCAAATTTCCTTGATTATGTCAACATCAAATAGGGGGAGATTATTGGGAATTGCATATTCATATTTGATATTAAAAGTATATATAAATGCTTAAGTGTACAGTCCTTAAGAGAATCAATGTACAAGGACTTAGATGATAGATCAAAAAATACTAGGTTGATCTGAGCTTTAATGTTTATCATTAATGTAAACAAATGTATAGAAGTAAAGATCAAATTTGTTAGGTTGATCTATTTGTGCTGTAAAAGTTAAAACCTTGACAGAATCATAGTCTATCAAAGGTAGCATTCAGAAGACAAGGCAGAATCATGGAGCTTAAATGAAGATGTCCAGAATCGTAGTCTGCCAAGAGAATCAAGCTTGCAGAGACCAAGGAAAGATTCGTGGAGCTTAAGTGAAAGTATCAGAATCGTAGTCTGCCCTTGGAAGTCACACTGAGAATCATGGAGAAAATTCAAGCACCTGCCGAGCTAAGTCAAGAAACGCAGTGTGCTCTCGAAAGTGTGAAGTCTACAAGACAAGCAAGCAGGAATCGTAGTCTACCAGAGAACTTAAGAGAAATCATAATGTTCCCTACGATTAAGTCTGAGTCAAGCTGTGCAACCCAACACACAACGATTATGGTACAATGACCATAATCGTAGTGTTCCTCCAATCAGCATCAAAGATCGGAGTTCTGATGAAGGGAGGAAGAGCAACAAATGAAGAAAGGCTTATACCCGTTGATAATTTGATGGTCCCAATATTTCCATATTCATCCTTAGTTCAAATCAAAGAAGCTTATTGAAGAAGTTAAGGAAAGGACTAAACCGCCTGCATAAAACACCTTTTCAGGTGTTAGGTGTAGTTACAGTCTGTTGTGTTAGTGGGCCAGTCGGCAGTACAGCAGGAAAGCAGGATGTCAACATCAATTGTACAGAAGACGTCTGAAGCATTAAATGCTACAACGGGAGCATTCAAACGGATATATTTCGAATGGCTCTTTTATAAGAAAATCAGACAAGGATTCAGACTAAACAAGCAAGATACAACAAGATAGAATATCAAGAGAAAAGCTCAAGAACACTTAACGATTTACTCTACGATCCTGAAAGAGGAAAGCTTGCTTCACTACTCAGTTCTTCAGAATTGATGCTTAATTACAACTAAGTAGCACTCCTCAACAACAACTGTCAATCCAAGTGAGGAACTAAGTCGAGGACTTGAAGAGTTCAAAAGTGAACTAAGAGAAGATCCAAGTCAGAGGACTTGAAGAGTTCAAGAGTGAACTAAGAGAAGTACCAAGTCAAAGGACTTGAGAGTTCTAAGTGAACTAAGAGAAGTTCTAGGGCTGCTGGCCTTGAAGGAATCTGAGTGATTAAGTTATAAGAGACATCCTTAGTGGATTTCCTACTCGTAGAGTAGAAGAGTGGACTAGGAGCCTTGTGTGCTCTGAACCACTTAAAACCATGTGTCTCATTGTCTCTCATTAACTGCTATAACTGCTATATCTGTTATAACTGCCATAACTGCTTATCAAACCATAACTACAATATCTTGAAAGGGAACAAAATATATATTCTGCTGCTGTCAGTATAATCAATACTGATAAAGTATTTTAAATAAAGAAATTTTTAAAATAACTATTCAACCCCCCTTCTAGATAACTAACGTGCCTTTGGGAACTAACACATGATAAAAGTTACTGCTATAGCCGTGCAATCAAAAGTAAGCAGTAAATAAAAGCATGTTTAAAGGGCAGATGTACTCTCTGCCCCTTTACCCTTTTCGACTAAGGCAAAAGACACTACTCTAGTTATCTATGGTCAGATCCTCATGAACAGGGAGGATCAATGATTTGTGCCCGTCTGTCTCATCTCAAATGATGACAAAGATGTCCTTTTCAACAGGGTCGAGGTTTTTCTTTTTATTACCCCCTTTTCCCTTCTTAATGCAAGGAACTTGAATCTGATCCTCGTTGTCGCTGTCAGTGATTTCATCAATCATAACCTCATAGTTTATGATGACCCGCATGTTAGCGAATGGGTCTCGTCCTTCATACAGGATCTTTTCTTTTCCCTTTTCACTGTCTGCCTCAGGCTTGAGGGCTTTTCTTTCCTCGACAGGTATGATTGGAGGAAATAACATAGTTAATACCACAGTAGAGATCTTCCTCATTGGTTTTACCCATTCGGTATTAGTGAGGTTTGGCAGCAATATGGTGGAAGCATGAGTCTTAGGATGCTTGTGTGGGTTCCTGTAATTTGCCCTGGATGAAAATCCCAATCCGGCTCTCCCAATCTGACTCGGGATTTGTACTGGACTTTGGATACCTTGCTAATTCTTTCCTAACCCATCTCCAAGTTGAAAACCCAAAGATACCATTTTCTGGCCCACTGTCATAACTTCGGTGGAGACCTTTGGTTTCAGGGCTGGTGCTCCAATAGGTAGATACTGCGTATCACTAACCTCCAGGGCTTGAAAGCTTGCAGTCTCAATCCCTGCATCCAGGCTAATCACTGGCATATCTCCCTGTATGCAGACATGGTATTTTGGTTCGGCATCGACCGTGATGAGGTTATCGTTGATAATGTATTTGAGCTATTGATGAAGGGTGGATGGCACTGCCCCTGCCATGTGGATCCATAGCCTGCCCAATAACAAGTTGTATCCAGTAGCTATGTTGAGCACTTGAAAGGACACATAGAAAGTGTGTGGACCAATCTCCAGAGGAAGCTCTATCTCTCCCATGGCTTATCGGCGAGATCCATCAAAAGCCCGGATGACCACATGACTGGTTTTGATCTGGTTCGGGTTGATCTTCATTCTTTCCAAAGTATCGTAGGGACAAATGTTGAGGGATTATCCTCCATCTATGAGCACACCTCCGATCACATACCCGGAAGACATCACAACTATATGGAGGGACTTAAGATGGCACGTTCCCTCTGCAGGGATATCATCGTCAGTGAAGGATATCACATTGCTATTGAAAATGTGTTCCACCACGTGAAGGAATTTCTCGGCATCCACGGTATAAGGCAGATGGGCTTCTTCTAGTACTTTCACTAGAATGTTACAATAATCCACCGATGATAGGATCAAGTCTAGGATGGACATTTTCTTGGGTGCTTCTTTCAAGCCTTACACCACCTTGATTTTATTGTGTCCCATTTTGTTGAGGAACTCTTTAATTTTCTCATCATCCACCTTTGCTTTGGCTTTGATGACTGGTTTGATCACCCGCTAAGGCAGGTATATTGGATTGTCCTTTGGTACAATGACAATGTTGTTTGAAGTGGAACCTTCATCATTCCCGTAGTTCCATGGGACCCTCTTCAGACTAATAACTGGATATTGAGGTCTGAAGGGTAAGATTAAAGGCTCGGGTGCGACCACCTTCACAGGGTTTTATATTTCTTGGACCCCTTTCCCTAGTAGTACTAAGGGTGTGATGGTTGGCTCATTGTCACAAGATACAACAGCCACCGTATCCTGATTCCATGCAGTGGGGATCCAGAGAGTGTCTTCATCTGGAAGGTCGAGAAGTTGAATTCCCCTTATCAATTCACCGCTTTCAATCATGTCTTGAATCAGGTTACGAAGTGCCCAGCAATCCTCAGTATCATGGCCGGGTAAATTGGAGTGGTACTGACATATTTGGTCAGGCTTGAATTTTCTGGATTGGAGGTTCAATGGAGGTAATAAATCTGCAACCATTCCCTCGTTGATTAACATCTGGAGGATTTCTTCCAATGACTGGTTCAGGTTGGTGAAATTCATTTGAATTAAGAATTTCTTACCAGATTGGACACTTGCTTCTTCAACCCCCTTGTTGGTCCAGGGTTGATGCTCATGAGATCCGGCTATGATCCATCACGGGATTAATCTCCGGTGTGGGAGGACAATCGATGTCAGACTGGTTGGCCTGTTTTATCATATTCCTGGTGATCTAATGTTGTAGACGACCAGTTCTGCTAATTGTTCAATTTATTCCTTGATAGATTTTATCTCTTTCTCTATCAGGAATCTCCTTTCTGAGATCTCCCAATTGTCTGGGGTATTGTTGCTAGATGAAGTTAATTTTCCTACATAACAGAGGTACTTGGATCCTTCTCCACTTGTGGTGCTGATCATATTGACATTCTTCTCTTTATGTTGTGGAAGAGGATTGTCCTGTACATGAGGTTGCTCAGGCTTTATTACCACATTCTCTCCATTGTAAATTATGCCTTGGATTTTGTGCTTGAGAGACCAACATTCTTGAGTGTCATAGCCTGGAGATCCGGAATGATAAGCACATTTCTTGCTTGGATCAAAATTTCGTCCACCGGTATTGGTGGGTGGAAGGAGTTTGACAATCTTCTTTTTGAGCTGTCAGAAGTTTGAATACGTTCTCGAGTGAATCCCCTAGAGGGTTTGTAACGACCCCAAAATTCATACAATATAATTCTCATCCTCGATCATTAGCAATACATCTTTAATCTATCTTTACGTCATTATTCTATATTAAAATCACTAAAAATGCGGAATATTTAAAATTTTTATAAACTTTCTTTCTATATTGCCCTGAATCGCAACCTTAACATTACAAATATTTGATTCAATTCTATTACATGAATCGCTACAACGAAAGGACTATACAAAGTCTTACATCACTAAGCAATATCCATTATACGTCAGATAGCTCAACTTACAACTTAACAATTAAGTTACAATGAAAACATCAACTATAATTTGAAATTTAACAAAATTAATATTTTTGAACATTGATCTCTATAAATCACTTAACACGTATCTTTACCTTGCATCTTTGACCTGCAAAAATGGTTATTTGCAAGAGCGAGCTCGACAGCTCAGCAAGATCTAACAGTTTTCATGCATCACATAGCACATAATTAACATGCTCAATATTAAAGTAACATGGCATACATGCTTTAATCACATAACAAATATAAAGATTGAGTTCCTTACTCAATCAACATTATTAAATCAATCAATGTAGTCATAAATTGACTTTAACATTTCATGCTTGCAACATATACAACATAGCATACTCTTTGCAATACAATTTAAAACAGTTCATAATATCATCAAGTTCACATAGAAAATAGGTGTTGGGTTTGTACGTAACGCAATCATGCAATCAAATCACATAAATAGGGCGGAAGCGTAAAAACTAGGTTTTCAAAATTTATACAAACCCATAACCATGATCATGCTTTGTGCTTGTTATCAATAACAGAAAAGAGAGAACATGGAATTATACCTTTGAAGATCTAAGCTTTCTCAGGTACAAGTTCTACTCCTTAGATTCCTTTGATTCCTCTGTAGTGGCTCCTTCCCTTGATCAATGTCAGCCACCCAAATGTTTGGCCTCTAACGGTGATCCACCAAGGAAGATGAAGAACTCAAGAAGATGGGTTATTGGCTTAACCCTTGTTTCTATCTCTATAGAATATGTGTACTCCCAACTCTTGGAAAATTTCACGTCCCTTATTTCTGATATAAGACTCTCTTATATAGATATTAGGTTAACCCTCCTAATCCAATTAGAATAGGGTTTTATTTAATTAATTTATATCCTAATCTTTATTAGGATTGAGAGAGAGTACTGATATTATATTAATTCCTAAACTCCTTTAGAATTAAAATAATAATAATAATATAATATTAATAAGACTCCTCTTATTAATTTATATTTAATATTTCTAAAATATTAAATAATAAACATTAAGCTATTTAATTTATTCTATCATCATAGATTAAATTAATTATACTTAATGCATTATTACTATCATGCCATTTTCTTCTTAAATAATTCTTCTTCCTTTTATGGTGTGGCCCTTTAGGTTCTCCATATTAAACCGGTTGTGAATAAATCAATTAGAACAATTCTAATCTTATTTAAATAAACAAATTAAACTAATAATCTATTTAAATAAATAACATATATTCTACAATAGGGATAAGCCTCCCTAGCGATCAACGACTTTTCAGATAATATAGATTTCAATATTAATCATAAAAGAACCTGTGAGTTAATAGTTACCGTACAATTCAATCCTTCCACCATACAATGTCCCAATTAAATATAAGACATGGATTTACTGTCAAGTCTTAATTTATTTAATCATATGTATTTCGATTAGAAAATGCACAACTCCAAATAATGCAAATTAGAAACCTCTTTCTAATTTCATTCTACCTTGGCCAAGGATTCCTGGGTTGTCATTTAACGAATCACATAGGACATATCTCCTCTTTTACTAGAGGTGGTAGATTCTTTATTGATCATTCATTATCTCCATATGTAACTCATTACACCCAAGCATACCCTATATATGCCTTAAAAGGCCTTAAGGAATTAGTCAAATTATAATTTGTTACATACAAGATACTATGATTATCTCAAGTCCAAGGATCACATGTACTACTATCACATTAGAAATTCCTATTGACAGGCGAGTAAAACTCCATTAGGTATTCCATAGCGAGTCACGTTCAGTGAACTTATTCTCCAATAAGCACCTACATACTTGCTTTAGTGTCTCCACACAAATGACCATGAGATCAGTCATCCTCATCCAATGAGCAAGCAACATATGTACCAATCTATCCGGATTTACTAATCCCCTTTTTAGTAATCCCACGATTGGGAACTATTTTAGTTTTAAAGCTTTCTAAGAATTTAGATCTCATTAGCATGATCAACATCATGATTCTAAAAGCATTGCTTAAAACTATGGGTTATTTACATATTATAAAAACAGCACCATGTAGATAATTAAATGCCTTTAATAAATAAATATTTTATTAATAAATAAATAAGATTGTTTACAAAGTATGTGCTTTATCATCATACATGATTGGTTTGTATGCACACTACTATCAATCTCCCACTTGCACTAAAGCCAATCGCCATGGTATCTCATACCCATCTTCTCTAAGTGACAATCAAACTGCTGTTGTGTTAAAGCTTTAGTAAATGGATCTTCAATGTTGTCTTGAGAGTCTACACGTTCCAAGGTGGCGTCTCCTCTTTCAATGATCTCCCTGATCAAGTGAAATTGCCGCAACACGTGTTTAGATTTCTAATGAGACCTGGGTTCCTTAGCCTGTGCAACCGCTCCGGTGTTGTCACAGTATACGGGAACTACTTCTCCAATGCTAGGAACCACATCAAGTTCAGTTATGAACTTCTTCATCCAAACAGCTTCCTTTGCAGCTTCACTTGCAGCTATATACTCTGCCTCTGTCACTGAATCAACAACCGTTTGCTGCTTGGAACTCTTCCAACTCACTGCACCTCCGTTCAAGGTAAACGCATACCCTGAAACAGATTTACTGTCATCTTGGTCTGTTTGAAAACTTGAGTCCGTGAATCCCTCGAGTTTTAATTCAGACCCACCATAGACAAGAAAAATATCTTTAGTCCTTCTCAAGTACTTTAGGATATTTTTCACTGCCTTCCAGTGCTCTTCTCCTGGATTCGACTGGTATCTGCTTGTTACACTAAGTGCGTGAGAAACATCCGGTCTAGTACATATCATACCGTACATGATAGATCCTATTGCAGAAGCATAAGGGATCTTACTCATACGGTCTCTCTCCTCAGGTGTCTTTGGGGCCTATTTCTTGGAGAGATTTATTCCATGGCTCATCGGCATGAGATCTCTTTTGGAATCTTCCATGCTAAACCTCTTTAGCATCGTATCAATGTACGTTCCTTGGGATAAGTCGAGCATCCTTTTAGATCTATCTCTATAGATTTTTATCCCCAAAATATAGGATGCTTCACCCAAGTCCTTCATGGAGAAGTTTTTAGATAACCAGATTTTAATGGATTGTAACATAGGAATGTCATTCCCTATCAGTAATATATCATCAACATATAATACAAGGAATGATACTGCGCTCCCACTAACCTTCTTGTATACACATGGTTCATCCTCGTTTTTGATAAAATCAAACTCTTTGATTGTCTCATCAAAATGAATGTTCCATCTACGAGAAGCTTGCTTCAACTCATAAATGGATCATTGTAGCTTACAGACTTGATTTGTTCCAACTTTTGAAATAAATCCCTCTGGCTGTGTCATAGACACATCCTCCTTAAGTTTCCCATTGAGGAAGGCCGTTTTCACGTCCATCTGCCAGATCTCATAGTCGTTGTAAGCTGCAATCGCAAGCAAAATCCGAATGGACTTGAGCATGGCTACTGGTGAGAAGGTTTCATCATAGTCAACTCCTTGTCTTTGTTTGAAACCTTTTGCAACCAGTCGGGCCTTATAGGTCTCTACCTTTCCGTCTGCTCCAGTCTTTTTCTTAAAAACCCATTTACACCCAATAGGTTTAATACCTTCAGGTGGTGAAACCAAAGACCATACTTTGTTTTCATACATGGAGTCCATTTCGGATTTCATGGCTTCAAGCCATTTCCCTGAGTCTTTATTACTCATAGCCTGTTCGTAATTCAATGGATCATCATCATTCATGATGTGTACCTCATCGTCATCCTCTATAACGAATCCATACCTCTCAGGTATCTTCGGTACTCTTCCAGATTTACGAACATGGTGTGGTACAGTCTTCTACTTGGTTAGGTACCTGACTTTGGTCCGTGGTAACTTGTGGTTCTTGAACTTCTTCAAGATATATCTTACTCCCACTGACCCCTTCATGGATAAACTCTTTCTCCAAGAAGGTAGCATGTTTCGCAACAAACACCTTTTGATCAGTTGGATGATAGAAATAATACCCTACGGTTTCTTTAGGGTATCCCACAAATCTACACTTATCGGATTTAGTCTGTAGCTTATCATTTTCAAACTTTTTGACATAAGCTGGACAACCCCAAGTCTTAACATGCTTAAGATTTGGTTTCCTCCCTTTCCACATCTCATATGGAGTCTTTGGGGCGGATTTGGTAGGTACCTTGTTAAGTAGGTATGCAGCCGTTTCTAGGGCATATCCCCAGAAGGAAATTGAAAGGTCGGTAAAACTCATCATGGATCGAACCATGTCCAACAGTGTTCGATTTCTCCTTTCAGATACTCCATTTAACTGTGGTGTACCTGGAGGAGTCCATTGTGAGATTATACCATTTTCTCTGAGACAATTGAGAAACTCACTGCTTAAGTATTCTCCACCTCGATCTGATCGAAGTATCTTAATACTCTTGCCCGTTTGTTTCTCTACTTCACTTCTGAACTCTTTGAACTTTTCAAATGATTCTGATTTGTATTTCATTAAATACACATATCCAAATCTTGAGTGATCATCAGTGAAAGTAATAAAATAAGAATACCCACCCCGTGCACTTGTTGTCATAGGTCCACAAACGTCTGTGTGAATCAATGCCAACAACTCTGTAACTCTCTCCCCTTTTCCACTAAAAGGAGATTTAGTCATTTTACCCATGAGACAAGATTCACAAGTTAGATATGATTCATAATCAGATAGCTCGAGGAGCCCATCTTTATGCAACTTGGATAATCTTGTTTCATTGATATGACCGAGTCTACAGTGCCACATATAGGTATAATTAATATCATCTCTTTTCCTTTTCTTAATTTGTTCAATTTGAAATATATTTTCTTGCAAGTCAAGTGTATAAAGTCCATTTCGCAAATTTCAATACCATATAAAACATCGTCTTTATAAATAGAACAACCATTGTTCTTTATAATAACGTCAAAACCTTCCATATCCAATACAGAAATTGAAATAATGTTTTTAATAATATGCGGAACATAATAACAATTATTAAGATAAATGGATTTGCCCGAAGGCATTGCTAAACAATAAGTTCCTACAGCTAATGCAGCAACTTTTGCTCCATTTCCCACTCATAGGATCACCTCATCTTTGTTCAGCTTTCTACTTCTGACCAGTCCCTGCACAGTATTACATATGTGAGAACCACAGCCGGTATCCAATACCCAAGTAGAATTATGACTTTCAGAAAAATTAATTTTAATCATAAACAAACCTTGATTGGAAGTCGAAGCTTCTCCAAGCTTCTTCTCTGCTAGAAACTTCTTACAGTTTCTCTTCCAATGTCCCGGCTCATTGCAATGAAAACACATTCCTTTAGCTGGTTCAGGTTTCTTTTGCTCCTTTTCTTTCCCTTTTCCCTTAGCCTTCTTAGATTTCTTCTTTTCAGAAGACACCTTGGGCCTCTTCCTTTTATTGGAAGAATCCACCATCAAGACATGGTTCTTCTTGGATGAGAAGTGACCTTCTGCAGTTTTCAGCATGTTAAGCAGCTCAGGTAAGCTGACATCTAGCTTATTCATGTGAAAACTAACCACAAACTGCGAGAAGGTCTCAGGGAGTGACTGCAAGACCAAGTCTTGACTCAACTCCCCATCCATGACGAACCCAAGCTGTCCAAGGCGTTCAATCAAATTGATTACCTTCAGAACATGAGTCTCGACGGTAGTGCCCTCGGTCATCCGAGATCGGAAGAGCTCCTTAGATATCTCATATCTAGCAGTCCTACTCTGTTCACCATACAACTCCTTGAGGTGAAGCAGCATAGCAGGAGCATCCATTTTTTCGTGCTGACGCTGAAGCTCGTTATTCATGGATGCGAGCATGATGCATTGAGCCACAGATGCATCATCTTGCCACTTATTGAAAGTGGCAATCTCTTCCTCAGAGGCTGTTTCTGAAATAGATTCAGGGATAGTGGAATTTAGGACATAAGAAATCTTTTCAGCAGTGAGAACAATTCTCAGATTTCTTAGCCAGTCCTCATAATTCGAGCCGGTAAGCTTATTTGCATCAAGTATGCTTCGTAGTGAGATTAGTGATTTTGACATTTTTAAAATTCTGCATGTGAAAAGACAACATTTTAGCAAACATTCATTTTATTAACTTTGCATACCGAAATAAATTTAGGTCTTTATTTTAAATTCTTATCTCCCACTATATTCATCAAACTATATTACCCTCACTCATATAGTTCGGCAACATCTAATTAAAGATTTGCTAGTGAGATTAAGGATCCCATTTCAAATGTATATAACCTTGTGGATAGCACAACAAGCGATATACAAATAAATAGGTTGACAACTCTTGTCAATTACATCACCATGTAACTCCTTTTATTTTGCCTCTTAAATCATAATGGTCATGTGTGTGCACATCCGAACTAAAATGATTTAAGTTAAGTCCAGCCTAGCACTTCCATAAATTCAAAAAGAAAAAATTTCGTCCTTGTGGATAGCACAACAAGACTAGATCGTTCAATTTTCTTGATAAGCATCAAATGTGATTAATTAACATCTTAAATATTCAATACTCGCCTTGTGGATAGCACAACAAACTCATATTAAATATTTAATACTCTATTAACTAATCATGCTAGAAGGCGACGTTCGATATTCCAAATATCATTTGAACGCTTCAGACTTAATATTATTTCTTTGAGGGGTTTGTTATTATTTGTCTCATCTTTTAAGCGCGCATGCACATATATATATAAAATACGCGTCATTTTATTAAACATGCGAAGCATGTTTGTATAAAATATAATATATATAATATTTAGCATACGATATAGAATACTATATTCTACCCGGATTGATTATGGACTTTTATTCTAGTTTGGTTCACTAGAGCCACCAAGTGAACCAAAAGGTCAAACCTAGGAGTGCAAGAATTTAAATTTTAAATGTAACTATTACATTTAAACCCGGGCTCCATACAAACGGGTCTTCACGCGCTCCTTGCTCCTTGGTCTCCAATTTCTTCAAAATAATTCTAACTATCTCTATTACATTAACTTATTTTAAAATTAAATAGAAACCTTGATCAGCAGTCAAGGGGAAGTACATAGAAAGGAGATAGAATTTACATCGAGAATAAAACTAGAGAAGATGAGGTACGCAGACCCCATTTTATAAAACCCATACATTCAAGCATTCATCCAAAATAAAATCCAATCACATTGGTCATAGTCCATAATCAACCCCATTTATTATCATACACATCAACATATGCATCAATAAATATCCATTCATCTCATGAATAACAATGCTATTCCATATATAGATCGATGTTATTTAATGGACAAAAGTTTTGCTAAATTTTATTTTTGAAACAAAATAAACTCTTTATTTTAATCAAAAATAAATCCAAATTAAACTCCTTTAATTTTAGCATTCTGAAATCATATTTCAGATAAAATAAACTTCTTTATTTTAAAACTTTATCAATTAAATAAACAGTTTACTTAATTAATTAAAATCAATTTTCAGGGTCTGTCCAGGTACCGGCGCAGCTGCGCCAGTAATGAACTGTGCATCTGCGCAGCTGCGCAGGTAGACGGAAGCAGCAGTTTTTGCAGACCGGCGCAGCTGCGCCAGAAATGAACTGGGAGGCTGCGCAGCTGCGCCGTTCGAGGCAGAAACCTGCAGAAAATGATTTTTGTCCAGAAAAACGATCCAATTCTCACATCAATTCATACATGGAATTATAAAATTGATAATTAGCACAAAGTTAGGCTCTGATACCACTGTTGGGTTTGTATGTAACGCAATCATGCAATCAAATCACATAAATAGGGCGGAAGTGTAAAAACTAGGTTTTCAAAATTTATACAAACCCATAACCATGATCATGCTTTGTGCTTGTTATCAATAACAGAAAAGAGAGAACATGGAATTATACCTTTGAAGATCTAAGCTTCCTCAGGTACAAGTTCTACTCCTTTGATTCCTTTGATTCCTCTGTAGTGGCTCCTTCCCTTGATCAATGTCAGCCACTCAAATGTTTGGCCTCTAACGGTGATCCACCAAGGAAGATGAAGAACTCAAGAAGATGGGTTATTGGCTTAACCCTTGTTTCTATCTCTATAGAATATGTGTACTCCCAACTCTTGGAAAATTTCACGTCCCTTATTTCTGATATACGACTCTCTTATATAGATATTAGGTTAACCCTCCTAATCCAATTAGAATAGGGTTTTATTTAATTAATTTATATCCTAATCTTTATTAGGATTGAGAGAGAGTACTGATATTATATTAATTCCTAAACTCCTTTAGAATTAAAATAATAATAATAATAATAATAATATTAATAAGACTCCTCTTATTAATTTATATTTAATATTTCTAAAATATTAAATAATAAACATTAAGCTATTTAATTTATTCTATCATCATAGATTAAATTAATTATACTTAATGCATTATTACTATCATGCCATTTTCTTCTTAAATAATTCTTCTTCCTTTTATGGTGTGACCTTTTAGGTTCTCCATATTAAACCGGTTGTGAATAAATTAATTAGAACAATTCTAATCTTATTTAAATAAACAAATTAAACTAATAATCTATTTAAATAAATAACATTTACTCTACAATAGGGATAAGCCTCCCTAGCGATCAACGACTTTTCAGATAATATAGATTTCAACATTAATCATAAAAGAACCTGTGAGTTAATAGTTACCGTACAATTCAATCCTTCCACCATACAATGTCCCAATTAAATATAAGACATGGATTTACTGTCAAGTCTTAATTTATTTAATCATATGTATTTCGATTAGAAAATGCACAACTCCAAATAATGCAAATTAGAAACCTCTTTCTAATTTCATTCTACCTTGGCCAAGGATTCCTGGGTTGTCATTTAACGAATCACATAGGACATATCTCCTCTTTTACTAGAGGTGGTAGATTCTTTATTGATCATTCATTATCTCCATATGTAACTCATTACACCCAAGCATACCCTATATATGCCTTAAAAGGCCTTAAGGAATTAGTCAAAGTATAATTTGTTACATACAAGATACTATGATGATCTCAAGTCCAAGGATCACATGTACTACTATCACATTAGGAATTCCTATTGACAGGCGAGTAAAACTCCATTAGGTATTCCATAGCGAGTCACGTTCAGTGAACTTATTGCTCCAATAAGCACCTACATACTTGCTTTAGTGTCTCCACACAAATGACCATGAGATCAGTCATCCTCATCCAATGAGCAAGCAACATATGTACCAATCTATCCGGATTTACTAATCCCCTTTTTAGTAATCCCACGATTGGGAACTATTTTAGTTTTAAAGCTTTCTAAGAATTTAGATCTCATTAGCATGATCAACATCATGATTCTAAAAGCATTGCTTAAAACTATGGGTTATTTACATATTATAAAAACAGCACCATGTAGATAATTAAATGCCTTTAATAAATAAATATTTTATTAATAAATAAATAAGATTGCTTACAAAGTATGTGCTTTATCATCATACATGATTAGCTTGTATGCACACTACTATCAATAGGAACCGAAAGACTTGCCTGGCTCGTAGATTACCAATTACCGAAAAATAGCTTAATATAATCTGCTTCATGATCCTACATAATGTATTACCATACGCATCAATTATTAGTCACCTAGCAATGCTTATCAAATGTCTAAGTAAATAATACTTTATACTTTCTAATTCTCTTCTATTTACTCGTTTGACACTCGCTGTCAAACCTTATGTATAATTAACAATATCAGTTAATTATCACATAGCTAATCCTAATATTTAGTTATCCGCTTTAGGTTAACTCATTCCTCTTTAACTCATAAGTTAATAATTAATTACCACATAATTAATCACATCACATAATCATATTATATTTCTCATGATTAATCAACTAATAATTACATACTCATTTTAAATTATAATTAAACAAATTATGATTTGAACATCCACTTTAATCAAACTACAATTAAACAATCATAATTTATAATGAATCAACTACATCATGCATTAAATCATAATTTAAGCATACTTAACTTAACCCATTACTTAGATTATAAATACTCAATTTTTATTCATGCCCTCATTAAATTATAATTATATAAATTATAATTTAAATTACACTTTTACCTTGATTATAATTATTCCAAATTATAATCACATATTAAGTTATAATTAAACAAATTATAACTTATAATCAATTAAACTATATCATGCATTATAATCACACAAATTATAATTAATCATGCAATTATCAATTTATAATCCATAATTAAACATGCATTTATTAAATTATAATTACATAAATTATAATTTAAATTAACATCTAATTGATTAAAATAAATCAACTAATATTCATTATAATTTAACAAAAATTATAATTTAATTTAAATATTTACTCTTGATTATAATTATACAAATTATAATTAACCAATTCACCATTAAACAATAATTCAATTAATACTTTAAGGTTTTCAAAACCTCTTTTCTTTTACAATTACCAAATTGTCAAATTCATGTTATCAACATGCTATTGCAACTTAAATATATGATCATTATTCTAGCAACAATGTAACTTAGTCATAAAAATAAACTGCACACTTAAATAAAACTCACTGCCTCTGCCCAGGACACGGCGCAGCTGCGCAGCCATAAGCCTTGGCACCGGCGCAGCTGCGCAGGTGACCAGCCTGAGAAAACCCAGTGGCGCAGCTGCGCTGCTTCTGCCTATGCTCCCGGCACAGCTGCGCAGGTACGCAGACAGAAGCAGGCAGTGCAGCCTCCCTGTTTCACCGATTAAACCCAACATGCCATCAAACGGCAATAACAAGCTACTAGAACAATGTATAGCATATACTTGATACAATACACTCATATAACATATCTCCAAATACAAAAATATTTAAACAACAATAATCAAGAGTTTTAGAAATCAAATTTGATATTTTCATAAAACTTATATATTTTATAAAACCATTCACTGTAAATCACTTTCTCAAGCAATTTAACTCTATATACATGCATTATATACGTAATTGAAGATAGCATCAAACAAATTCTTAATAAACATATTAACATATATCAATTTCATCAATTTCTTCAAATTAAAATCAACCATAATACCTAAAACTCATATAAACTCATATGAACATAACTTTTCTATTAAAACATGTTTCTACAATCAATTTGATTTCTGAAAATCATTGTTTATGGCATCTAATTAAATTTATAAACAGTATATTAACAAAATTCCCACATATATTCAACAAAATTACTAACTTTCATGAAAAACGTTTTTACAGAGAAGTTCCACAACATAAAACACATTATTAAAACTAAATTTAGAAGTTATACCCTTTGATTATGCTTAGGAGAAGAAGATAATGGCTTAGCGAGAATTCTTTCAAGGTCTCTTTCCCTTTTCTTTCTCTTCTTCTTCCCTTCTTCTCTTTTCACTCCATCTTTCTCTGTGTTTTCTCTCTAACACAGACTAACCTTTGTTTTGTTCTTTTAACCAACGTATATACAAAATATACATACAACATATATACATAATATGTAACTTACAATATTAATGTATATAATAAATCCTATACTAATTACAATTAAAATAGAGGTTACACCTTTGAATTTTTTTTTTAAAAGCCCTAAGGCTTGTTAGCAAAACAAGTTATTTTAAAAACAGATTTTTAGTAGTTAAGGTCATGTTTGGGTAAAACAGTTTTAAAACAAAAGTAAGGGCCTTGTTTGGAAAAAAATTATTTAAAAACTCTTTTCTTTATTTTAATAAATTCTTTTAACACATACTTTAATGCTACTCTTTAATTAATTAAATCTTAACATTCTAATTTAATTAATTAAAAGTCTAACATCAATTAAGCACATAAAATTGTCACATAATTACAATTAATTGCTAATTGTAATTGCATGTAACACTCATCATATTACTCATCTAATTTAATTATCTCAATTAAATTAGAACTATACCATAAAATCATTATATCAATTAAATACTAAATATTCATTTAATTAATATACTACACTTAATTACATTACTCCATAATAATCACATAATTATTTATTTAACTCAATAAATAATTCAATTAAAATATTTATATACTCCAATAAATATTAACATTAATACTTAAATTATCTTCACATAAATTCACATATTTCACCATATATGACACGTATTCACATACTCAAACTTAAAACATCAGATAATAAGAATTTTATTTATTAAATTCTCATTTATAAATTCTAAAAATCTGGGATGTCACATTTATGAATTTTGGGGTCGTTACAGTTGGTATCAAAGTTGATAGGTTATACACCTTAGGTAAGAGTACCTTAGGCTATGACTTTAGAGAATGAGAAGTTAAGTTAAGTTACGTATAATGAAAAGGTGATTCTTTTCACATACGTGAAAGTGTAGGATGTGTGAAGTCCTAGTAATGTTATAAGAAGAAAGTGAGGATAACGAGGAATGAAATTCGAATAAAATATTGAACTATATGAACGAAGTAGAAATTCTTAAAGGAAGAGTTGTTTAATAAATAAAAAGATTCAAAGAAGAATCTTGGAAAGATATGTAGATGAGAATCAGGAGTTGTCTAACTCCAATAATAATATAGTTAACGAATAACGATGAATAGACGAAGTCTATGAGATTAAAAGCATGACTGAAATCATGGTATAATATGATATAAGTATAGATAAGAAGTTTTAAAACAAAACGATAATAAGATAAGGAATAATCATAAGGGAGATGATTATAGAATAAGATCACGACGTGATATCTTTTAAATTGTAAAGGAAAGATGGTCTATAATGATTGAATGGTTATAGTTGAGACTATAACGAGAATGTACTATGATATAGTACGAGATTAACTCACGAGGAGTTATAAATGGTGGGATACAGAAAGTCTGTATCGAGTATAGAGCAAGAAGTTATAAGTAAGATAGAGTTAAGTAGGATTTCAACTGAGGACTCATGTGGTGACTGAGTTGTACAAATCTTTGTATGGGCAGGGTTTTGTGCTTACACTTGGTTTATCATATTGATAATCGTTGGAAGGTTGGTGTCGCACTATCGATATATATATGACGAGGATGTGATTCTTTTCTCATATTATATTTGATAGTTAGAGTCAATAGAGATTAGATTAGATGATATTAAGATTTGATTAGATGATCTTAAGGTTAGGCGAGTTCTTAAAACTCATACTTATGGTAAGATCGTGACACATAATCGTATGTATGTTTTGAACCCCTAAGCATATGGACAGTCCCTGATCAATTCTTTGACTACGTATTGCTAGGACAAGTTCTTAAACTCATATTATTGTGGCAAGTTCCTGAACTTCCAAAGTGTGGTAAGTTCGATGAACTATACTGGGTATAGAAAGTTTATAATATAGAAAGCATTGATGTTGTTTAAGGTTGATAGAATGATTAAGTAATGATGGAGTAAAGATTTATATTGATGGAGAAAGTTTTTATATTCTAAATCTCCTAGCTTTGCTAGTTTTTCAAAATTTATTGACTTCGTGCTGATGTTGCACTTCTGTTTTCTTGAAAAACATTGGATCAATGATGGAACCAATGAATTTTAAAAATTGTGCTATTATTCACATGTCTGTGCTAATTTCTTCAGCTAGACAAAAATAATTTTAAAAATTTCAAAATATATTTTATGTGTTCTATACATCATTTGATATGGTGTAGAGACAAAAAAAATCGAGGAAGTTATCAATGCAGTTAAACCTAGTGTTGGATGTGATCGTATGATCGTCAGCCCACTATGGTATAAGGTAGTATGACGACGTCATGTAATGACGAAATCCTCAACGTATCAGTAATACGATACGGTATCAGGATATTGTGAAAAGATTTATTATTATTTTAGTTTCCTTAAACTATATATATATATATATATATATATATATATATATATATATAAAGAAGAGATTTATTTACTTTTAGTTTCTTTAAACGAAAAAAATATATATTTTTTGAGTTGGTTAAGGATATATATATATATATATATATATATGTATATTTCGATTGATGTCCGAATTGTTGCTAGAAGTCTATGCTACTTGATTCAGCTAGACAAATATTGAAAGATGTTTATGAAATTCGAGCGTTTTTGGTCAAACTATGCCAAACCAAATTATTTTGGTGCGGATTCAGATGTTAAGAAGCTAAGGTGAACAACCCTATAAAAGGGGACATGTTATCGGAGACAATAGTTCTGAGTGTAACGCATATAGTCGTTACGATGTACTACGTTTGGGCCCGACGTAGGGGTGCGATAGGCTGGCCATCTAGAGTACCGATGCGGTTTTATAGTGTGAAGTACCGGGGGTGAAGCACTAATAAACCTAAAAATAAGTTCAAGGTCTTGCGACCACTCAGCATGATTTGAAATCTTTTAAATTCCTGAGTTGTTTATATCGCTTCCCAATTATTGAGCAATTGTGGAAGATTTTTATTATTCTGAAGGAGAATGTAGCGAGAATGATATTGCTTAGAAAGAAGTAGTTGTTGAACGCTTTAATCCAGTGAATAGAGATTAACGTAAAAATCTATTTTGATAGAATGATATATATAGATTGATAGACTTGAATTTCGAGGACGAAATTCTTAGAAGAAGGGGTGAATGTGATAACCCGAATAATTATAGATGGTGAATTATATAGTATATTAATTCTACGAGTAGGATATATGGTAATGATCTTTAGTAAGGGAAGGAATGAGTTAAAGAAAATATATTATATTTGATATACGATTGTGTTTGATTGAAGGTTAAGTAATAAAACCTTAACCTTGTTGAAGATGTGAATTTAGTAGAGATATATGTGCAGTTTATATAAATGTCGTTATGATAATGAGTTGAAGTTATTCAACAATAAAATTGTGAAAGAGATTTTTGTGAAAACTTGAGTAAGGTAGGGTTTCGGTGATTCCGAGGACGGAATCCTTATAAGGAGGGAAGAATGTGACATCCCAGATTTTTAGAATTTATAAATGAGAATTTAATAAATAAAATTCTTATTATCTGATGTTTTAAGTTTGAGTATGTGAATACGTGTCATATATGGTGAAATATGTGAATTTATGTGAAGATAATTTAAGTATTAATGTTAATATTTATTGGAGTAAATAAATATTTTACTTGAATTATTTATTGAGTTAAATAAATAATTATGTGATTATTATGGAGTAATGTAATTAAGTGTAGTATATTAATTAAATGAATATTTAGTATTTAATTGATATAATGATTTTATGTTATAGTTCTAATTTAATTGAGATAATTAAATTAGATGAGTAATGTGATGAGTGTTACATGCAATTATAATTAGCAATTAATTGTAATTATGTGACAATTTTATGTGCTTAATTGATGTTAGACTTTTAATTAATTAAATTAGAATGTTAAGATTTAATTAATTAAAGAGTAGCATTAAAGTATGTTTTAAAAGGATTTATTAAAATAAAGAAAAGAGTTTTTAAATGATTTTTTTCCAAATAAGGCCCTTACTTTTGTTTTAAAACTGTTTTACCCAAACATGACCTTAACTACTAAAAATCTATTTTTAAAATAACTTGTTTTGCCAAACAAGCCTTAGGGCTTTTAAAAAAAAATTCAAAGGTGTAACCTCTATTTTAATTGTAATTAGTATAGGATTTATTATATACATTAATATTGTAAGTTACATATTATGTATATATGTTGTATGTATATTTTGTATATACGTTGGTTAAAAGAACAAAACAAAGGTTAGTCTGTGTTAGAGAGAAAACACAGAGAAAGATGGAGTGAAAAGAGAAGAAGGGAAGAAGAAGAGAAAGAAAAGGGAAAGAGACCTTGAAAGAATTCTCGCTAAGCCATTATCTTCTTCTCCTAAGCATAATCAAAGGGTATAACTTCTAAATTTAGTTTTAATAATGTGTTTTATGTTGTGAAACTTCTATGTAAAAACGTTTTTCATGAAAGTTAGTAATTTTGTTGAATATATGTTGGAATTTTGTTAATATACTGTTTATAAATTTAATTAGATGCCATAAACAATGATTTTCAGAAATCAAATTGATTGTAGAAACATGTTTTAATAGAAAAGTTATGTTCATATGAGTTCATATGAGTTTTAGGTATTATGGTTGATTTTAGTTTGAAGAAAATGATGAAATTGATATATGTTAATATATTTATTAAGAATTTGTTTGATGCTATCTTCAATTACGTATATAATGCATGTATATAGAGTTAAATTGCTTGAGAAAGTGATTTACAGTGAATGGTTTTATAAAATATATAAGTTTTATGAAAATATCAAATTTGATTTCTAAAATTCTTGATTATTGTTGTTTAAATATTTTTGTGTTTGGAGATATGTTATATGAGTGTATTGTATCAAGTATATGCTATACATTGTTCTAGTAGCTTGTTATTGCCGTTTGATGGCATGTTGGATTTAATCGGTGAAACAGGGAGGCTGCACTGCCTGCTTCTGTCTACGTACCTGCGCAGCTGCGCCGAGAGCACAGCCAGAAGCAGCGCAGCTGCGCCACTGGGTTTTCTCAGGCTGGTCACCTGCACAGCTGCGCCGGTGCCAAGGCTTATGGCTGCGCAGCTGCACCGTGTCCTGGGCAGAGGCAGTGAGTTTTATTTAAGTGTGCAGTTTATTTTTATGACTAAGTTACATTGTTGCTAGAATAATGATCATATATTTAAGTTGCAATAGCATGTTGATAACATGAATTTGACAATTTGGTAATTGTAAAAGAAAAGAGGTTTTGAAAATCTTAAAGTATTAATTGAATTATTGTTTAATGGTGAATTGGTTAATTATAATTTGTATAATTATAATCAAGAGTAAATGTTTAAATTAAATTATAATTTTTGTTAAATTATAATGAATATTAGTTGATTTATTTTAATCAATTAGATGTTAATTTAAATTATAATTTATGTAATTATAATTTAATAAATGCATGTTTAATTATGGATTATAAATTGATAATTGCATGATTAATTATAATTTGTGTGATTATAATGCATGATATAGTTTAATTGATTATAAGTTATAATTTGTTTAATTATAACTTAATATGTGATTATAATTTGGAATAATTATAATCAAGGTAAAAGTATAATTTAAATTATAATTTATATAATTATAATTTAATGAGGGCATGAATAAAAATTGAGTATTTATAATCTAAGTAATGGGTTAAGTTAAGTATGCTTAAATTATGATTTAATGCATGATGTAGTTGATTCATTATAAATTATGATTGTTTAATTGTAGTTTGATTAAAGTGGATGTTCAAATCATAATTTGTTTAATTATAATTTAAAATGAGTATGTAATTATTAGTTGATTAATCATGAGAAATATAATATGATTATGTGATGTGATTAATTATGTGGTAATTAATTATTAACTTATGAGTTAAAGAGGAATGAGTTAACCTAAAGTGGATAACTAAATATTAGGATTAGCTATGTGATAATTAACTGATATTGTTAATTATACATAAGGTTTGACAGCGAGTGTCAAACGAGTAAATAGAAGAGAATTAGAAAGTATAAAGTATTATTTACTTAGACATTTGATAAGCATTGCTAGGTGACTAATAATTGATGCGTATGGTAATACGTTATGTAGGATCATGAAGCAGATTATATTAAGCTATTTTTCGGTAATTGGTAATCTACGAGCCAGGCAAGTCTTTCGGTTCCTATTTTCTATGTGAACTTGATGATATTATGAACTGTTTTAAATTGTATTGCAAAGAGTATGCTATGTTGTATATGTTGCAAGCATGAAATGTTAAAGTCAATTTATGACTACATTGATTGATTTAATAATATTGATTGAGTAAGGAACTCAATCTTTATATTTGTTATGTGATTAAAGCATGTATGCCATGTTACTTTAATATTGAGCATGTTAATTATGTGCTATGTGATGCATGAAAACTGTTAGATCTTGCTGAGCTGTCGAGCTCACTCTTGCAAATAACCATTTTTGCAGGTCAAGGATGCAAGGTAAAGATACGTGTTAAGTGATTTATAGAGATCAATGTTCAAAAATATTAATTTTGTTAAATTTCAAATTGTAGTTGATGTTTTCATTGTAACTTAATTGTTAAGTTGTAAGTTGAGTTATCCGACATATAATGGATATTGCTTAGTGATGTAAGACTTTGTATAGTCCTTTCGTTGTAGCGATTCATGTAATAGAATTGAATCAAATATTTGTAATGTTAAGGTTACGATTCAGGGCAATATAGAAAGAAAGTTTATAAAAATTTTAAATATTCCGCATTTTTAGTAATTTTAATATCGAATAATGACGTCAAGATAGATTAAAGATGTATTGCTAATGATCGAGGATGAGAATTATATTGTATGAATTTTGGGGTCGTTACAGGGTTGAAAGTTCTTCGATGCCTGACCTCCATATTTCTTTGGAATGGAGGGTTTGAAGGCTATGCTGGAGCTTAAAAATGGGTATAGTTCCTCCTTTGAATGGGCATACTGTTTGACTCGCCTCTTTGATTCTGTCCTTGTAACACTAAGGACACTTCTTCATCTTTCTTCTTATGTACTCTGCGGGGATTTCTCCCATAATTTCCAGACTGGATATGTTCAGCGACAGCTTCGAGGGCGGTCAGATCTTTTATCTTCAAGGACTTGAGCCTTATTTCTGCCATTTTGCCGTGTTTGATCATTTCAGAGAATGGTTTTCCTATGCATGCTAGGACCCTCTCATAATACGGAGCCTCTTGGATATCGATGAAGGTCATGACTATCTCAGACTTAGTCATGGCTGGGGTGACTTGTGCTGCAACCCGCCTCCATCATTGGGCATACTCTCTGAATGATTCAGTGTTCTTTTTCTTGATTTTGGTTATTTGGTATCTGTCTGGAGTCAGCTAAGATTGGAAGTTGTATTGACTGAGAAAGGCATGGGCCAGCTCTTCCCAGCTGTGAATCTTAGAACTATCCAGACAGGCGTACCAGGCTCTAGCCTCTCCAGTCAGACTCTTTTGAAATAACTGCATTCGAAGTTTCTCATCCTCTGCATTGGATCTGAGTTCTCCGATGAATACTTTCAGATGTGTATAGGGGTCTCCCAATCCATTATATTTCTCAAAATCAGGAGTTCTAAATTTTTTGGAAGAACGATCCCTGAGGAAAATACAGAGGTCGGAGTAATTAACACTGTCGAATGCCCCAGTCCCTTTGATAGACCGAAGAGTTTCCTCCATCTGCTGTACTTTCTTAACAATGTCATGAGCTTCCTACTCTTTGTTAAGGGTGGTGATTTTAGGGGTTTTGTTGGTTGTGTCCTGGTTCTGTGGTCCAGGAATCTGAGTCTCAACTTTTTCAATCTCTTGACTACCACTACTACCACCAGGTGCTCCCGGTTCTGTGTGAGTTTGGGCTTGCTTCCCTTTAAGAGCCTTGCTTTATTCTCTCAAAAACCCGGCCAATTCGTCAATCTAAATTCTCAGTCCTTCAAACCCTTCCCTAGATACAGGGGTAGATTCTGGTTGAGCACTCAAAGTCATGTCCGTAGATGGACGTAATGCTTTCTTAGCTTTAGATCTAGTGACAGGACCAATTTTTCACCTACAACAAAATGTAGGTGTGTCAATTTCCTGAGGTAGGTAAGGATAGGATGCATGTTATGATGTGGTTTTTAATCTTTTCCTGCAAAATAGAGGTCAGTTGTTTTGATGACAGGATGACAAGAGATATATGACAAGAAATGCGAATCTTTCATTATGATATTTACATTGAAAACTTGATATTAAATTAAAAGAGGAAGGCATGAAGAAGCTTCCCGTTGGATTTGGTTAATCAGAGGCTGACCTATCTTAGGTTACTCTAGTGCGGCTTTTTTGCATGAAGGTCCTCGGATCATCGCAATCTACTAGAGGGGAAATTAATCCGATCTTTCAACTAGAGCGAATCTGGGTGGTGCATTTTCATGAGCTCCAGAGACTTAGCCGATCCCAGAGACATTACTTATCACCGACGGGTTTAGCCTCCTTGTGAGAGGAACACAACATACATTCACATACATCGCCCTCACCGTATGCATATGATGACAGTTGGTGCAAAGCACTAATATAGGTGCGAAGCACTAAAAAGCAGGAAAGCATTTATTCACATTAATTCAATGTAAGGACGTAGTATTCACGCATTCATTTCATATAAAGACACAGTATTCACGCATTCATTCAATGTAGAGACACAGAATTCACGCATTCATAGTTTTGAAAGGGAAATGCTTTAAAAAGATTTGAAAACGGCCTAAGCCCTCTACTGTCCCCAGCAGAGTAGCCACCTGTCAATGTCAGGAAAAAATCCGCAGGTCGGGTCACAACCTGGATCTTTCTCTCTTCCTAAGTTATCTCTACCCTTACTCTTTTTATTTCAAAAAAGTTTTGAAGGGTTTTTTTAGGAAAAGGCAAACATGTATCATGTAGACGATTGAACGTTTTACAGAGTCGCCAGTTGGTAGATTTAAAATGGTTGTACCAACTCAACCAAGTTTTGTTTGAAAGAAGCCCAATTACTGGACACTGTCAAAACTTGATCTTTGAAAACAAAGTTTTGAGCTCGGGAGCTTGGTTAAGTGTGGGGAAGGTGTTAGGCACCCCACGACTCCCGTGTAAACACGGTACCACATCTTTTCAATATTTCCCTTAAAACTGAAATGCGTGTGTGAATGCTGTTTAAAAATTTGGGCTATGTTTGATTGATTGACTGAAAGTAGTGCTTTGCTTCGTTGAACCTATATACGAAGGGTTTGATTTGATTTGAAAAAAGTCTTTGATTTGATTTGCAAAAGTGTTTAATTTGATTTGCAAAAGCTTTTCTTTTGATTGAATTGAAAATGATGTTTTGAAAGCTGGTTATCAAACCCTTACGCTAACATAGGAATTGAAGCATGTTGATACTTATAGCCTTAAGGCTTGCATTTAAATGGTGATTTGTCGGGTTGCAAAGCATCCTCGACCACAGAAATAAATACAAGTGTCGGTCTCCTCATGGGCATGAAATCCATTGGAGGGACGCTGACACGGCAAACCATTATTCTCATTATATTGAGACCTTAAATTCGGATATCCGTTTTAAGGTCTTTTGTATGTACATTTTACAGAAAAACTAGCAGGGTACATTCGTAAACTGAAGTTTGTCCATCGTGGGAATTAGATTCCGATTAGTTTAGTCATGAATCCCACGATTCCTAGGCTCACATATGAGTAGCCAATAAACCTGCACAGTTCAAATTTGTACAGAAAAACAAACATATCCCAAATGTCGCCAGAACCGAGGATTCATTTAGTAAATCCTGGTTCGCAAGGCCGAAGCGTCTCGTTCCCACTAGATAGCGATCTAAGGGACGCGAGGTTGCTTTTGTAACTGAAAAATGCTACATTTGTTAATGCCGATTCATATCAAATGAATATTTAAAGCAGCAGTTTAATAAAGCGAGTAAAGCAATATATATACAATTATATATACGCAACTTATAAAGGGCGATGGGTTTTCACACCGGTGCCCGGACTAAAATTGAAATATATATATCTATATTGACAGAAAAGTAGTCAACCAAGACTGGGAAGAGAACCCAGTGGTGGTGAAGGCTGCTTATATATGCATATTTATATATAAAAGCAGTAAAAAGGCCACAGAATAATCTAGGCCGAACTAAAATATAAATGTACAGAAAAGTAGTCAACTAGGGACTGAGAAGATAACCCAATAATGGTGAAGGGTGCAAAAAATAGTATAAAAGCCACAGAATGATCCAGGCCAGACTGAAATATATAAATATATATATATAAAGACAGAAACGTAGTCAACCAAGACTGGGAAGAGAACCCAGTGGTGGTGAAGGCTGCTTATATATGCATATTTATATATAAAAGCAGTAAACTACCTCGAATTTGACATCCGGGCTTGAAAGAATTGAAAAATTAGTATATATACAGTTAAATATATACAAAGAAAAGCCAAACCGGGGCTGGGAAGATAACCTAGTCCAGCGAAGTTGCTTAAAATGAAGGTGCTAGTGCACTAAAGCTGTTTGAGCTAACGGATCGTCAATCCGAGTTGTAGAAATGCCAGAAAATGCAGTTATGTAAAAAATGTACTAATTTTTGACAAAAACTGCCACGGAACTGAGTTCCAGGCATATTTAGAAAATGAAACTTGATATGCAAGTGCAAAACAGTGCAAAGAAGTAATATTAACTTTTTGATCGTAAAAATACTCACAATGGACTGCTACACGGGCTTTTTGCCAAATCATAGGCTCTAAATGTCCAAATCTACCGGTTATTTTTTGATATGTAATAGTATGTGGGTATATCTACGTGTTAGAGTGAAAAAATTTGGGTTTAGAAGAGGTGAAAAAGTTAGAAAATCAAACTGGCAGAGGTTCGTTGCGTTTCAGAATTCTTGAAAATGAGGGGGGGTCACCTCATATATATAGGCCAGGGAGCCTCTGCTATACCTGCTTCTGCCGTAGGTAGAGGTGCGGCTCCCTTGGTGGGGCCCATGTGTCTGGTTGAGTCGTGTTGAAGTACGTGCACTCCGAGCAACGCGAAGCCGAAGTCGAAACTTTTTAACTTTTGATCGGAGCGTTCGTTTGAGGTGTGTTGTACATTTCTGGAAAGACCTCACCTAGAGTGTCACAATGACAGGGGATAAAATATTTTCAGGGTCCAAGAAGACGGGGTTCATAACTAGGTCTTCGATTCTTCGCAGTTTGTCCGTTGAGCTGTCTTGCGCTGTTTGCACTCGGGATCATCATTATGGTTTATTCTAACCTTGGTGGCATCAATTCGATTTGATTTTGACTAAATCAGATTATGGTTGGTACAATGACCATTTTGCCCCTCCCGGGGTTGCCCTTAGTGTCGGCATGGCCTTCGGTTGACTTCCCGGAGTTATTTCCAAGACTTACATCTCATTCGAGTCTGTTTGTCCTCAGTATTGTCTCTGGGGCTGACTTGGTTGCTCCAAATTTTCCTTTGGAGATGTTGTGAGGCTTTAGGTTTGTTCCCGAAGTTAGCTTGACCACCCGGGTTGAGACCGGGGCTGACCTGCACTTCTCGGTTTGAGACCGAGGCTAACCTGTACCTCCCGGGTTGAGACTAGGGCTGAGTTGATATCCCAATATTGGTGATCGAGGCTGGGGTTGTCCTGATATTGGTGACAGAGGTTGAGTTGACATCCTGGTGTTGAGATCGGGGTTGATTTTAAGGCCTGATATTGGGATTGTGGTTGATCTGACGGCCCGATTTGAGATTGGGGTTGATATAATGGCCCGATACTGAGATCAGGGTTGATCTGACGGCCCAATTTGAGATCGAGGTTGATATGATGGCCCGATATTGAGATTGGGGTTGATCTGACAGCCCGATTTAAGATCGGGGTTGATCTGATGACCCGATATTGAGATCGGGGTTGATCTGATGGCCCGATTTGAGATCGAGATTGATCTGATGGCCTGATTTAAGATCGGGGTTGATCTGACGGCCCGATTTGAGATTCGGGTTGATATAATGGCTCGATATTGAGATCAGGGTTGATCTGACAGTGCAATTTGAGATCGGGGTTGATATGATGGCCCGATATTGAGATTGGGGTTGATCTGAAGGCCCGATTTGAGATCGGGGTTGATATGATGGCCCGATATTGAGATCAGGGTTCATTTGACGGTCCGATTTGAGATCGGGGTTGATGTGATGGCTCGATATTGAGATTGGGGTTGATATGATGGCCCGATTTGAGATCGGGGTTGAATTGATGGTAGTTTTACCCTCCTATAGTGTTAGTAATAGGAAAAGGAAATTTTGAGTGTCTACACCTGATCTAGAAAATGCTGACACAAGACCCAAAGAAACAGATTACATCTGCTCAAGTTCTTGGTATGTCTCTGACATAGTCATCACATCTCAACGAAGTCATTTTAGAACAATTCTAATATATTTAATACTAAATCTTTGGCTACTATTATTTCCTTAAACATCTTGGAAAACACATTGGTCTTTTTATCATTAAAAAATAAAATGAAAAACCATGTCAAATAACTAGTCGGGGAAAAAAATGGATAAATACATATCGTAACCTGGGTTACAAACAACAAGCCTCAATGTACATTTAGATAGTCTTTTCTTTCCATTTTCAAATGTGAATAGAGTTCAAATGTCATACAAGTAATAACAGGGACAGAGAACAATGAAAAATTTGGGGAGAGTTAAACTTCATTAGGAGCATAATGTTGTAAACTACCAATTTTTTAAGCACATCATACAATCTAATGATGAATCACTTGCTATTAAGCAGCCAGGTTAGGGTTCCTTGAGATAACAATCAAAGGTAACAGTTTTAAACTACTTAGGATTTACAATTCACATAATTACTATATTATTTTACTTTGTTACTTCCGAATTATATTTTGTTGGGATTATCTTGGGTGTGTGTTAGCCCAAGGTTGTGTTTACTTTGAATTAGTTAGGTTTGGCTTGATATAACAAAAAGGGGTAAGTTCAGGAAAATATTAGCAATCTCCCACATGTTTGATAATTGGCCTGAGCCAACTGTTGTAAATAGTCCATTATATGGAATTATGGAGATTTCCATAAAAACTCATGTTTTGTGTGATAGCTCGGTAGGTAAATTTTGTATTGGTGAAAATTAATGCAGTTGAGAATTTGGTGAACATTAACTTATTGAATTCTGGTATTTTTAAGTTGGGGCTTTTTGTGTTTTTCAAGTTGGCTTCTGGTGTATTCTCTCAATTTGGGCGAATTATGTGTTATTCAGCTTCATGGTTGTGTTTTGTGTTAATTTTGTTAGTTTAATTTATTTCAGGAAGGTTTACTTTGCCTATTAAAATCAGAATTTGAGAGAACCATGGTGAGGCTTGCTATGCTGGTAGCTTTGTATCTGTTTGTCTACGTAAATACATTATTATCTGATTGAGTTACTGTAATTTGTGTACTATAAACTTAAAATTACTACGTACCGAATTGTCCCTTTCCCCCTTTCCCTCCTTTTAAAGATATTACTTGGAATGGGATACAATCTAATTCTTGGAAAAGAAAAAGAAAGGTAAATCATAACCCAGTTATTTGGTTTTATATTTCCTTAACTTTTGTATTAAATGAAAATTGCTTCATCACTAAATATGTGTGTGAAGAAGGTTAGATGAAAATTGCTTCTTCACTAAATCTGTGTGTGACTAGACATCCAAAAAAATTGGAGAATCTCATTGATTTGGATTAAATATTTTGCTTTATGTTGTTTATACATTCATTACTGGTGTAACATATTGTGAAGTTAGAAATTGGAAAAAGAAGATGACTTTTTATGGTGTTTATCTTCTATTATTATTTCTGTTTCCTTTCTTTAGATTTACTTTCAAAAGTGTTTATTTCAGTTAGAGTGTGTTGAACTTTCAGGAAAAAATGATATATTTTCTTCCTCAAATTTCCCATCCAAAATGCATTAATTCTACAAAATGTGCTCTTGTGATTTTTTGCAAATCAAATAATTTCTTGATTATATACATGCATGAATTTGTATGTCAACGTCTTCTTTGAGAGGAGTGGGGAATTTACTTTTCTACAAATTTACGAGTATTGAACCAGGAAAGAAGGAATTAGACAGAAAAATCTGCGCATTTTACTTTCTTTTGACAGATCGCGCTCAGATTTTCTGTAAGTTCTTTAGATTCAAAATTATGATTTTCATTTTTTCTTTATGAGTTAACTTTCATTACTACTGTTTTTTGATTTATCATTAACCCTTCTGTCAATTTCAGTTTTGTTTATCTGTTTATAGTAGTAAGTGATTTGTTGATTAAATTCAATAAAAGTCAAGTGAGCATTGTTTACGTCATCATTGACCGTGTCTTTATATATATATATAGATTGATTTTATGCGATTCAGAAATCCTAAGTGTTGATTCTAGTGTAATATCCCTAATCAAGTATATGATCTGATGAATGTGTTTATTTGTGTTGAAGGAATTCGATGAGATGAAAAAAAGATTAAAAGAGATGGAAGAGGAAGTTGCGCTCTCCGAGAAATGCAGGCCAATGTTGAGAAAGAAATGGGTGTTGTTCAAGGTTTAATTTTTCTTTTTTTTAATTGAGTTTCATATCTTCAATTTTTTTTCTAAGTATCTCTATAATTAGAATCTCTGTTATGGTGAACTGGTAATTAGTTTTGAGGAAGTGATATAAAGACTCTTAATGTGAAAAGGAGTAGATTTGATGTAGATGTTATCTACTGAGTTGTTCCAAAGAGGTGATGCTAATTCATGATACGTAATAAGTTCTTTCAAAGGTTTTAGTTCTTAAATTTTAGCTATATATCAAAATTCATCCTTGGGTTTGAAGGATTTTTAATTAATTAATAATTAATTTCAGTAATTGTTAGAAGTAGCTATATATCAAAATTCATCCCTGGGTTTGATGGATTTCTAATTAATTGTTAATTAGCTTTAGTAATTGTTAGAAGTAGCATTTGTTTTAAGGGGAATTGATTTTGAGTAGATTGCATATTGTGGTACTTAAGCTTCATTTGGAACAAGAAAGGGAAATGAAAAAGGGGGCTGGAGGTTTTTAAGAGTTTTCTTATATTATATACAATTAAAAGTGATAACAAGATATGCCATGAGCTATTATGCTAAAGCCTGAGCCCAACTCTCTTTTGCCTCAATTACGCATGTACATGCACTTTTTCTTTTTCTTTTTTTCTAATTAAAATTTTTATATGATTTTTTTAGTTGGACCAAGATTACTGTAGAGTTCAACTATGTAAATAACTTTTTATTTATTTGAATTAGCTTGGGGTTCTTCGTAGCAATTATGTATTTATTAGTTGTTTTTACTTTGGTGGTTGATTTTTTCCTGTCATGGGAATTTTATCCCTCTGATTTTAATTTGCCTCACGGTCCATGGATCTTATTTGGTTAATTTATCCTCGATGATATGTAATTGTATTGTAGAGTTTGAGCAATTGAAATAATGGTTGATACTGAGATCAAAATTGTCATAACATGTTCAAAATTTGTTATTCTATCAACATACTTGAATTATGAATTCAACCCTATAATGTTTCAATTACATATGGCTTGAAATAAAGTCTTTTAGTTTGATAAAATCTTTTGAGAGTGCTTTTCTTCTTACTTGGTTAGGGCTTAGTTCTATTATTTTTGTTCAGGAAATTCTTCTTGCAATATCAGGTGTATAATCAATAGCCCTTTCTGACCTTTGATTTTATACTTGCAAATATATTAAAATTTCATGAGGTCATTATTCAATGTATTTTTTTGGTAGTTCAGAAATTATGATAGGGAATTTTGCAAATAATATGCGTTTGGTAGGAAGATAAATTACAGGAATTTGTATAATTTAATTGTCCTTTCTAAGGATAATCCCAAATCTAGCAATATTCCTTAATCCACATCAAGGAGTAGAATTTGTTTTATATCTGGCAATTTTGATTTGTTTCACTTGGAATTGTAATGTATATATTACTGCACTTTTACAGGTTTTCTACCAAAAGAATGGGAACTGTTGTGTATGGAGTGTCAAAGTACTTGCAGAATGAGTAAGCTAATAGCCAAAATTGATAATTTTGCGAATTATGTCAAGGTAGTAGTAACAAAATCTCTCTGTGTTTAAATTGGAGTTGAAAGTTGGATGCCCAATAATGTACAATATTTATTACAATCTCTCTAAATTCTTACTTATATCAATCTAAACTATACCAACTTCGTACTAAGAAAACTTTATTTGATTGTAAGTCTACATTCATCCATATCTTTTCCTAAATAAATTGATAATTTGTTACAATCTCTCTAAATTCTTACTTATATCAATCTAAGTTTCCCCCCCCCCCCCCCCACCCCACTACATACAAATGTGTGTGCTCATTTGTTTTATTTTGACTCACATATTTCGATAATTTTTATTTTTCAAATACAAAGGATACTTGGTGTAAGCTGTAAAGAATACGAAGTTGTTTCTCTATATTCTGTATGTGTGTATTTTTTGTGTTCCGTCTTTTGTAAAGTTAACTAATTATACATGATTATGATGATTTTGGGTATGGAATGATGGTTGTTTTGGTGGTTTGGATATGTATTGATGATTGCAAGTTTTGTAGACAGGTTTGGATTTTTTTGGATATCTATTTTTAAAGGAAACTCTGTCGAAATTTCTTGAAATTAGTAGAGACTAGGTTGATATTTTGGTGGTTGGATATGTGTTGATGATTGAGTATGTATTAATTATTGTGGTGGTATGGTGAATTATGATAATTTTTATGTCTGATTGTAAGTTATTTTAGGTTGCAAATAGTCTTTAGATAATGTAGTATTTTTTGAATGTAAATCTAATTTTTCGTTACACCGTGCCTTCAGGCACGGGCAATTACTAGTATATGAATATAGAGAGAAGTCTTATACACATTTTTTAGACAATAATTTTTGCACCATGAAAATCTCTCCTTTTAGCTTTTCTTCTTACAAACAAATAACTACTACAAAGCAGTGTTCTATTGGAATTTTTTGTAAATTGCTAACACGGATAATTCACCAAGGCTTGACATATATTCTGGAGGTATATCGTCTGTAACCCTTAGCAAACCAATCGTGGTGGGGCCGATAAAGACTTTAAGGACAGGGATAACCCGTGTCATGTCTCGCGTTCTTGTTGATGATTTTGATTCTATGAAGTTACGATTCTAACAATCTTAAGGTCTTTAGATGTTCATTGGAGTCATGATTTTTGTGAGATGGAAGCTAACACTGTTTTCAAAGATAAGTGTCATTTTTCTTATATCTAATTTATCGATCAAGTTTTTATGATAATTAGTAATATATTGAGATATTAAGCTAATTATTTTTATTGATAATTCTTGTTAGAAAATAGATTGTGGAGAAAAATGAAAGTGAAAAAGACTTGCAATTTACAAGTTTGTAAATGATGTGGAGAAGATGAAGAGTCATCATGGAAAAACACCAAATGATTATGCTTAGAAATTTTTCTAAAGAGATTATGGTGTTTTTAGGATTTAATTCCATAAGGTGTGTTTTTTTTAAAATTTGCCTTTATTTTTATATATGATAATTGTGTATCATTTTGTATGTGTATATACTTGAAAGTATGTTTTATGTTTTATATCATGTGTAGATGATATTGTATGGTTGAGTATTATTTTACTTGCATTTTGTTGTAATAAATTAATTAATTAGTTTTGTGGGATAAGAAAAGTAATTAAATTTTTGTTCATGATGGAATAAATTTAATTTTGTGCATATATATTTTGGTTATAATATTTTATGAGTAGATAAAATATTATGATGTGTATATATATATGTATGAAATTTGAGACAATTATTTTCTTATACACTAATTGAGATTAATTTATTATGAGAAAGTTGTAGCAAAATTTGAGAAGTTTACTTGTCTCTATGTATAACAAATTAGTTGTAAATTAATTTATTTTGAGAATAAAGTAAATTTATGTTCTTGAACAAAATTATGCATATAAAGTTTGAGGTAATATTTATAAGTGTGTAATATTACTTGGTATTTGTATGAATGAATTTTGAGATAAATTACTTTGTTTGTAGAAAATAAATTAATTATCAACTAATAGTTAGAAGAGATATTGTAGAAGTAAATTGGGAGAAGTAAATCTTGTATACAATATGATTATGATGTTGAGAAAACACTCGGAAATGCTACTCGTAGTGTTTTTGGGATAATCACAATTAGTATATGGTTGATTTTTATGTGTATTTCTTGTCCAATAAGTAGTAAATTTTTAATTGATCATATGAATTTTGTATATTCTGATTAAGATAAATATTTTATTTTTTTGACTTTTTATAAATATAGTGAAGTTCAAGAATTTCATAATATTATGAGAATTGTCTTGAATTCTATATTTGTAAATGTCAAAAAATATATTGTTTATGATATTTCCTATCCAAGGATGGGACAATAAAACACTTGAGGATATACTAATTCATGTGTATAAATTTTATTTGCTTTCTACATAAATTAATTTTGTTTGTGATAAATTAATTTCTTAGAAAGTAAATATAAAATTTTATATTTTATGATTTATATGCAAATAAATTTGTGCAATATGATGAGTTGTGCTATAATTTGTATATAATGGATTTTATACTATTTACATAGAGTCAAGTGTTACATGTTGGTATACTTGAAAATTGTACATGTATAATTTTAATTGGCAAAACTAATGATTTGGCCACCGAAATTGGCACGTTTTATTGAATACCTGATTAAACTTTTAATTTTTTAAATTAACTAACTGAACTAATTAAAATTGTTAAATTGGGCCATTCTGTCAAATTTGGCTAACGACTGTCAAATTGGTTTAAGATTTTTCATACGTGGAAGCAAAAAAAAAAGGGAAAATAAAATAAAAAAATGAGGTGGCCAATCAGCAACAATGACATGGAAATAAAAATAAAAAAATTTATTTTTTGACTCATTTTTAACATTTTAAAGTTTTAAAAATAACAAAAACATAATAAAACACAACAAAAACTAATAAAAATAAAACATTTTTTAATTCATTAAATTAAATTTATTTATCAAGATAAATCAAATCTTAATCAATTAAAAAACCAAACATATTTTCCTTAAAAAAAAAGACAACATTAAAAGTAAAAAAATCAAAAACATTCAAAACAGATCTAGATACATATGAGGATTCTTCTGAGGATTCTAGATCTACGACAAATCACGTCGATCTTCTTAACAGCAGTATCCTTCCCATCTTCCAAATTCCCCTAAAAAAACCCAAAATTTATAGCGGATTGATCCAAATTACATAACCAAAGAAATAGAGTATGGGATTTTTGTTAGATATATAAGTAGAGCATACATAAACATATGTATTTGAGTATACAGATGATGGAGAAATTGGCGTAAAGTGAAATTAAAGATGTAAGAAAATAGTCTGATCTATCTGTAAGGAGATTCAAATCTTTGTCAATTAAAAAACCAAACATATTTTCCTTAAAAAGGCGACTGATCCCCACATCGCCGTCGACCATGTACATCGCCGCCGTCGGAATCTCGCCCATTTCCGACCATGTACATCGTCGCTGCCGAAAAACGCCGTCGCCGGGAATGCGAGAGTGGGGGTCGAGTCGGAGTCTCAATCGACTCGATGAATCCTCTGTTGCAATCGGGACAAGAGAGAGAGTCTTCCTGCCTCAAAACCCTAACGAATCGACTACATCTGTAGCAGCAATACGAAGAAGACATCTATTTGTGAAAATATCTAGAAAATACAAAATCTACAATTCCCTTTTATCTTGCAGATCTGAGAAAAACCAAGAAAATAAAACCCAAAATATCAAAACTTTTCTTCAATAATCAGTTCGATTTATGAAGAATTACATAGATTAAAGGAGGGACTGTAACTAACCGGGAAGAATATCGAAACTTTTTTCAATAGTCAGTTTGATTTATCTTTGAATTTGATTTGGAAGGAGAGAAGAGAGAGAATGGATGAAGGAAGAGAGAATAAATAATTTTATTTTTTTTATTCTTTTCCCATCTACCATTTTTATTTCCATGAATCACCTTTTTTTCTATTAGATCAGTTAGATCTATTAGATCCGTTTTGATAAAAAATAAAAGAAATAATCTTAATGAAAGAGAAAATACACGATTATTTGATCTGTTAAAACAAATAATCAAGATGGTTAAATCTGTTTTAGTTAAAGAAGAAAAAAGATGTTTTGATTTTTTGATTTTATTATGTTTTTGTCATTTTTAAAACTTTAAAATGTTAATTTTTTTATTTTTTTAAAACTTTAAAATGTAAAAAGAAGGTTTATTTATTTTTTTGCCACATGTAATTTTTTTTTTTGTATATTTTTTTCAGAGCCACATAGATAAAATTTTAACGTCTGTCTACTTTTTTTAACGGAGTGACCCAATTTGAAAATAATAATTAGTTCAGTGAGTTAATTTAAAAAATTAAAAGTTCAATCAGGTATTCAATAAAACGTGCCAACTTCGGTGGCCAAATGATTAGTTTTGCCAATTTTAATTGCTTATATTAAATAATTTTTGGATTTGAGATTTTATGTAATTCAGAAAATAAGAGCTTGTTTTCTTATGTGGGGATGTTCTAAAAGATTCTTAAGTTGAAACAATCTTTATATGAATAACTAATACATAAAATGTACAAGAACTTTTTTTTTTGTTTGTTTCGAGAAGTGTTGCTTAATATTCTCATATGGAAGTAATATTTATAGAAATATTGTAACATAAAATGTCAATTAATTTAAAATTTATTTTAAGTAGTGAGCATAATATTGTGAAGTAAAATTATTCAGTGAGATTTCAATTATTTGAAAGTGTGGGGGTGATTCTTTAACATTTTTATTTTTAGACTAAATTTGGCCTTTGAATTATTTGGAGCATAATTTTATTTATGTAAGAAAAGTAAGGCTTGTGAATTTCTTGTTGCGAGATTCAATTTGGATATGTAGTCCTATGAAATGAAAGTCTTTAAAACACAAACTTTTGAATAATATTGAAATGTGAACTTATTTTACTTAATTAATTCTCTAAAGTCCTAGAAAGTTATAAACTGAACCTAGAAAGAACAATATTGATTTGGTGAAAGAAATCAATATAATAATTTGGTAAATAAAATCCATATTTTATTAGCCTAAATATGATCCAAAATATTTATAGTGATTGAGTTCAATAGTGAGATTGAAAATAAGTTATAAATATTAATGTGGATACATCTTAGGTGATAATATATAGGTATGTGCACATTTACTTTGAGATTCTATCGGATATAGAATTATTTATATGTTTACACTAACAATATAATTATATAAACTATAATGTGATAGTTTTTGTGTATAGTAATGATATGTTGATCATTTTACATATTATTGTTAACGTAAACGAGTTTAAGACATCTGTTTTTTGTCTTTATGTTGAAAGATTGTAAAATAGATGTCATCTTATTATCATGTGAAAACATAGTGAGAATTTCAACTAAACCAATTTAATTGTATTGAGGGGTTATACTGAACTAAGTTTGATAACCTTGAGATTGAAGAATTTAATAATTCTTTAATAGTGGTGGTACACTGGAAGTTAATTATGATATAGCTATTGCAAATTTGAAGTACACAGGCGCTAGTGAGAGCCTTATGTTTGATATGCAATGCATGTTACTTACAGTTGTAAACTTAGTATACTAGTGTGGTTTAAAATTGGTTTTTGTTAGATTTCTTAATGTTTTAATAGATCACATAAATGTCACTTATATTTTAGTGAGGGAAATTATAAATTCACAAGTAGGTGAATTTTCACCCATTCTTGAGTATTGTTTCTTAGATGAGTAAGAAACAAATGAGTATTTCTCATTCTATTGTATGAGTCTAATATTATTATCTTGTGAGGTAAGCTAAATGGATTAGAGTGTTGTGTTGATTGTCACCTCATTCATTACCTCCTATTTTACTATATGGTGCTAGTAATAATAGCGTTAAATACACATTGTGATCTTGAAAAAGTAAGAAAATATTCACGAGTAGGGGAATATATTCATATATTTCCACAAGTAGGTGGATAGTATAACTTACTTGGAGTAGCAAGTAATATTATTGCTTTATATGATGTAGAAAGCAATTGGAATTGAAATTTATTATTGAAAAATCAAATTGTGGCCACTTCCAAAATTGCTTTGTTCATTATGTTGTGATAATGAAATTGTTTTTGTATAGAGCATATGAGATTACCTTTAAAGGTAAGTCTTGACATGTTGGTTATAGACATAATTTTTGTTAGACAATTGATACAAAAAGGTATCATAATATTTGTTTATAAGGAAGTCAAGTGACGACTTAACTTATCTTGTTACTAAGACTCTGATGAGAGATTAGTAAGTTTGACTACTTGTGATATAGAACTTAAACCACTTTGAGTCAGGGGTGATGGGAACCCAACTTATTCCTAGGTTACCCCTAGTTTATAGGTTCAATGGGAAAAATAAGTCACAATTGCTGACTTTGTTACTATCGATGTGGTTCCATATGTAGTCTAAGATAGTAACGTCTGTTGCACGACTGAGGTTGAGTTATACTCTTAACAAAGTTGTTGTGTTCTTAGCAACAAAAACACATGTGAAACACTTTGCCTATATGAACTAGAACTGGAGCCGCTTCTTATAGAGAGTTGTGGTTTACTCTCTTAGAGGTTCATGAAACAGGATATTGTGCATGGCCATATTAGCGCAAAGCAATTGAGAATGCTCACAGTGGTAGGAGGATTTTGTGTGTGTGATAATTCCGGTCATATCATATAGAAGTAGAGTGACTTTGAGTTGTTTACACTAAAGGAAGGTTCAATGTTCGTCACACCTTTTATGCACACGTGCCTTGGAGTTGTTTGATAGAAAATTGTTTGGATAAAAAATAGTTTTCCAAACAAGTGGGGGATTGTTAGAAATTGCATCTTATTCTATATTTTGGAGACTTAATTATTTTCAAGTTTGGGGTTGAATAAAACCCATTAGTGGACACAATTTAAGTAAATAAAAGGTGTAATTCGTTTTCCTCAGTTGTGGAGAATAAGAGAGAACTTCATTTGATTTGTGTATAAATTATTTAATTTGTGCCTATAGTGAGGCATTTAATAAGGTGCAAAGTTGTTTGATAAAACTATTTTTCCTTGTCCCATTTAATAGAAAAGACTACTAGTTACTTTATAAGTACAAGTGATAGTCTTATTTTATTTTGGAACATGAGATATTCTTGTGAGACTTTTGAAATTCCATTTAATTATTAGTTTATTACTAATATGTAACTTACATCATTAGTAGTAATAAGTATAATTAAAATAGGAATAAATAATAGTTTAATGGTGAAACTATTATAGATATATTTATGTATCTATATATATATATATATATATATATATATATATACTACATATATGAATATAGAGAGAAGTCTTATACACATTTTTTAGACAATAATTTTTGCACCATGAAAATCTCTCATTTTAGTTTTTCTTCTTACAAACAAATAACTACTACAAAGCAATGTTCTATTAGAATTTTCCGTGAATTGCTATCACGGATAATTCACCAAAGCTTGACATATATCCTGGAGATATATCGTCTGCAACCCTTAGCAAATCAATCGTGGTGGGGACGATAAAGACCTTAAGGACATGGATCACCCGTGTTATGTCTCCCGTTCTTGTTGATGATTTTGATTCTATGAAACTACGATTCTAACAAGAACTATCCATGAGGACATGGATATTTTGAAAGGGAGGGAATTATAGGCCCGAGGGCCCTAGTGCAGGAAGTATAAAGTAATGGTTCTCCCGAAGGCACCATGCACATATGGGAGTTAGTTAAGGAGTATGTTAGCATGGAGCATGTTAGTGCTCACTTTAGTGCGCTGTCTTCCTCATTGCTACTGTTTATTTCCTAAAACAATCAACTAACTTCAATTGTTAGTTCAACTTGCTGTTTTGGTTTAATTTCAAGTTAGGATCTTGGGTTGATCATGACAGCGTATGGGTTTTTTGATCGTATCTATGGACTGTTTTATATTTTTCACATGTTATTCGACTACAACATGATGGCTAAAACGCCTAAAATATTACTGACTCATACTCTTCGACCTCTTTGACAAGAAAGTTTTTCTCATGAAGTGTGTGATGAAAAATCTCTGTGGAAAAAATTGAAATCCAGTTTTGCTATCAGAATAACTTCAGGGGTCTTTAGTTTCAAGTCATTGATTATTATTGTTAAGTATATGTGCGGTTTCAGTATTATAGGTTGAGTATCATCTGTTTTGGTTCAGGGGTATTTATGACATTTGCAACCTCTTTCATTTGGCATATATAGTTATGGTATGACAGTTACCATTGATTTCCTCCCCTCTTTATTCCTTCTTTCTCCAAAACAGAAAAATACGTCTCAATTGACATGAAGACAATTCATTCCATCTCTTTATTTAATGGTGTTGGAGTGAATATTTTTGCTGTGGGTATTTGACTGTAATAGGAATGTGTTTACTCGTTTAGTCCATCTTACAAGAGATTAGAATGAAGGATCAAAAACAGTCATGGACCTTTTGCTTTTACCAATTCTCTATTATTTTCTGTTCTCCCATATCACGGGGCTAAAATCCTGAAAATGTTTTAGTTATTAGAGACTTTTGAATTTGCGCTCTAGTTACAAATTAAGGCATTGTCTTTCCACATAGGGCACTATTACATCGACTTCTGGTACTGAAGAAAACAAATTGCCCCCATGGGCCTTTGAAAAGGATTTTGTTGAATCTGGAAAAACAGAGTCTATGTCTATCAGTTGCCATTTCGCAGAGCTAATTCTACTGAGAGTTAACTTTTGACTATTGAGAAGCACTAGAACTTTTCTGTATGGTGTGATTATTGTTGGCCATTTCATCAGAGGATATTTGCACATTTTAGTTTCTTCTTCTCTTTTTGTTTTTATTTTTTAAATATGTATTATTTTTTTGTCACCTGTAATTATATTTAAATGACTTGAATCGTTGAATATTACTCAACTAAAGTACCATGATATCCTTCAGCATACATCAAAGGTGACATGAATTCGTGTTTCTAATTTCTGATGTATATTTTGTTGTCAAAACCTTTCTGCTCACCGATACTTTTTCGTTCTTTAGCTATAAAACTGAAGTTAACGTGTTTTTATCATTCAAAACATGTTTCTAATTTCCATTAAATCAGATCGGCAACGCCTTTTGTTATGAATTCTACCGGAACAAATGATGAGACCAAAAACATAGATAGTTTAAACGAGGGGAATTCATCTGTTGTGATAAAGGTGTTGTTTTTTGCTTGGGCAAGAGATTTAACTGGCTTAACTGACATGTCACTCGAGGTGTCATCAGGTAGTACTGCCGACTATTGCTTGAGCAAGCTTATTGCCAAGTTTGCAAAATTGGACGAGATCATTGGGTGCATGGTTCTGGCGTTGAATGAGGAATATACAACCCATTCTTCAATTGTTAAAGATCGAGATGAGTTGGCTATCATTCCTCCAATAAGTGGAGGCTAAGACTAGAACTCTTTATGTATTAGATAGTTTGAAACTAAATAAATGCAAAATGTATGATGAGTATTTGCTGATTATTATACCAATACCGGCTCTGTATTCTTTGTTAAGTGGATGTCAGAATTGTTGTAATATTTATGTACAAAATGGATCCTTGTAAGGGTTTGTTTGAAGATGCTATACAGTGAAAGCATGTTTAAATTCATATAGTTTTGCACTATTTCTACTCTTATTTTTGTTGCTAGAATTTCTCTATGCATTGTTGTGTTTTTATTTTACTTATCTCCATTCGTTTCTATTATTTTATTTTATCATGTTTTTTGTATTTGTTATATCTTTTTAGTTTTTTACTTGTAATTTTTATTTACAAAATGGATCCTTGTTTGTTTGAAGACGTTATATACTGAAAGTTTATTGTATGTGTGTTGAAATATTTTTTTACTTATATTTATTCTATACATACGAGTGTTTTTATTCTACTTATCTCCATTTGTTTCTATTATTATTTTGTTTTTTATTTTATCATTTTTTTGTATTTGTTCTTTTTAGTTTTCTTCTCAACTTAATACTTCTAAGCTTACATATGTGATTCATTTTAAGCTTATTAAATGCATAGTTTAGTATTAAATGCATAGTTGAGTTAGTTTTGACATTTGATTCTTCAACTTCGTTTTGCGATTGATCCATTTCCACATTTTTTTCAATATATAAAACTTTAAAACGCAAGCAAAAAAAAAGCAAGGAAAAAAAAGAGTCGAGGACTACTATTGCAATAACAAATTTTCAAGTAACCCAATACAAACTAGCTTAAACTCAAAAAAAAACATAAAATAAAACTTGGATTTGGTACTTAATTTTCTTCCTAGCATCAATGGCGCCCTAATAGTATCAATTATTTGAACTTGTTGAGCCAAAACCCACATCCTGGGCTGGTAAAAACTCGTTCATGAACTCAGATTGTTGTTGGACTAGTCCAAATTGTTGTTTCTGCTGCAAATGAAATGGCAATGTGTTCACAAAGTCTGGCACATGCCCAAGTTGTTGCTGATTATGAAATGGGCTAACTCCAAACTGTGTATGAGCATCATTCTCTAGTTCTTGTTCTTGCTGGTGAAATAGGTCAACTACTAAATGTGAATGAGCCTCAGGCCCAAGTTGTTGTTGTTGCTGGTCAAATGGGCCAACTTTGAACTATGAATGGACTTGAGTATTGTAGGAATTAAACTCAGTATACTCTACTAACTGAGAATAATAATTCTGAGCTTTGTAGGCAGCAAGCTCAACCTGAGCTCGTGCTAATTCGGATTTTTTATCACTTAATTCTTGATTTAACGTAGTGATTATTCCAGCAGAGCCGTAAATGGGGTTTTTGATGAGGTTTTCGACATCAATAAACAATGATTATGTAGTTTTTGCTCTGTTATGAACATAAACTTTCTGCATAAATATTTATAAGAGTAACAATTTAGAACTTGGATTATATTCAGTACTTAATTATAACAACTAAATTGCAAAATTTTTATTTAATAATATAAAATTTTGATCCCAAACTCAAGACTCATTTCTTTATGAAAGTTTGCATAAACATCACTTATGCCTCCTATGCTATATCAAATTCGGAAAAACTTCAAAGGTGCCTATAATTTTCACTGGACCTTTTATGTGTCTACCCATATATACACGAAGCGAATTCTATAACCGATTCGTATTCGGTTCGTCTTTTCCAGTTCGTTGGAGAAAAATTTTCTATATATATATGCACGCACCACGCACCCATATATATACTTTTCAACTTCATACTTATGACATCCGTAGATTCATGATAACCCACATTGATGCTTACAAACTTTTACATATCCCAATTCAGAATTATATTTTTTGTTTTTTTTATTTTTTCTAGTTGGGATGTCTCAAAATAAAAGTATTTTCAAAATAAAAGTCTACTTTCAGAATATCAAAAACTAACTATAATTTTGTGATGGAGGCAAATAAACATAACAATTTTTTTTGGGTACTATTAAGATGAGAATGCATGTACGGGAAAAAGATTAATTCAAAGCAAGGTTGAATGAATACAACATATATACCTGAATCATTTTGCCCACGTTGCTCGCACCATAAATTTTATGGGCATAATTAAGCAAATCTTTGGGGATTATCTCCAGGAAAATATGGAGAGAAAATACAATCTGCAAGACATTTTCTTCTTAAGAACTTGCAAGCGGCGCAGCGGTTTGACATGATTAACGGAGATTATTACTCTGAAAATCTAACCACAAAGATTGCCTACTCAAAAATATTATTTCTTTTTGATGAAGAAAAAAAAACTTATGGAGAATTCAGTTCGTAGCTTGGCTAGTCCAATAAGTCATATATATAGACAATATTTGGATTATGGAAACGAGTTTTAATTAATGCAATGAAGATTTAGAATCTGCCATCGTTTATCAAAATTTGGTGTTATTAGGAAAAATAATGCTACTATCACATAAATAATGTCACATAATGCTCACATACACACATATATATTGCGGGATCCACATATCAGGCGGGGCCCCACAGTATGTATGTTTGTGTATGTGAGCATTATGTGAGATTTTTTATGTGATAGTAACATTGTTGTATTAGGAATGTTGCAAGTATTAAAGAGCTCACTGCCAATTAATAGAGATATAAAGTTGGCAAGTAGAGATTTAAAGAAGCTTTTGTTTTCGATACTTTTCGACTTTCTTTTTTCAATTTTTTTTAACATGTAACTTTAATTAGCCAATTTTGTTTTACGAATAAATGTATTCTAGGTGATTATGATTTAAAAATTAAAATTTTAATATGTGCACATTTTATAGTGATAGTTGCACGCTTGATCAATATATATTGTGACAAAATTATCCTACAATCTAATATATTTGAATGTGCAATATCACTATCACTAAATCTATATATGGTTTTCAAAAATTTATCTAGTGAAACACTTAAACGTGGCGTCACCATGCAAAAATTAATGCATTCATTGGTGTTTCAAGTGATAATTCACGGGCATCCTAACACTGTATCGCTATAGAGTGCAAATATATTAAAATCCTATTTTTTTATTATTATGGCTCCGGTCTTTGTAAATGAGTGAAAGAAAATATCAACTCAATAAAAGAAATCATTTTACAGTTATATGGAGTATATATTATAAATGATGCAATATCACTGTGACTAAATTTATGGAGTATAAAAATTTATGCATTAATGTATTATACCATGACTTTACCTTGCAATAAATTAATATATATATATATATATATATATATATATATTATTGGGTGTTTCGAGTGATAAATTCACGGGCAGAGGCAGAACCAGGGGGGCTGGAGGGGGCATATGCCCCCCAAGGTTGGGGGGAGGGGGGGGTAGGTATACCTAACTTTTGTCCATTATCTATATCTCTCTCGCCCTCTCTACCTTTAACTTTAAAGTTTAATATAGTCCCATACATTATTACACTATACCCCCACCCCCGCCCCCACCCCCCGCCTCTCCCTCTCTTACAGTTACCAAATGCTTTGTTCAAAGTACAAAAGATGTCTCTAAAAAGACACCCTCTATTTTACATCAAATATTTAATTCAATTTAATCTCTCTTCTCACTCTCTTTATGAAAATTTGAGTTATTTAGATTTAATTTATTAAATTTATCAAGTTTAAAATAATATTTGATTAAAATTTATTTATATCAAGTTCAATACGTTCTCAAATTGACATATGAACAAAAAATTATAATTTAAAAAAGCTCGAATAATATATCAAACTGTAAAGTTTAATTAATATTTAAATTATTTATATTTTGAATTTAATTTTTAATTAAGAATCAAATCCTTTTATTTTTTGGTAATAGAAAAGCAAATACTATAGGGATCATCAACTCATGAGAGACAAAAGCGAATAGGGGACCATTTTCTTTTCTTTTCTTTCCTTTCCTTTCCCCCAAAGTATCTCTCTTCCCAAATCAGTTCAAACAATAATACCACGGCCTCCCTCCCTCCCTCCCTCCCTCCCTCCCTCCCTCTTACTAATAAAATACTCAACTTTATTTATTTATTTTCTTAACTTAATTTGACCTGACCTGACCGGAAGTACTCCACTTCCCCTCTATATAAATCTTACCGTTGTCTCCTATTAGTTGTACATTCGAAAGAAGCACTTCAAGCGTCAATAATTAATTTTTTTAATGATGTACTTTGCCCCCCCCCCCTCTGAAATTATCCTGATTCCGCCACTGTTCACGGGTACCCTAGAAGTGTACCACTATAGGGTGCAAGCATATCAAAATCCTAGTTTTATTTTTAGTTATTATGTTTCCTGTCTTCGTCAACACATAAATAAATTAGGAAAATATCAATGCAATAAAAAAACATTTTGTAATAATAAATATAACATAATATCACCATCACTAAATCTATGATGTACAAAAATTAATGCTTAATGTATTATACTGTGGCGTTACTGTGCAATAAATTAATGCATCCTTGGGTGTTACGAGTGATAAATTTGGGCACTTTTGCACTATATCACTATAGGACGCAAATATATCAAAACCCTATTTTTAATTATTATAATTTTCTGTCTTCATCGTGACATAAATAAATTAAGAAAATGTCAACGCAACAAAAAAAATCTATTTTATAATAATAAATATATCATATTTAAATGTGCAATACCAATATCACAAAATCTATAGTGTACAGAAATTTATGTATTAATGTATTATATCGTGAGGTTACCGTGTAATAAATTAATGCATTCTTGGATGTTTCGAGTATATCAAAATCTTATTTTTAATTATTAAGGTTAACTAGCCCATGATACCATACGTGCAAAGCACGTGTTTTGCTATAAATTTATCGTATTTATATATATTTTTTGTATTATACTATATTAATATATTAATGTAATAATAATAGGTTAATATTGTGTACGATGTTTTTTATGAAATAATTTATTTAGCTGTCTTTAGTTTCAAGTCATTGATTGTAACAATTGTTATTGTTAATTGTATGTATGGTTTCAATACACATAGTACGTAATTTGGTTTATAAATTAATGGGCCAACTTATATTAATTAGAATCATTTGGATTGGTTAACTAATTTAAATTCTTTGGGTTGATTGAAGTTTGAACCCATGTTTTTCAATAGAAAAACAAGTCCAAATCAGTTAACTATTTTGACCCATTTTTATTTTTTTCAGTTAGCTTTGCCTACTTGATTTCTGCATCCAAATGTGATACCTTGAAGCTCAAAAGGGCCCTGCTTGCTTTGTACCATCCGGGGAATTACTACTTTGATTCGACGGATTTTATACTTATTTTATGTTCAATTAAAAAAGTTGTTAATTTAAAAATAATTATATAATAATAAAATTATTATGACATTATGTCATTATATACCAAGATCAATAAAAATATTACTCCATCCGTTCTAAAATTAGAAATACATTTTAAACTTTTTTTGAGTCAATTCGCAAAATTCTAAAATTCAAAATTGATATGAAATTATTTAGTTTTAAAACAAACAAATATAACAATTGTAAACAAACTATAAAATACTACTCCCTCCACCCCTTAATATAAGTCATTTTAGAGAAGTGTTTTTGTCCCTTAATATAAGTCGTTTGAGGATTTCAAGTAAGTATTAATTGCTTATTTTCAAATATTATCCCCAAGTATTAAATATAACTTTGGTTCTCTCACTATTTTTTGCCTAATAAATAACACTCGCTTTTTTCAATACAAGTACAATAAAGATTACAATTGATATTATATTTAATGTTATACAATCATTTCCTTAATAATTGTGCACAACTCTAAAATAACTTGTATTAAGGGACAAAGAGAGTATTAATTATCATTTTGTTGTTTCCAAAACATGAACAAAACTATATCAATTTGGATTTTTAGGATTTCGCGAATTGATTTTAAAAAGTTAAAATATATTTCTAATTTTTGAACGAAAAAAAATACAAATTAAACTCTTTTTAAGAATACAAGGTAGAATGCAACTATAAAAATGTTTATACATAATATTTGGTAATTCAAGAAAAGAAAAGAGAAAAGAAAATGTTATTTTGTGACGAATAGACTTTTCTAAATAAATGTGTTTTTCTAAGTATGTTTCATACATATGCTAAAACTGGTGCTAGGTCACTTATACTCTTCTACATTAATCACGTGTTAGGTATTTTTCTTGTAATTGACGTTGATGACTTTCTAAATTTGGATTAATTAATTTTCATGTTTAATTGGTGCATGAGTTTGAAAAAAGGTTAATTTTGTCCAACATAAAACTTAGAAGCAACACAAGTAATTATATTTGAGAGAGAGAGAGAGTATAAAATTTTTAGAGAGAAGTTAAAAGGAAGATAAGAAAAAATCAATATATTAAGTAATTTATTTAATTGAACCATAATAATGGTAAGCTTAAACTTTGAAATATGGGTTGACCTATATTTGACCAATAATTATATGATCCAACCCACACAACCCTATTAAAAATAGATAATGTTGCTTTAACTCTTAAATGAAACAATAACTAAATTTTGTAAATTAAAACCAACTCATAACTATATTTTGTCAAACCTAAGTTTCAGTATTATGGGTTGAGTATCACGTGCTTTTGGTTCAGAGGTATTTTATGACATTTGGAACCTCTTTCATTTGTGTATATATAATAACGTGTAGCCTAATTAGGGGTAAGACTTGGCAAATTCCCTTTTCTCTCTTCTTGCTATAGTTATTAAAAGTTGCAACTACAACATTAGATTGTGTATGTTGATGGCTCTTGTTGAAAATTAATTTTTTAGGCATGCTACTTGGCAATTGTACCGTTACCATTGATTTCCTCCCCTTTTTATTTCCTTTTTTCTCCATAAGAGAAAAATGTTGGGGGAAAATCGGGGAGAAAAATTAAAAGTAATAAAGTACAAAAACGATAATATATTAAAACAATAAAATGATCAAATTGGGAAGATGAATGTTAGCCAAAAGTTAGTGAACGCCATAATTATAATAAAATTAATTTATACATCTATTCAGTTTTTGAACACGAGCTAGAATGCCAAAATACTAGCCGCCAGTAATATATGTATTTGAGAAACATACTAATTCATTTTGTTATCATTTGGTAATATTAATATTCTCTTTATTGCACAAGGATCTGCAACAACTATTTTTAAATATGTAATCTATGCATTGCTTGCGCTCACACCATATAAGATACATGAAATCTAATTTGTCACAAAAACTTAAACTATTAGGTCTTGTTCCCATTCATGTAATATTAATTTTTCACTCTTTCATTATTTATCCGATATGGATAACTACAACTTACTTATGATATCCTAACAATCTCTCCTTCACTAGTTAGTTCATCATATCAAGAGCTCATCCTCAATTAAACACTTCTCTGATGAGAGTCTCCTTCGTTACAAGTGAGTCAATCACATCGAGAGCTCTCATTCACTTCAATACTTCTCTGGTGAGAGCCTATTTTGTCGCTCCTGTAACGACCGAGAAAATTAAATTATTATGTGAATTAATTTTTTTTTTATTATATTGAATATATGAGATTATATGTTTATTAAACTGAGTAAGATGTTCAAGGGTCGTTCTATGAATGTGGTTAGGATTCTGGCTGTGAGCTAGAATTAAATGGAATGAATTTCCAAGATAAAAATAAAAGTTTTTCGAGAAATTTTCGTAAAATCATTATTCATCCATTTCTGCTCGGGAATTATTTTTGAATTTCTGAGAAACGCGTAATGTTAGAATTCTGAGACGAGATATATTATCCAATAATAATTAAGTTATGGCAAACAAAGTTTTCGCCTGACTTAAAACCTAAGGGTTAGGGAAAGTGAATTTATAAGAAAAGAAAAGATTAAGTATAATAAGAAAAATTATTATATGTGAAGAATACGAGTATAATACTAGGTATTATACGAGTATAATACTAGGTATTATACGAGTATAATACGACGTAAAATACGAATATCATACGAAGTATATACGAGGAGAATACGAGAATTATACGGTGAGAATATGTAAAGTCAAAGTCTTGGTCAACGGAAGTCAAGATTGGCTGTTTAACCATTGGACTTGGACATTTTCAAGCCCAATTGAATTAAGAGGTTGGCCCAATGATAAATTATATCAAGGCCCAAGTAATATTTAATTCAAGCCCAAAGTTAGGATCGAATTTGAATAAAACCTAAGCTCGAACCAAGAACCGAACCCGTGGGTCGAATCGATGGATCAACGAGTGGGTAAAACCCATGGGGCAACCCATGTGGGCCCCCCATAGGGAGTTATAGCCGGCCAAAAGGCCTTGGCTTCTTGGAGAAGCCAAGGTAAGGAGGTGCAATAGTAAGGAGGTTTGGTCTTTTGACCAAATTGCCCTTACTTTGCATTTCCTATATAATCAAGCCTAATTATTCATTTGTTTGTTTACAAACATAGAGCAACACATATATTGAGAGAGAAAAGAGAGATTACAAGTAATTAAGGAGAAAGAAGCTAGCTAATCAAGCCTTAAGTCAAGAACGCAAAGGTAAAAATACGTAAACCCTAACCTTCGATTCTTTTCTATTTAAATTTTAATAGAGAAGTGTTAATTGGTGGAGCATTTCTCTTCCGGAGTAATAAGGATGGCTATTAGTGAACTAAAACGTTAATAAACCTTGAATAAGTGAAATCATAATCGAATGATTAAGCACTAAATACAGAACTCATAAAACTTAGAGCTTGTTGTTGATGGACAAATTGAAAACCATCGTGTATAAGTTAGGTGAAAATTGCTTGGTTAGGACGTAGATGAATGACCAATGGATTAATTCCATTTAGAACTGAGTAAAAATCTCGTATAACGAAGTTATTGCAAATTTTTCAATAAAAGTCGTTAACCATTAAAATCGTAGTCAACTAGGGTTTTCGGTGATAATGTAATGTTAATAACGAACCTAGAAGGCTAGGGTTTTGTGAACAAATTCAAGAATGCAAAATTTAAGAGTCGTAGGCTCGAGAACGGGAGAATTCGGACGTAAAACGAATAAGAAACGAATGAACGAGCGAATAACGCTCAAGAACGTTAAAACTATGCGTGGTGGGATTTTTAGACCAATTAAACACTTAATTAGCAAGTTCAGAAATCGAGTTGGTCTAAGGTGGGTTGTAGAGGGAAATCTAAGCTTTCTAACGCATCCGAAATGGACTCATTCTGATAATCTAAGCAAAAGATATGACATCGCAAAGTTGTATGTCAAAATGAAAAGAAAAAAATTTCAAGGATAGCACTTGGGTGCGGTTGCGCGGCCAAGTGGCGCAGACGCATGGGGTGGCAGGGATTAAGGCTCGGGCGGGCTGGTGCTGTCCAAGTGGCGCAGAAAGAGCGCGCACGTGGGCGGCGCGTGGCAGGGGTGTTAGGGCTTGACTTCTGACATTCGACATCCAAAATTAAAATGAACGTAACTTGGTCATACGAACTCCGAATTGGATGATTCAAGATGATTCGAAAAGCTAAGGAGAAGACCTATCATTGTAGATTGTTAGGTTTAAGATTTGATATAAATATCATAATCAAAAATGAACCTTTATAAGAGGGAATGTTGAACTAAATGCAGTGGCAGAACCAGAACGTTTTTAGAGGGGGGGTCAAAATACATTAGTAAAAAAAATTATTTATTAATGCTTGGAGTGCTTCTTTCGGCAGTACTACTGAGAGGAGGCAACTGTATCACGCGACTCTACATAGTTTGAAAACGTCTCAAAATTTGTTCGTTTTTAATTGTTGAAAAAATATCCTTCTCAATATAAACTATCAGACTGTCATTCATCCACTCGTCTCCCGTTTTATTACGCAAGTCAGTCTTAATAATTTTTATCTCAGAGAATACTCTTTTAACAGAAGCAGCCGCAACTGGTAAAATCAAAGCCAACTCGATCAATGGATATACCAATGTAAAAGTCATATTTCTTCTTGTTATTTCACTTTAGCAAGAACTAGAAAGCATCTGATCATACTAGAAAGGAAAAAAGAAAGAGAGAAAAAATAAGGAAAAGAAAATTACCTGCATCAAATACGAGTTCGGGATCTAGAGCAGCTCTAGGATTTACATGGCCACTCCCATAATCAAAAGGTGTAGCTGGGACCAGTGTCATGGTTTCAGATCCAGAATATTGTTGGGCTTGAAGAGGCCTCTCCGCTCTGTCAAGCTTAGTCGATGTCGTCATCAAGGCTTGTTTGATGGCAGCAAGACTCCAGTGAGGGTGCTTCTGCTTTACGAGAGTAGCAATCCCTGCTATATGTGGCGCAACCATGCTAGTTTCAGATATCATAGCAAAGCCTTCACCTGCTCCAAGCATAAAGGTCTTCAGATTCCAGGGTCCCTAATTCCGCCTCTGACTAAATGAATGTCAACGAACTTAACATATGAACAAAGTTTGATAAAAGGAAAGTGTATTCGTATATGATGAACATATAAGGATAAATGACTTGAACATTTAACTTAATGAATGTAAAACTTATGTAATTGCAATACGGGGCCCTATGTCGGTAATCTGGGGGAAACTGTATTCGAATTAAAAGACCGATTAAAGTTATAGTTATCTGTGTACTTAAACAATGAACAACGAATGATGGTTTATGACGTTAGATGTTATTAAGCCGGGATGAATGTTAGATAGCTTAACGAATGTTATTAATGAAATAAATTTGATTAAGCTGTAGAAGAGAAAGAAGTTGGTATAAACAATGTGTGTAGATTGTTTGGTAGCTAATTGGTGTGCTATGTGAATATATCATGTAGAACCTATAAAGACCAAGAAAAGAGAGTTTAACATAGAAGACGCTTGAAGGCAAGTTCTTATAACTTTTGTCTATCCTTCGTGTTAGCCAAGTTTTGTGATTCATGTTATGTGATGAATGAATTATTTACGAAAGAGTCGATGCCAATCTTAACTCGGCTAGATGAAGGTTATAATGTTTTGTTAGGTTATTTTCAAATCTTTCAATACATTATTATTGTTAATGTTATCCTATGCCAATTGCTTTGGTATGGATTCAAAGGTAAGCCCGAGTATGAATAAACAAAGGTATTTTACGTCGTTTATCGACGGGCACGTGAGTTTGCCAAAACTTAAACGTAAACACATTTAACGGAGTAGTGTTGATCAACATAGAGTACTATAGGCTGATCACCTAGAAGTGCTCGTAAGTTATACCTGATGTACAGTCTTAGTGCCGGGATATCCTTTTCATGAATGAAAATAAATGAGAATGTTCATGGTCTTTGACCAACTCAGAATTCTTAAGTGACTATATGTACTTTGGAATTGTTTTAAAAGAATGGAAAGTGCTATTTCGATTATTCATAATGCTTCATAATTATTTGTTCAGTTATAGAAGATAAATCATATGATTCTTGATTTTGTGGTTGCGTTATATATTTTTAGACTTGCTGAGCTAGTTATGCTCACTTCTTGCTTGAATTATATGATTGCAGCTAAGAGCAAACGGACCGAAGGATCCGATAAAGATAAGGGCAAATCCAAAATGGATAAATAGTTATCCTGTAATAGAATAGTATATTTTGTATGAACTTATACTATGAAGACGAATGATGTAATGGTTATCAAGAACCTGAGAAGGATTTATTATTATCATTAATAATAATATTATTATTGTAATAAGAATTTAGTAAATATGTTCATTTTGATGTAGTTTTGGTTGAATGAATGTATAGTTAGTAGCACCATGTAACACCATATCCGTGGGTTGAAAGTACCCGGATTTGGGGGCGTCACAGCTCCAATAATAGTTGTTGGGGGAAATCGTTGAGTCCGCGCTTAGCTTGTGCATACACATGGTACTAACATACATATTTGGAACCCAACTTGACAAAAGCTTAAGTCATTGGGTTTTGAGCCAATTCATATATATTAATCATTCAGTCTTTTATTATTTATCCGATTCGGAACTCTCCAACAAATGATATCCTAACAAAAAATTGGACGCAATTGACATGAAGACAATTCATTGGTAAACTAAATGCATCTCTTTATTTATGGTATTGAAGTGATTAATTAAATTGTGGTTATCTGACATAGGAATTGATGTGGGTAAAATAACTCACTAAAGAGGAATTGTCACATCTTACTTCAAAATCCTATTAATAAAGTGTATTATAATAATTTCACTCACGGATTATTCTTGGGCTATGTTTGCTTTTAAGGATTACATTTGAGATATGACTATTAATTACAAGTGTCTTGTTTGTTTTTAAATTTAAACTTGGGACTATTAGTCCAGAAATTATAAAATAGCTTAATATAGGAGATTATTTAATACCATGTTCAACCAGATATTATAATCCCCACCATTGGGACTAAATTTTTTAAACAAAATTATCATCAATATTTTTCTAAAATGACAATAATATCCTATTATATCCAATAAGCTTATTATTGGTAAACAATTTATTATTGGTAAACAACTTCTTATTGGTAAACTGTTTATTATTGGTAAATAACTTATTGATAAACAACTTATTATTTAAACAACTTATTGGTAAACAACTTATTGTTGGTAACTAACTTATTATTTAAACAACTTATTGATAAATTACTTATTATTGGTAAACAATTTATTATTGATAAACAGCTTATTGGTAAATAACTTATTATTTAAACAACTTATTATTTAAACAGTATATTGGTAAAAAACTTATTATTTGTAAATAGCTTATTATTTGAAGACCTTATTTGTGACAACCCGAGAAATCGGATAGTCTTGTAAATTAAGTTTAAAGAATGATTATTAAATAAAATAAGTTTTTATTGATAATATTATATGTTATGTGTTTAAAGGTCTTATTTTGACATAGAATGTGACTATGTGTTAGAATTTACGAGTTTCAGATTCGTTTAAGGAAATAATTTTTTCCCGAGAAAAGGATGTAAAAATACTATTCAATCGAAAACACTTTTGCGATTTTTCAATTTTTCAAAGAACGAGTAAATGTTGATATGATAAAGAAAGACGGAATATCCAATAAAAATTGGAGAATGATAAATGCAGTTTTTGACTTGTGTAATGAATTTTGTAAGTTAATTAAATATAATACGAATTATTATACAAGAAAAATACGAGAAAGATACGAGTATAATACGAATTATTATACGAGTATAATACGAAGAATAATACGAAGTATAATACGACGTATAATATAAAAATAATATGATTATAATACGAGAATTATACGATAAGAATACGAGAAGTCAAAGTTAACAAAAGTCAACCAAAGTCAAGGTGGACTATTTAGCTATTGGATTTTGACTTTGAGAAGCCCAATAGGAAGTGTTAGGAGGCCCAATGATAAATTAAATCAAGTCTCAAATGTATGTTAATTCAAGCCCAAAGAATGACCCAAATTAAATTTGAACCAAGCCCAAACCCAAGGTCCAACAAGATGGGTCAACCATGGGTCATGGGTGAGTTAAAAGAAGATGGGGCAACCCATGTGGGGCCCCTTTAGGGACCAAAAATTGGGCCATCCCAAGATTCCTTGGGAAGCTTGGTCAAATATCAAGAGTAAGGAGGTGGCATTTAATGCCATTTTACACAAAAGTCTTGGTTGAGTTAGTTTAACTCAACCATTGTTAAAGTGTGGAGGTTGATGATGGGGTGGTTTGTAAGATGAGCAAACTTAAAGGTGTTGACCATTCAAGACTCAAATTAAAGTGACCAACTCATAAGCTATTGTAAAGTTGTCTTAATGACCCTTTAGCCCTAAGTCTTACTTTTTTATAAAAGCTAAGACATTTTACTTTTCAAGTGTTAGTTTATTTCAACCAACACATTCAAGAGCAAAGTTCTTATATTCGAGAGAGAAGTGAGATCAAATTCAATTAATCAAAAAGAAGGAAGAGCTAAGTAAATTCGTCAACCAACCAAGAACTCAAAAGGTATTAACTAGAACCTTAATTCTTCATCGTTTTCAAGTTGTAGATTTGTTAGGAAGTGTTTTATTGGTGGTTGGTGAAAGATTCATTGGAATCATATATATTCCGATGGAATAAGGAAGAATTAGTGGATTTAAAACACTGATAATCGCATGATAAGTGAAATCGTAATCGTTAATAATGAACTAAACGAAGAACGTACGAAAACTAAGAGCTTGTTGTTGATGGACAAGTTTAAAACCATCGTATATATGTTAGTTTTAATGTCTGAGTGGAAAATATTAGAATTGCATGAGTTAGGAAAATGTTCCGATTGGAATGGAGTAAAAATATGCTATAATGAAGTTATGGCGAAAATTTTAGTAAAAAACGTTAACCGTTGAAATCATAGTTCGTTATGATTTTCGGACGAATATGGAATGTTAGATAATGAACCTGAATAATTAGGTTTTCATAAAAATGTTAGAGAATATGAAAAATATGAGCCATAGGCTCGAGAACAAATTCATTCGGGTATCGGGTGAGTAAGTTACGGACGAACGAACGATAAACGTTAAAAAAACGTAAATTGAAAGACGAAGGAATTTTGAGCTGACGAATAGGTTTGTTAACGAATTCAGAAAATTATTTTGTTCTGGGGAAATCAAAATATGTAAGATGAGCAAGAATTTGGCTCAGGAATGGACTCATGTCGAGTTGAAATGATGAAGTTACGAGTTAGCAAAGTTAGCATCAGAATCATTGCATGAAAACTGTAAAATTTTCTGAGTTTTAAGCCTGGCTCCAGCCAAATCTTGGAACCTAGCACCGCATCATCGGTTCAGAAGATTGTCTCCTTTTAGTGGGCGCCGCAGTGCTTGTTTTGTACTAGATCCGGGTGCTACAGTGCCGAATTAGGGCAAGTCATATAGAAGAGCTTTTGGTGGCTCAGAACTTGGGGAAAGTATACAGAGCGATTATGAACGTAAATTTCACGTAACGTAACACTTTAAGGAGGGATTAAAACCTTAAGTAAAGGTTAAATGGAAGTTTAAAGATAGAAAATGTAAGTGTTAAACACTTAAGCCAATAAAGATGTTTAGTGTATGCGTAAGATGAACGTGCTTAACATACACACGAGTGTATGGTTTCGATGTAGAGTAACAATGTTCGATAAAGGAAGTGTAAACGTCGAGAAACCTAGTTAATTGTAATAACATGTAAAGTGTTCCAAATTAAATGAAACGGACATTATAAGATATGAGATAGAGTTAATGTAAAACCATCGTAGAGGATGATTATAAGAGTTGAGACATCTTCTAATGTCGTAACGCCGAAAGACGATTATAAAAGTTTGGTTGTGTAAAGTTATACAACGCGAAATATTAGAAAATAAAGTTAATTTAAACCAATATGTAAGTTAAATTTATGACTAATTGGTATATGTTATCCTTATGTGATATGTAAGAACCCGAATTTTCAGATATTATTAATTAAGGATTTAATAAATAAAATTCTTAAGGTATGAGATGGATTCGAATAAGAATATATATGTGTGATACGAGGTATGTAGTATTGTGTTACATAGGGTAATATGAACTATGTAATATGTGATTTTGTGATTTATAAATATATTATTAATATATATTTATTATTTATTATAGAGATGAATTAGCAAGAAGATGGATAAGATTTATCTATTCGGTATTAAATAATTTATATAATTATTTATCATAGTAAGATTGGTGACATTAAATATATTTGATAATCACCATCTTCTGGAGTATATGTATGTTGTTGAAGAGAGAGAGAATAGAACCAATATATCTTTAGATAAACATTGGTTAGTGAATTACTAGTTGATTTAATATACCACGTGAAGTGAACATTAACGGAATATACATATGTGTTATATATATATATCTTGAATTATGTGGAAGGAATTAGATATATATATGAGAACCTTATAGGGGAATAGAGTTTGAACTTATAATTTAAACTTTGAATCATTTGAAGGAGGTAATAAAATATGTTGGTTAACCGATGTAGCAAGATAGCACATTAAAAAGCATGTTCAAGTATTTAAGAATTGAGATTATGGTTCTGCTATAGCAGAACTTGTCTGCCTATGAACTTGAGGTGGCGCAGCTGCGCCACTTCCAAGCTTATGACCAGCGCAGCTGCGCCGGTCTGTAGAAAATTCTGAGAGTTGTGTAATCTGAACTTGGGAATATGTATATTAGTAATTAAAATGTGGGTCATGAATGGGTTAAGTTAGCAAAGCATGATTTGAATGAGAAATTAATTAACTCGGAATAAATATTGGTTAATTAAGTGATATTATGGAATATTATATTATAAAACCTTGTGTGGCAGTGGTGAGATAGTAATTTGAATAAATAAGTTAATTCACTCAAATAAAATGGTGAATTAAGGATTATGTGTTGTATAAAGAAAAAGAAAGAGATATGATTTTCCTAATAAAGGGTATTAAAATAATTTCTAATATTGAATTATTTTAATAAAAGGAGGAAATGTTATTTTTGAATAATAATATTACCTTATATGTTTTTGTATGAGGTGTGTTTGATTAATATGGTAAATATATTAAAACGTATTTGCTATATGTAATTAAATTGATGGAAACGATTTATTATAATAGAAAATAAACTTATTATCTATTTTCTATATATAATATATGTACATGTGTCGTACATATAGTTATTTGATATTATATTAAAAATAATATCATGAGACAATAAGTAAATTATTTTCTAATGACGAATGTGCTTATTTGGAGAAAACATAATATTTATGTTATGGCAAAATACATAATTTCTAATGTATTTTTCAAGGGAGTTTAATTAATGAAAGGAAACTAAGTTATTTTAATATATTAAATAACTTAAGTTATTATTTGATCGTGAATATTATTATTGGAATAATTAATAAAGTATATATTAATTATTATAAGCGTAAAGGTTATACTTATTATAAGTATAATTAATTGAAGTAGTTTAGCATTTTAATAGCTTGAGTTATTATATTTCCGTAAAGGTTATATATAATATTTGAATATTCGATTTGTGAAATATTTATATGTGGACCTTGGATTTAATAGTTCTAATTTAATTGAACAGGTTATAAGTAGTAATGTGGTGAGAAATGAGTAAGTGATGAGAATAATGATAAGCTTAAGATTGAGCTTGTGAGAGATGCCTTGTGTGGCACAATAATAGATTCATTAATGAATTGACTAATTTAATGATGGAGGAATTATTAATTAAACAATTAATCTAAATTAATTGTTAATTGTTATTATGATAATATGTTAAATTATTATGGCTAGTGATAGTATAATAATAAGGAAATCGATTATAAGTATAATTGGATTTGTGATGAGATAAATTGTCTTCTAATATTAATTATTGTTATGAACAATATACTATTATCAAGTAATTATTTGATAATATGATAATTAATGAGTAAATGATTTATAAATATAAAAAGATTTATATTTATTTAACGTGATAATAAATCATATAAAGTGTTAATCAATTAGCGTGGGAATTATAATTCCATGGATTAATGAGAAATGGATTAATTAATATTATTATTAATTAATTGATAAGATAAGTAATTTATTAATTTCTATGTGCAACCATGCGATATTAAAGTATAACGTATGATAGTTAACTATATGTTATGCGAAGTATAAAGTGCAATGCGACTATGCTATATATGAATATAAACTATATAGTAAAGTTATTGAGTTGTAATAGGTACATGAAATGTGGGTTTGACAATGTGTATATTAAGTATACAATAAAATAATATATCATAAATATATGATAAACAGTTATTGAATTTACTAATAGAGGAGACAATACACTGTGATGATACCCGATAGAATTATATCCGGTAGGATGAAATGTACATGAATTTATATGTGCAAGTTAAAATTTAATACATGATAGTTTTATTGAGACTACATTGTGACACATTAATTTATAACTTAAGTTATATGAAATGAATGTGTACAACTTAAATGTATATGTAATGTGTATATATAAACCAAGTGTTGTATTACATGTTCCAAGTTGCTGAGATTTATTTGGTTGCCCCAATATTAGAGTTACTCCTCTTCTTCTCCTTCACGTGAACACCACATGGCTACTCTCTATAGCCTCAAACTCAGCAAACTTAGGCTAGCAATGATCATGGGGGGAGTGGAGATCATGATGAGATTTACCAACTCTCACCTACCATTCCTTAACCATTATACAATCTTGCTATACATTGGTTTGATTTGGGAGATTTTGCATTTGTCTGGGTATTGATTTGGTTATAAATATGAAGCTCTCCTTCTTCATGTTTTGATTGCTGAGATTTTTGCTTAAGTGATATTGAGAGCATATTAAAGTAAGAATGCATTAGTAATATAGCAACATTTTGAGTTGAAGATTTCAGCAAGCTTGATACACATTAGCAGAGGTATAACACCTCATGTTCTTCAATTCATGTTTTCTGCAATTTCTAAGATTTCTAATTTCTTGATTCTTGAATTAAGCATAAATTTATTGATAACTTGATTGGAGTATGATTATTAGTTGCTATGCTAGCTTATAATCATGATAGAACTGTAATGTAGTAGCTTAGAATGATAATCTTTGCGAAATTCTGAGTTTGGCTTGAGGTACTGCCGAAGCAGAAGCTGCTCTGTTTCTGGCCGACCAACTGCGCAGCTGCGCCAGTTTTGTACTGGCCAGCAGCGCAGCTGCGCCGGTACCAGACTTGAGTTGGGCAAGGCCCTGCGCAGCTGCGCCAGTTTTGAACTGGGGCTCTGCGCAGCTGCGCCGGGACCAGTTTCTGGGTTTTGTTTTCTGTTGCAGGTTCTGTTATATGCTAGCATAAGTTATATAATTAGAACAAGCATGTGGACATAGATAACATACATATATGATTACCTTGATATGAAATGAGCATGTGTAACGATATTAGTACACACGATTGAAGAAAAACTTATAGTTTTGAAATGAAACTTATAGTTTCGATTGTGAACTTGGACACATATGTAATATGTATATAATCTGATATTTTAAACATGATAGTATGGTTTATATTGACATGAAATGCATGCTTAAAGTATTAACCGTACACTAGTATTAGAAGTTAAGATAATTTTCGAAATGATAAACTTAAGACTTTCGAAAACGAACTTAACCAAGACTAATGTCTTTTAGATTCTGACCATTTGAGAATATTTATGAGGTTTAAATATGAGTTTCTAGTGTATATGAAATACATATAGATGCCATGCATGTATTATGATTCCTTGTTGACTTAGTGTGATTTCCAATGAAAAGCTAAGGACATCAATTACCATATGAATTATGTTGTGATCATGCAAGCATATGCATTAGGATGTCATTATGCCTATAGACATGTTGACATGAGCATCATTTGATGGAGCATGGATATCACCTATGCCAACGTATTCAAGAAATAAAATTCTAAAGCATAAACTATGTGATTAACATATACATGTGTGATGAACGCACGAGCATGTATACTTAGTATTGTTTAGCCTCGTGGTGTGTTGATATGACTTTAGTAATGGACCATTAGTAACGTGGGCTTGATTTATTTAAAGTTTATCGGCATATGGCCTTAATTGGATTAGGATGAGCATCCTAGGTTTCGAACTTGAAATTATAACCATAGAGCATACGTATTGATTAATATCAGTAACTTGAATGATATTGATTGAATTCGGGTTGTCCAAGCAGCATGAAATGTCATTTCTGGTTTGACCAGTGAGTGGCGCAGCTGCGCCACTCTTAAAGGCCAATACCTGCGCAGCTGCGCCATCCTGTTTTCAGGATTTATGCAGTCTGTTTGTTCTTGATTTTGTAGTAGACTTGTATTATTACTTAAACTGCAAATCATGGTCTGACCCCTACTGGTTTATGACTATATGATGAACATAGTAGCCTTGCATGACTAGTTAAGTATGACAAGGGTTTTGAAAAGTGAAACAAGGTTCTAAGAAACAAGTTAGACAACAATGTAACCTTTATTATTACATTGATAATGTATGGAAGTGTATAACTGATGGGTGTGATCTCTATGATTAATATAACTGTGTAGGATTACACAAAGTGCAGAGATTCTTAAGCAGTTAAGTCGTAGTTGTTAAACTACGAATCAGGCAAGTCTTTCAGTTCCTATTTGATATATGAATTCAATAACTGTTAGTTGAATTATATTATGCTGTGATAATGTGAACTTATATATGAACTGTATATGAGATATAAATGAGATTGAAAGTTGATCTTTGATGATATACTTGTTATGTGAAAATTAACATGCGTAGTAAATATAAATTATTTATAAATGCATGAACTGAGTATAATGTTGTATGCTATGTGATGCATGAAAACTGTTAGAATTGCTGAGCTGTCAAGCTCACTCTTGCAAATAACCACTTTTGCAGGTTAAGGACTTACGATAAAGACTTCGTGCTTCTTGATTGATAAAGATAAATAGTATCACAATGGAGAATACTGATTAGATTATTACTCGAACCATGTCTAGGTTCTAGTAGTTGTACTTGATATTTGTTTACGAGGTTTAATGCTTGTCGTACTATAAAGATGTATTAGATAATACATAGAGGATATCGAGTTGAGTTGTAAACCTTCATACGATAGTTCTAATAGAATGAATCATAGTATATAGTTGATTCAAGGATTGTATTTGATTCAAAGTTATGAAATCAATAAAAAGATTTTATTTAAGGAGGATTGAAAAGTTTAAATTATTCCGTATTTTAGTAATATCGAATATGATGTAAAGACGAGATCTTGGATATGAATAGAATTTATATTCTAAATTGTAATAAACAAAGTTGTATTCTTTTACTAATGATTAAAAGATATAATAATTTGGCGATAATAGTATCGTGACTGCACCGAATTCGAGGTTTCGAAGGAACGTGGATTTGGGGGCGTCACAGGTTGGTATCAAAGCTGTAGGTTATAAATCTTAGGTAAGTATACCTTAGACTATAACCTGAGAGAGTGAAAGATAAAAATATATCTAAGCAAAGATTCAAAGAAGAATCTCGAAGTATCTAGAGAATGAGAAATCAGGAGTTTCCTAACTCCGGTAATAAAAATGTTAAGACGATGTCTATAATATGAATATGACAAAGATAATGAGAATAAACTCAGATGGAGTTTGGTTGATAATAGGGAAAGAACCCTAAGGTATAGTGATGATCACGACGCGATCAGATTGAACTATGAAATGATAGATAGTCTGTAATGACTAAGTATGTATAGCTTGATGCTATGAGAGAATGTACTATAAAAAGTACGAGATGAACTCATGAGGAGTTGTATGTGGTGAAACGTAGAAAGCTCGTAATGAGCAAGTGATAGAGTAAGATATAGTTAAGTGTTGGATTTCCATTGAGGACTCATGTGATGGCTTAGTTGTACAAACTTTTGTATGGGCAGAAGTTTTGTGCTTGCACTGAGTACGTCACATTGATAATCGTTGGAATGTTAGTGTCGCGGTATCATTATACATATGGTAGAAAGGTGATTCTTTCTCATATTTATTTTGATAGATAGAGATTTCTAAGATATAATTAGATAATATTAAGTTTAGGTGCGAGTTCTTAAGACTCATGTCTATGACAAGTTCGTGACTCATAATCGTATGGTGGGACCCCTCAGCGAATGGACGATTTTAGTTTGACTAGGATAAGTTCCTCAACCCATATGATTGTGGTAAGTTCCTGAACTTCCATGGTGTGGTAAGTTGGTGAACTGTACTGAGAATAGATATATTATATAAGAGTTTTGGAATAGTGAGCATTGATGGAGTAAGAGATTGGAGTTGATGGAGAAATTTGGATTTTTCTAAATCTTCTAGCTACGCTAGATTTTCAAAATTTATTGACTTCGTGCTAGTGTTTGCACTTTGGTTTTCTTGAGAAAAACATTGGGTCGGGTGACTAAACCAATGAGTTTTAAAAACAACACCGTTATTCGTATGTCTACGCTATTTGTTTCGGCTAAGACAAAAATGATTTGACAATCTTTCAAAATGTATTTTGACCATGTGCATCATTTGATATGATGTAGAATGGGAAACGATGGAGTCATCAATACAATCGAACTTAGTGTTGGTTGTGATCGAAAGATCGTCAGCCCACTATGGTATGATGTAATATGATAAAGTCATAAAATGGCGGAATCCTCAACGTACTATTAAGTTGGTGCGGCATCATGACGTCATAAAACGGTTTTTGGTTTTTCTTTCGAATTATGAAAAGTTGACTAAATTATTTTGATTGATGTCCGAATTGTTGATGAGAGTCTAAGCTATTTGATTCGGCTAGGCGACTGTTGGAAAGGGATTATAGAATTCAAGCATTCTTGTGTATTTATGCCAAACCGGATTGCTCTGGTGCGGATTTAGATGTTGAAAAGCTGAGGTGAACAACCCTATAAAGGGGACATGTTTTCGGGGACAATGGTTCCGAACGTAACGCATATAGTCGTTACAAAACACTACGTTGCGGCCCAACGTAGTGGTACAATAGGCTGGCCACCTAGAGTACGCGTGGAGGGTGTTTTCAGTCTTTGTGATTGATAAACACTCTGGTTTGCAGTGTGAAGAATTGTGTTGAAGCATTAGTAAACCTGGAGAAAAGTTCACGGTCTTGTGACCCCTCAGCATAAACTGGAATCTGAGTTATCCATACTACTTCCCGATTATTGAAAAATCACGGAAGATTCTTATCCTTTTAAAGGATGAATGTAGTAAGTAGAATGTTCCTTAGAAAGGAGAATGTGGTAGAATGCAAGTGAGCAAGTTATAATAAAACTTCTGAAAAGAGAATGAATAAAAATTATTCAAGAGAATATGTAATAATCGGAATAGCACCGAGTAGAGGAAGTTTCGGTGATTCCGAGGACGGAATCCTTATAAGGGGGAGAGGATGTAAGAACCCGAATTTTCAGATATTATTAATTAAGGATTTAATAAATAAAATTCTTAAGGTATGAGATGGATTCGAATAAGAATATATATGTGTGATACGAGGTATGTAGTATTGTGTTACATAGGGTAATATGAACTATGTAATATGTGATTTTGTGATTTATAAATATATTATTAATATATATTTATTATTTATTATAGAGATGAATTAGCAAGAAGATGGATAAGATTTATCTATTCGGTATTAAATAATTTATATAATTATTTATCATAGTAAGATTGGTGACATTAAATATATTTGATAATCACCATCTTCTGGAGTATATGTATGTTGTTGAAGAGAGAGAGAATAGAACCAATATATCTTTAGATAAACATTGGTTAGTGAATTACTAGTTGATTTTGTGACACCCCCAAATCCGGGTACTTCAATTTCCACGGGACTTGGTGTTCACTGTACAAATATCATCTATCTATCTACCCATAGTAAATGCAAACCATGAAATAAATAGAAATAATCCTCCCCTTATGGGGTTACAACATCTGAAAAGAAATACATCAATCCCAGGTCGTACTTAACCTTAAATATCAAATGCGGAAATATAAATAATTAAATAAGTTTTACACAACTTTAACATAAGTCTGAAACATAAACACATAAAATAAACAACAAGTCTTCATCACTTGTTGACTTTGCCCTTGCCTTTGCTAGTAGAAGGCTCGTCAGACCTTTCGTTCTTAACTGCAATGTTATTATTACGCAAGAGTGAGCACGGTTGCCCACAAGTATAATAATATGACAACAATATAATAACATGCGAGTGAATCAAGGACATCTGAATAAAGAAACTCAACTTTTGACTCGAGGATAAATAACAGGAATCAAAATATCATCTGAGGGTCATAAGACCTTGAACTATGTCCTAGGTTGTAAAGTGTTTATACTTAAAACCTTTAACAGTCATAAGACTATGGACTCTACTTCTCGTACTTAGGGGGATCAGCCCTTAGTACCATATTGTGCACAATATCTCAACGCTAAAGCGTAAATAATCCCCTTTTACAGGGTTGTTCATCTCAGTTTTGACATCAGAGTCCGCACCAAAGGAAGTTTGGTTTGGATAAGCTCAATAAGTATTTTGGAATTTAGAACGTTCATCAACTATGGACTAGTCGAATCAATAAGGGTTCACTAGTCCTATAAGGTTCAACAATAACATCGATATTCAACTTGAATAATAAATCTCAAGAGTATACAATCGAATAAGTATTGTATCACTGAATCATGCTTTTAAAAGAGTTACAATATGTAATATGAATTTCGAACTTGAACAATTAAAAACACGAGCTTACTCGATATAGAAACACAAGTCTAAGGCTTAATAAATGAATAAATTAGAATTTAAGGAACTTGCTAAATCAATAAGTTAGGGATAGGATACTTGCCTCTTGCACAAGCTACAATTATAATTCACGTTCTTTATTAAACCCTACACATCAATACGTTCACAATACAAATTAATCAATAACTCGATATACGTATCGAATCACACACATCGGTCTTGAGCACGTTATTGGACTATACAATTAACGATTCAAGTCATGTAATTAACTTATTAATTACTCACGTAATATAAGTTATTAACCTCTTATTATATGTTTAATCATGTCTTTATGTTCATTACATTAGGTTTTAAACCACCTCTTAGAACACACGAACACTTAGCAAAAAAAAAAATTTCAAATTTCTGCAAGGGGCGCGGCCGCGCGCCAGTTACCCTTGGGACCAGCGCGGTCGCGCGGCAACGCAGACCCAGATTTCCAGTTCGCGAATGACACACAGAGCAACCCAAATAAATCCAAATTAAACTAACGTAATGAATTTAAGGCTACCCATAAGATATAGAATTTACAGAAACATCATACCATGTTCTAAGCATGCTTTTAACACTTTAAATCACGGAATTACACAAATCACAACATTTAATTTCACTATTTTCAACATTTTATAAAGTTTTGAAAGAAAACAAGAATTCAACGTTACGGATTCGTTATAACACCGAATCCATTCGTTTAACTTCTATTTTGTTCGTTTAAATGTACACAATCACATTCAAGTGTTAATTTAAGTTAAATAAACGCATAAGGTGTGTAAATTTTGTACGTAAGGGCCATATGGGCCATATGTACAATTTTTACACTCTGTAACTTTTGAAAAATCAAATTAAGCATAACTACATGGATTTAATCGCACTAAATCATGCATACATGATATACAACATGTTATGATCATACAATAACACATATAAAATCATATCATACATTAATTATCAAATTAGTTATTCACAGAGAATCTAACATACGTTAATGGAAAACTTTAAGAACTTGAATTTAAAAACTTAGGAGAAGGAATTACCCTTGCTAGTTTGTGAAGATGATTCAAGGATGATGATATAAACTTTTCAAATTCTTCTTCTTCAATCTTTTCTCTCAAAATTCTCTCTGATTCTTTAAGTTTTATTTCCTCTGATATGAATATATAAATTGATATAGTATATATGTATATAAGTATAATACGTATAATATATAATGGGTGAGTGGTTGTCAGTTGGTCCCTTAGTGGGTTAACTGACCAACTCCCCTTAAGGCCTTGTTTGGCTAGCTTAAGGAATCCCTTCTCATTTATTTTAATTAATTTATTATAATATAGTTAATTAATGTCACACCCAATTAAATCAAATAATGCTATTTAAATCAATTAAATAAAATAGCATAAATCTACATTAAATCACATAGTCACATAATTAAAATTCTTATTTATTAATTATGTCTAATCATAAATCTCTAATTAATTAATAAATTAATTAGAATAACATTATGCTTATTAATTAATATATTAATCAAATAAGCTCAATTAAATACATACTTTGAATATAAAAATTCACCACATTAATTTAACTAATGTGACACATATAATTAAATTAATCTACCACAAATTCATCAATTAATTATTTAACTCAATAATTAAATCATCAAAAAATATTTATTTAATTCAATAAATATTCAAAATAAATTACAAAAATCTTGTTTGTCACATCTTTCCCCCCTTAAAAGGATTCTGTCCCCAGAATCACGGTTCAATTAAATTTCGTCCCGTTACATTCTCCCCCCCTTACAAAGATTCTGTCCCCAGAATCGCATAAACAAAAAAATTAAGTAAATAAATCTGGGTAATTCTTCATCATATGCTCTTCGAGTTCCCACGTAGCTTCTTCAGCATTGTGGTTCCTCCAAATTACCTTAACAGAAGGTATAATTTTATTTCTGAGGACTTGCTCTTTCCTGTCAACAATCTGAACAGGAATTTCTTCATAGGATAAGTCTTTCTCAAAATGTAGGGGTTCATATTCAATCACATGTTTGTAATCGGGTTTGTAGGGGCGTAAAACTGACACATGAAAGACGTTGTGGACATTCTCAAGCGCCGGAGGTAAGGCTACCTCATACGCAACTTCTCCAATCCTTCGCAGTACTTCAAAGGGTCCAATGAACCTTGGGCTCAATTTTCCCTTCTTACCGAATCTGATCTTCCCCTTCCAGGGAGAGACTTTCAAGAACACATAGCTACCCGATTCAAACTCAACGTTCTTACGGTGTGGATCGGCGTATTTCTTCTGCCTATCCTGAGCTGCTACCAGTCTTGTTCTGATCACTTTGACTATCTCTGCTGTCTGCTGTACCAGTTCTGGACCTAATAGTTGTCTCTCGCCAACTTCATCCCAGTATAGCGGGGTTCTGCATTTTCTTCCGTACAACGCTTCGTAAGGCGGCATGCCAATACTAGCGTGGTAACTGTTGTTGTAACCGAATTCCACAAGCGGTAGGTGATCATCCCAATTTCCTTTAAAATCCATGATGCATGCTCTCAACATATCTTCCAATGTCTGGATCGTTCTTTCACTCTGCCCATCTGTCTGAGGGTGATAAGCCGTACTCATTCTCAACTGTGTCCCCATGCATTCTTGTAGTCGCTTCCAGAAGTTCGATGTGAAACGCGGATCTCTGTCGGAAACAATTGACACCGGAACTCCGTGCCTCGAAACAATCTCTTTCACATATAGCCTTGCCAACTGGTCTAAGTTGAATCTGATTTTAATCGGAAGGAAGTGTGCGGATTTCGTCAGTCGGTCAACGATAACCCATACTGCGTCGTAGCCTTTCTGAGTCGTCGGAAGGCCAACCACGAAATCCATCGTAATGTGTTCCCATTTCCATTCTGGGATTTCCAGGGGTTGTAGCAAACCACTTGGTCTCTGATGTTCTGCTTTCACTTTCTGACAGGTTAGACACTTTGCAACACACTCAGCAACATCTCGTTTCAAATTCGGCCACCAGAAGTGCTGTCGAAGATCCTGGTACATCTTGGTACTACCGGGGTGAATTGAATACCGTGAGCTATGAGCCTCTCTCAAAATGTCATCCTTAATCTCTGGCACTGACGGTACCCGAACTCTATTCTCAAATCTCAGTAGTCCCTCACTGTCTATCTTGAATCTCGGTTCGGTTCCTTCAGATATCTTTTTCTTAACCTTCTCACATTCTTCGTCCTGAAGTTGAGCTTCCTTAACTTTATCCAATAGGGTTGTACCAGCTTGAATCTGAAACAACTTCTCGTCAATCTCCATCGAATACTTCACTTCCAATTTCAGCTTTTCCATTGCTGAAATTAGTTCCTCCTGAGTAGTCAACATCATCAATTTCTCCCGACCCTTTCTGCTTAAGGCGTCGGCAACCACATTAGCCTTACCCGGATGGTATAAGATTTCACAGTCATAGTCCTTAATTAACTCCAGCCACCTTCTCTGGCGCATATTCAAGTCCTTCTGTGTAAAGATATATTTCAGACTCTTGTGGTCTGTATATATTTCACACTTCTCCCCATAGAGATAGTGTCTCCAAATTTTTAAAGCAAATACCACGGCAGCTAACTCCAAGTCATGGGTCGGATACCCCTTCTCATAGTCTTTCAATTGTCGTGACGCATACGCAATGACCCTGCCGTTTTGCATAAGCACACAGCCAAGTCCTTTATGCGACGCATCACTATAAACCACAAAATTGCCTGTGTCGTCCGGAAGGGATAACACAGGTGCTGAACTCAACCTCCTCTTGAGCTCTTGGAAACTTTCCTCACACTTCTCTGTCCAAACGAATTTCACCGATTTTCTAGTCAAATTTGTCAGCGGAGTTGCGATCTTGGAAAAGTCCTGAATAAATCTTCTATAATAACCCGCCAATCCAAGAAAACTCCTCACTTCCGACGGTGTTTTCGGCAGATCCCAGTTCATCACAGCTTCGACTTTAGAGGGATCTACCGAAATTCCGTCCTTGTCGATCACATGTCCAAGAAATTGCACTCTTTCAATCCAGAATTCACATTTAGAAAATTTGGCGTACAACTTCTCTCTTCTCAACGCCTCTAATGTTAACTTCAGATGTTCTACATGTTCTTCCTTGGTCTTCGAGTATACCAAAATATCATCGATAAAGACCACCACGAATTTGTCCAAAAACGGCTTGAACACTCCATTCATTAAGCCCATGAATGCTGCAGGAGCATTCGTTAGACCAAATGACATTACCAAAAATTCGTAGTGACCATATCGAGTCCTAAATGCTGTCTTTGGAACATCCTCTGGCCTCACCTTCAGCTGATGATAGCCACTCCTCAAGTCTATCTTTGAAAAGTACCTTGCACCCTTCAATTGGTCGAACAGATCGTCGATCCTCGGTAATGGATATCTATTCTTAATTGTGACCTTATTCAGTTCTCTGTAGTCGATGCAAAGCCGCATCGTCCCGTCCTTCTTCTTCACAAATAACACCGGCGCTCCCCACGGCGATACGCTCGGTTGGATGTACTTCTTGTCCAGTAACTCTTGTAGTTGTACCATTAACTCTTTCATCTCTACCGGAGCCATCCGGTATGGTGCCTTCGATATTGGGGCCGTCCCTGGCGCCAAATCGATCACAAACTCAACCTCTCTGTCTGGCGGAAGTCCTGGCAGATCATCCGGAAATACGTCTAAGAAGTCCCTCACGACTGGTATATCTTCTAATTTCGAATTTTCTTTACGACTATCGACTATGTAGGCTAAATATCCTACACAGCCTTGTCTTAACAACTTCCTGGCCTGCATCATCGTCAGACAACTCGCTTGTCTAGGCGATTTACTGCCATAAAACACAACCTTTGACGGGGTCATAAGGTTGATACACTTCCTCTGGCAATCAATTACAGCCCCATAATTGACTAGCCAATCCATTCCCAGAATAACATCGAATTCCCCAAGTCTAATCGGGATAAGATTTACGTTCATAATGTTACCCTTAATATCTACTCTACAGTTCTTGTGTACATACTTAACAGGGATTACTTCTCTATTCGCAATCTCTATATTCATGGGGTATTCTAACTCGTCCATAGGAAGTTCTAAGTTCTTAGCAAAGTCATCGGATATAAATGAACAAGTAGCACCCGAATCAAATAGTACATAAGCATTAACTTTATTGATCGGAATGATACCTGACACCACATCGCGAGACTGCACAGCATCCTGCACGGTCATGTTGAAGGTCCTGGCGGTTGGTCGGTTGGTTGCGGTTGGTCCCGTGATAGTTAAAGCACTTCCACCGCTGTTTCCCCTGTTTCCACCTGATCCTTCCCTTCCAGATCCCTTCTTGGGACAGTCCCTTGCCAGATGGTCCTTTGAGCCGCAAGTGAAGCAAGCGCCCTTCTTTGGGTTCGGACAGTTAGGTGCTATGTGGCCTTCCTGACCACAATTATAACATACTCGTTTTCCCTTCATACAGACCCCCAGGTGAGCTTTCCCGCAGGTCGAACAAGCTTCGATCCTCTTTTTCTGACCACCTTGCTGATTCCCAGTCGATGAGTTATCATTCCACCTCCTCTTCTGATTATTACTCCCTCCCGTGTTGCTACCACTAGCCTTGTTAATTCCTTCACCTTCACTCTTCTTCTTTTTCTGATCTTGGTTATACTTTGTAACTGCATCACTCCCGCCTTCAGCGAGAATGGCCTTCTCCAACACCCCAGCAAAAGTGTTCAATTGGAACATTGACACTTTGCTATACAACCAGGGCTTCAGGCCCTGTTCAAACCTCCTTGCCTTCCTCTGATCGGTGTGCACTTGATACGTGGCAAACCTAGCCAACTCATTGAATTTCGCCGCATATTCTGGTACGGACATATTTCCCTGTTTCAGTTCCAAGAACTGGACCTCCATTTGATTCTGCGAGCTGGTCGGAAAGTACATCTCGAAGAACATCTCCTTGAACCTCTCCCAGGTAATCACACCTTCACCTCCCCGGACCTTATTCGCTTGCCACCAATAGCTGGCCTCAGATTTCAGCATGAACGTTGCATAGGCGGTTTTCTGGTCCTCTCTGACTCTGGCGACGTCAAAAACTTTTTCCATCTCCATGACCCAGGTTTGAGCTTCTATCGGGTTCATGGTGCCTTTAAACTCTGGCGGTCCCACCGCCTTGAAGTCCTTGAACGTTGTGGTCGGTGGAGCTTGAGGTTGGTTGTTAAGCGCTCCAGCAAGTAAGTTCGCCAACTGCTGAACGGGGTTAGCATTGGCGTCGTTGTTGTTGTTAGTTGACCCTTCTTGGGCCTGTTGACGGTTAGATCGTCTCCTTGGCGGCATTTTACTGTTAAGAAATACGCGTATTAGAACTTTATTCAATCTTTTAAATATCTAAGGCTTAACTTAAACATTTAGACACAATCAGTCAACACATTATCTCAAATAAACTCTGATATATTACTAAATCAAAAGTTTTAACATAATACGATAGCATCACTGCTATTTACATCAACTATCCTGAGATAAAGAATCTACAGGATTTAAAACATAAAATATTCCTCTGTTTATAAACACATTGGAATTTACATTATTAACTACCAGATAGGTTTCACAAAATCAAATGTTCCTATCACTGCCCATTAAGGCGACGAACAGCTTTGCCACGCTCTTCTTCCATAATCCGAGACATCGTCCTGCGATCTAGCATGTACGACGGTAGTCCTTCAAACTGAATTGGGTACCTCATAACCCGATCCTGGGCCTCGTCAATTGCATACTGAAGTATAGAGTACGTCTCTTCAAGCTTGGCCTTCTTCGCCCGACAATTATCTTCTGCGAGATCTGCTCGTCGTGATTCCCTTACCCAAGCCTCCTCTGCTATGGCCAGCCTTGCTGATTTCTCTTTTAGTTCATTCTTCAATTCCTCAATTTCCTCTGACTTCTGCTCGGTTTGGCCCTTCTCGTGAGCCAAATTCCACTCTACATTTCCCAAACGTGTGTGAAGAGCCTCAACCTCTCCATCCCTCAGCTCGATGGTAGACTGTTGAGTAACCGACCGCTCCCTCAGCTCCTGAACAGTCTCCCTCAGCTCCTGAACAGTATCACGTAACTCTATGTTACGGTCATACAGCTCGTCATACATCTCAGCACTGATAGAGCTCGGCGGGAACTCTTCAGGGTCTTCCTCCTCCTCTTCAGCTGCCTCAGCCTGAACTTCAATCTCCTCAGGGTCTTCCTCAGAGTCCTCCTCTGAATTAGACACCGGCACAATCTCCTGACCAATGACTGTGATCAAGGGTGATGGCTCTCGTCGGACTAACTGCTCCCAAACTACGTGGATATCTCGGGGCTCCTCCTCTCTAGCCTCTAGGGGTACAAGGTCCCTGGACTGACTAGGTTCTCCAGCATTCGTCATCCTGACAAATAAAATTTTAAGTTTTAGTAATTACGTGATGCTAATCGAGACTCGAATATATAAGTATAAGCACGTAGCACATAAGGTAAGTTATTATCTTTCTTAGAACTCGATAAGAGTTATCATTACTATGTTCTCGATCTCTAAAAAGGCTACTATCCTAAGGTTTTTCCCCACCTAAGGTTCATAACCTACAGCTTTGATACCAACCTGTGACACCCCCAAATCCGGGTACTTCAATTTCCACGGGACTTGGTGTTCACTGTACAAATATCATCTATCTATCTACCCATAGTAAATGCAAACCATGAAATAAATAGAAATAATCCTCCCCTTATGGGGTTACAACATCTGAAAAGAAATACATCAATCCCAGGTCGTACTTAACCTTAAATATCAAATGCGGAAATATAAATAATTAAATAAGTTTTACACAACTTTAACATAAGTCTGAAACATAAACACATAAAATAAACAACAAGTCTTCATCACTTGTTGACTTTGCCCTTGCCTTTGCTAGTAGAAGGCTCGTCAGACCTTTCGTTCTTAACTGCAATGTTATTATTACGCAAGAGTGAGCACGGTTGCCCACAAGTATAATAATATGACAACAATATAATAACATGCGAGTGAATCAAGGACATCTGAATAAAGAAACTCAACTTTTGACTCGAGGATAAATAACAGGAATCAAAATATCATCTGAGGGTCATAAGACCTTGAACTATGTCCTAGGTTGTAAAGTGTTTATACTTAAAACCTTTAACAGTCATAAGACTATGGACTCTACTTCTCGTACTTAGGGGGATCAGCCCTTAGTACCATATTGTGCACAATATCTCAACGCTAAAGCGTAAATAATCCCCTTTTACAGGGTTGTTCATCTCAGTTTTGACATCAGAGTCCGCACCAAAGGAAGTTTGGTTTGGATAAGCTCAATAAGTATTTTGGAATTTAGAACGTTCATCAACTATGGACTAGTCGAATCAATAAGGGTTCACTAGTCCTATAAGGTTCAACAATAACATCGATATTCAACTTGAATAATAAATCTCAAGAGTATACAATCGAATAAGTATTGTATCACTGAATCATGCTTTTAAAAGAGTTACAATATGTAATATGAATTTCGAACTTGAACAATTAAAAACACGAGCTTACTCGATATAGAAACACAAGTCTAAGGCTTAATAAATGAATAAATTAGAATTTAGGGAACTTGCTAAATCAATAAGTTAGGGATAGGATACTTGCCTCTTGCACAAGCTACAATTATAATTCACGTTCTTTATTAAACCCTACACATCAATACGTTCACAATACAAATTAATCAATAACTCGATATACGTATCGAATCACACACATCGGTCTTGAGCACGTTATTGGACTATACAATTAACGATTCAAGTCATGTAATTAACTTATTAATTACTCACGTAATATAAGTTATTAACCTCTTATTATATGTTTAATCATGTCTTTATGTTCATTACATTAGGTTTTAAACCACCTCTTAGAACACACGAACACTTAGCAAAAAAAAAAAATTTCAAATTTCTGCAAGGGGCGCGGCCGCGCGCCAGTTACCCTTGGGACCAGCGCGGTCGCGCGGCAACGCAGACCCAGATTTCCAGTTCGCGAATGACACACAGAGCAACCCAAATAAATCCAAATTAAACTAACGTAATGAATTTAAGGCTACCCATAAGATATAGAATTTACAGAAACATCATACCATGTTCTAAGCATGCTTTTAACACTTTAAATCACGGAATTACACAAATCACAACATTTAATTTCACTATTTTCAACATTTTATAAAGTTTTGAAAGAAAACAAGAATTCAACGTTACGGATTCGTTATAACACCGAATCCATTCGTTTAACTTCTATTTTGTTCGTTTAAATGTACACAATCACATTCAAGTGTTAATTTAAGTTAAATAAACGCATAAGGTGTGTAAATTTTGTACGTAAGGGCCATATGGGCCATATGTACAATTTTTACACTCTGTAACTTTTGAAAAATCAAATTAAGCATAACTACATGGATTTAATCGCACTAAATCATGCATACATGATATACAACATGTTATGATCATACAATAACACATATAAAATCATATCATACATTAATTATCAAATTAGTTATTCACAGAGAATCTAACATACGTTAATGGAAAACTTTAAGAACTTGAATTTAAAAACTTAGGAGAAGGAATTACCCTTGCTAGTTTGTGAAGATGATTCAAGGATGATGATATAAACTTTTCAAATTCTTCTTCTTCAATCTTTTCTCTCAAAATTCTCTCTGATTCTTTAAGTTTTATTTCCTCTGATATGAATATATAAATTGATATAGTATATATGTATATAAGTATAATACGTATAATATATAATGGGTGAGTGGTTGTCAGTTGGTCCCTTAGTGGGTTAACTGACCAACTCCCCTTAAGGCCTTGTTTGGCTAGCTTAAGGAATCCCTTCTCATTTATTTTAATTAATTTATTATAATATAGTTAATTAATGTCACACCCAATTAAATCAAATAATGCTATTTAAATCAATTAAATAAAATAGCATAAATCTACATTAAATCACATAGTCACATAATTAAAATTCTTATTTATTAATTATGTCTAATCATAAATCTCTAATTAATTAATAAATTAATTAGAATAACATTATGCTTATTAATTAATATATTAATCAAATAAGCTCAATTAAATACATACTTTGAATATAAAAATTCACCACATTAATTTAACTAATGTGACACATATAATTAAATTAATCTACCACAAATTCATCAATTAATTATTTAACTCAATAATTAAATCATCAAAAAATATTTATTTAATTCAATAAATATTCAAAATAAATTACAAAAATCTTGTTTGTCACAGTCAGTACCCGACGCTTCGCTGGGGTTGTGCCAACGGTTGAACTATCATCGATCAGTGCCCGACGCTTCGCTGGGGTTGTGCCAACGGCTGAACTGTCATCGGTCAGTACCCGACGCTTCGCTGGGGTTGAGCCAACGGCTGAACTGTCATCGGTTAGTGCCCGACGTTTCACTGGGGTTGTGCCAACGGCTGAACTTTCATCGATCAGTACCCGACGCTTCGCTGGGGTTTTACCAACGGTTGAACTATCATCGAATAGTGCCCGACGCTTCGATGGGTTATGCCAACGGCTGAACTGTCATCGATCAGTACCCGACGCTTCGCTGCGGTTTAGCCCATGGCAGAACTGTCATCGGTTAGTGCCCGATGGTTCGCTGAGGTTGTGCCAACGACGGTACTATCATCAGTCAGTACCGGATGCTTCGCTGGGATTGTGCCAACGGCTGAACTGTCATCGGTCAGTACCCGACACTTCGCTGGGGTTTTGCCAACGGCTGAACTGTTATTGGTCAGTGCCCGACTCTTCGCTAAGGTTGTGCCAACGGCTGAATTGTCATCGTTCAGTACCAAACGCTTCGTTGGGGTTGTGCCAACGACTGAACTATCATCGGTCAGTGCCCGACCCTTCGCTGGGGTTGTGTTAACGCCTACACTATCATCGGTCAGCACCCGACGCTTCGCTGGGGTTGAGCCAATGGCTGAACTGTCATCGGTCAGTACCCGATGCTTCGCTAGGGTTGTGCCAACGGCTGAATTATCATCGATCAGTGCCCGACACTTCGTTGGAGTTAAGCCAACAGCTGAACTGTCATCGGTTAGTACCCGACGCTTCGCTTGGGTTGTGCCAACGGCTGAACTATCATCGGTCAGTGCCCGACGCTTTGATGGGGCTGTGTTAACGTCTGAACTGTCATTGGTTAGTGCCCGACACTTTGTTGTGGTTGTCCCAACGACTGAACTATCTTCGGTCAGTGCCCGACGCTACGCCGATGTTGTGCCAACGGCTGAACTGTCATCGATCAGTACCCGACACTTCGCTGGGGTTGAGCCAACGTCTGAATTGTTATCGGTCAGTACCCGACGCTTCACTGGGGTTGTGCCAACGGCTGAATTATCATCGGTCAGTGCGCGATGCTTCGCTGGGGTTGAGCCAACAGCTGAACTGTCATCGGTCTTGTACCCGACGCTTTGCTGGGGTTATGCCAACGACTGAACTTTCATCGGTTAGTACCCGACGCTTTGATGGGGTTATGCCAACTGCTGAACTGTCATCGATCAGTACTCGACGCTTCACTGGGGTTATGCCAACGACTAAACTATCATCGGTCAGTACCCAATGCTTTGTTGGGGTTATGCCAACGCTGAACTGTCATCGGTCAGTGCCCGACGCTTCTTTGGGGTTGTGCCAACGGCTGAGCTGTCATCGATCAGTACCTGACGCTTCGCTGGGGTTGAGCCAATGGCCTAAACTGTCATCGGTCAGTACCCGACGCTTCACTGGGGTTGTGTCAACGGCTGAACTGTCATCGGTCAGTGCTCGATGCTTCGCTGGGGTTGTGCCAAGCGGTCTGAACTGTCATCAGTTAGTACCCGACGCTTTGAAAAGTGGCAGTTTTTTGGCAGTTTTGTGCAGTTTTTTGGCAGTTTTTTTTAGTAGTTTTCATCATTGGTTCCCAGGCATTACTTCGGGATGATTACAAATGGCTTTCGGGAAGTTCCCCTTTCTGTCACATTCTGCTGCTTCAACGCAGGATTTCAGGACAAACTGCTCATCGTTGTAGTGATTTTTTCTTAGATTTAACTTTTCAGCTCATATAAACTCCGTTTCAACTCGAACCGAACTGAGCCGGAGGGAGGTGGGGCCCACCCAATGGAGCCGCAAGTAGAGGTGCGGCTGTGTCGCGGTGGAGCCGCTCCTTTTTGCGTTTTAAAATGGGCAGCGGGCTTTCATAATTTCAGGTTTCAGTTTCGAGTTTCAAACGGAATCTAATTTTCTTTTTCAGATCTACGGAGTTCGGGAAATTTTTTCAGATTCCGTTAGCGGTTGCGTGTTCTGCACATATCAGGTAACATTTAGATCCTTTCTTTTGAAGTTTTGACCGTTAGAAGTATGTAAACCGCGTAGGGTGCTTTGGAACGGAATATATCAAAAATGTATGCTTATATGACCTGCTAAAAATTTTCTGAGTTATAAGTATGCATATTTTAATGCAATGCATGTTTTGATGTAAGAAAATTTAAATTCTGAGCCAGTCAATTTTTTGCTCTTTTGATCAGTTTACTCATCCTTTTTGAGGCCTAGTGAGCCTGGATTTCCAACTAAAAATGTCTATGGTAATTTGGCTACTATGTGAAGTTTACTTTTGATTTTATTTCATAAATAAGAACTGTTCCTGTTTTGGGGAAGGTGTGCTACTGAATGGCCACCTAGACATGCCTATGTGCATGCGAAAAGTCCATTTACAAAGGAGACTCTGGCGAATTTTTTTCAAAAGTTTAGACAATTAAAAACATACAATTTTGACTCTACTGAGGATTTTTTGACTGACCCACGCATGTTTTAGGGCTTATCTTTTGAAAAACATGCCGTTCTGACTCTACTGGGGATTTTTTACTTACCCATGCATGTTTAGGACTTAGAGATGCATAAAGTATTTATTTAAATTAATAAGCCACATGTTTTAGGCTTACTACACCCTTTCTGAGGTGATTTGGAGACTTTGTCCAGGTGATGGATTGCGACAGACCCTGGCAGTGCTAGCAAGGCAGTTTCAGGAGTGAGGCGGAGGCGAGCTTCTGATGTTCCTCAGCCACGTCCATCCTGGCCGCCTCGTAGGTTAGCGGAGTCGGTGATTTGTCCTGCCCAAGATGAGCCGCCGGTCGATATAGATGATGAAGATGCTCCGTTTGCCACCTCCTGCCCCGGTGTAGGCCCCACGTGCGAAGCGTCCAGACATTGTTATGCCGACCCAGGAGCTATTGCGAGACTTGAGTGCCATCCTTCGAGATTTCTTCATGCCAATGAGGTAACTGAAGCTTTCTTCTCTTGGATTCTCTTTCTTTCTTTTGCCATTCTCGGAGCACATGTTTTAACATGGGTTTGGCTTTTGATGTAGGTTCCTGGCTTCACATAGCCTCGCGGGAACTGGTTCAATGTGCACTCCCCGTACCACACTATGCACCAGGACTACAAGGATATTGTTGACACCCTGGGGGTTTCAGGCATTCTTTCTATTCATCCCCGCCGTTGCCCTAGGGTTTTTATGAGGGCTTTGTTTGAGCACTGGTTTCACCAGACCCAGTCTCTCATTTATTGGACTGTGAGGTGATGATGACCCCTATAGGACTAGAGGTTCATCACCAGGGTATAAAGTTCGAGGGTGAGCCAGTGCCTGTCATGGCTGACATCACACCCACTGCCGGTCGGTTCCCTGCTGGAGTTCCTGCGACGGCGATCAAGGGTCGAATGGTCCGATCTAGTCCCTTGAGCATAGATGCCCAGAGTGGGTCTTTATTGGAAGCCTCTGCCTAATGATCAGAAGGTTAGGGATCGCATCTTGAGGCGATTGTTTCTGGTGATCATCAGGGGTTGTTTTCTGGCGGACAACTCTGCGACGGTGTCCTTTGACCTAGTCAGCGCCACCCGATATGTAGAGCGCCTCAGTGACTTTGATTGGGGTACCTACACCTTCAATTATTTTCTCCGGGGTATGCACATACGCTCGGAAGGTGTGACGGAAGCTTGGTTAGGGTTCTACCCATTCCTGCTGGTGAGTACTCTTTCGTGTACCTTTTTGATTTCTGCATTTATATTTGTCAGTCTTGGTCACTGAGGACTTTTGTTATTTACATGGCCAGTTTTGAGCCTATAATAGGCTTCCTTGCCTTCATTTCGCTACTACTTTAGGCCTGAAGACATATCCCCGGGGACGGCGTTGGGCACCACTCCACTCAGACAGAGGTCCTTGTTGCTGAGGGTTTCACCCATTCTCGCCTTCAGCTGGAGCTTTTAACGGCTGGATCGATCTCATGGATCCCATATACCTCAGATTTTTTTAACTAATGGGTTTGAGGGAGGCTTCCCCACTGGTTTGGAGTTTATATTGTCGACCCGTAAAGTCACACTTTTGACAGAGGGAGGTTGGGAGATCTACTTAGGAGAGCGTGTTATCCAGAGCATTACGGGGCAGATCCGCATTCCCATTATTCCTCCTACTTGGCATCATTGGCCATTAGTCCAGCCACTCATAAACATTTCGATGGAGGGCATAGACGGTTTTACCCTGTCAGAGGGTCTATACAGCCAAGAGGCATTAGCAGTTGGTGGAGTCCTCGCACTATTAGAGCTCAAACTCGTGCCACCAAGTTTATGGAAGATATGGTATCGGGGTCTGTGATGATGACAGACTAGATAGCTTGCCTCAGGGAGCCTATTCATTTATACCAGATTACAAGGACTAACCCAGGAGTTGGAGAGAGCTCATTTGTTCATCAGGAATCTTGGCCAAGATCCGTCAGAGGCATCTTCTTTTGACCCTTCCAACTCAGGAGTGGCACCCTCATCAGGTCCATTTTCCAGCAGTTTTGCTGGGACTGATCCTCCCTTATACCGCCTTGACAATTCCTGATGGCCGAGACTTTGTATCCACGAAGGAGATGGAGCAAGTTAATAGCATGAGTGTAGATTATCTTGACCTTTTTGGATAGCTATTGTAGCTATATCTTTTTGTAGGCCACTATTTTAGCTGTTGGGTGGTTGTGCCCCTATTTGATAGACCACTGTTAGTAGTTGGGTGGTGGTGCCCCATATCCCTGTACTTTTTATTTTGCACTTTATTAGCAGACAGAGATGATGCTTGCAGTAGATAGTTTATTGTAGATATGCATGATATTTTTCTATCTATTACATTTATCATTGTCATTATGCATGTATTATATCATGGGTATGCATTTAGATAGATGAGTTCAGATTTGACCCCTAGATGGTCTTGTGATACGGTGATACAGATGTCGTCCTCGACAGTCAGTCACATCGAGCATCTTACCACCATCTGTGGTAGCATCATCCTTGAGGTCATGGTATTATTGTCCTGCCCTTCCTAGCCAGAGGGACAGTGGATCGGATTGTTAGGCATTCATTAGCCCTTGTGGACTTCCAAGTTCCTTATGATTCCTAGATGGCCTCTTATCCTGTTGGACACCTGAGAGGCAGGTTTTTCGCATTAGGCGGCATGAGCTGACTTTGACTTTGGAGGAGTACAAGCGACTTACTATTTTGGCTTTGGACCTTGCCTTGCGCCCGTACTACATATTAGTGATATAGGAGGACCTTCCTGCGGATGTCGGTCTACGTCAGAGTGTAGTCACGGATGAGATCGTTTCTGGACGGGTGGACTCGATTAACTTCTTGATCGATCATTTTGGTAGACGGACAGCTACGATCGACATGCTAGGGATTTTATTATCTCGGCAGAGGCGTGGTATTCAGCCAGGATAGATGTTTTGCTGATGTGCATCGTGCCTTATGTATTCATGCCACTGTATTTGGACCATTTGGACCTGGAATTAATGGTCGTGATTCGAGCCCTTAGATCGGGTTGCACCATCTTGTTGATGATATTGGCTGAGACATTGAGGTCAGCTACCCATTGCAATACCCATCTAGAGGGGTTTTTTAGAGGTAGCTCTGTCCTGTTGTATGTGTGGCTCATATCCCACTTGTTCGATTGGATTCTTCAGACACCAAGGGTATTACTTCACCCACGAGATAGACATGTCATACTCCTTTCAGCCGACGGAGTGTGATGTGGAGACATGGTCAGCCTTCCTATCTGATATGTTCATCCTTTTTGATTCTGCTATGCGCAGGGCTAGTCTCCCCCTATAGATTCATCACCCATACATCTGGCATGGATTACCTACCCCTAGCGGGATTGAGAGGAGTGACCACTTATCATCCTTTTGCAGTTATGAGTCAGTTCGATCAGTTCCAGAGCCTGCATCAGTTTGAGTGGGCTATGGATCAGAATGTCAACTTCTTCTATGTCATTTTCTGACTTGATCAGAGTTTATAAGTATTGGACTCATAGGGAGAGGGCTGATTTCTCCAGTAGCCATCCAGACCGTTCTTCAGAGTATTCGGTATTGTTAGAGGCTGATATAGCAGCAGCTGCATTCATCCAGTCAGCTCCGGTTGTGGACTCAGATGAGGATGAGCCTATGGAGGATCCTGATTCTCCTGCGGAGGATGAGTTATTCATGGATTTGATAGCAGCACTAGTTAGTGATCCGCAGATCATTCCTATAGGGATAGATCCAGCTTTGCCAGATTCACTAGCTAGGATGACCTTTGAGAGAGATCAGACTAGGGCGCTGATGTTGACTGCCGTATCTGGAAGAGACATAGCTTTTGCTGAGACAGATGAGGGTCGAGCCACTCAGGATATGACATTGGTTGAGAGAGATGAGGCTCGATCTTCTTGAGATGCCACTTTTATTGAGATTGAGGAGACATTGATTGTCAGGGATGCAGCTTTTGTGGCAGGGGATGAGATCCGATCTGCCAGAGACGTAACCTTTGGGGAGATTGAGGAGATTTTGATGGCCAGGGATGCTACTTTTGTGGAGAGAGATGGGACCATAGCTTCCCGGGATTTCCATATTGCCGAAAGTACTGCTCTCCGATCTTATACTCATGGTCTGGTTGCCGAGATGAGTGTTTATATTGATGATTATAGTGCCACTATGCAGATGGCTGTAGATATTTTGGCCTGTATGGAGGCTGAGGGTATTGCACTTGTAGCGGCTCCTCCATCTTCAGAGAGAGATGCCATGTTGGCATTGCTGTCCCGTTTATCCTTGGGTCTATAGACTAGCTTTGTTTTCCTGCACATAGTAGATCAGCCATTTTGTATGTACAGGACACTTGTATATATCAAACAGTATTATATATCAGAGAAATATATTTTGATTCACTTCCCTGTTTGGATAGTATTGTCATTGCTGAGTGATTACCACTTCTTTCATGACTTGCTATTGTTGATGTATCACGAGCTTCTCCTTGATGGACTGACAGTGACATGTCATAGAGTATCTTAGATGGGCCTGCTGACCAGGGTAACTAGATAGAATTTATGTTTATATGGTTTCGGTGTCTTGGGACTGGTTTTTATTGATTTTATTTTTTCTTGAAGGTCAAACCACACCATGAAGGGCTGCCTACGTACTCCCGGGTATAGGGAGATCAGGTCATTCATAGTTCAATTTTTATGTGAGAGGATTGAGAAGTGTCTCTTTCGAGTTTGGTTTGATGAGTGTTTGAATTTTTTGTTTGGTTTGACCGCACCAAAATGGCTGCCTACGTACTCCCGAGTTGAGGGAGATCAGATCACTCGTAGTTCTGTCTTTTAAAAAAGACGAACTAATTTGATTCGCAAGATCAGGATGCTAGTGTGCATGTGTTTTAGACATAGTACCTTTTCACGGTGTCTGAATTGATGAGTTGGGGAAATTCGCTCCCATCCATCTCTTGCAGTCTGATAGCTCCTCCTGTCAACACTTCCTTGACAATGAAAGGGCCTTCCCAATTTGGGGCAAACTTTCCTTTGACTTCGTCCTGATTGGCCAAGACTTTCTTTAGCACTAAGTCGTTTCTTTGAATTATCGGATTCGAACTTTCTTGTTGTAGGACCTAGCAATCCTTTGCTGAGATAACTGCTCTTGGAAAATGGTTGTAGCCATCTTTTCATCAATCAGGATAGCTGATGGTACCATTCTGGCAACCACTGATCTTCGTCCATCTGAGCGTCTATTAATACTCGCAAGGACTCCATTTCAACTTTTATGGGAAGGACTGCTTCCATGCCATAGACCAATGAGTAGGGGGTAGCCCCAGTAGAAGTATGCATTGACGTCCTATATGCTAACAGGGTTAGAGGCAACAGGTCAGGCCATTCTTTGTGATTAGCGGACATTTTTTGCATAATCTTCTTGATGTTTTTGTTGGCCGCTTCTACAGCACCATTCATCTTTAGGCCGATAGATGACGGAATTAAGATGCCTGATGTGGAACTTGCTGCATAATTCTCTCATCATCTGATTATTTAGGTTCTTGGCGTTGTCTGGTACGATCACCTCCGTTTGTCCATATCAACAGACGACGTTGTTTCTGATGAAACCAATGATGACCTCTTTGGTGACTTTGGGAAAAGAGGCAGCTTCAACCCACTTGATGAAGTAATCGATCATGGTGAAGATGAATCGATGACCATTGCTGGCTTTGGGTTCTATTGGGCCTATCACATCCATTCCCCACATGGAGAAGGCCATGGTGAACTCATGTTGTGTAGCTCATTTGGAGGAGCGTGTATAGCATTTCCATGGACTTGACATTGATAGAACCTCTTGAGGTGGTCATGCAGTTCGCATTGAAAGAGATCCAATAATACCATGTTCTCAATATTTTCTTGGCCAGTAGATGACCGCTCATGTGTGGACTGCAGATTTTGCCGTGGACTTTATCCATAAATCTTTGGGATTGCTCTTTATCAAGGCATCTTAAGAGCCCTATCGCAGCATCTCTTTTGTACAGTGTATCTCCGCTCAGATAGAACTTCATAGCCATATTATGAATTTGCTTTCGTTCGGAGTGGCTTGCCCCAACGGGTGTAGATCCATCTCAGAGTATTCTTTGATGTCTTAATACCAAGTCTGTTTGATAGGAGGTATTTCATCTGAAACTTCTCTAATGTAATTCCCGTATGTCAGGGCTTTCTGGTTGTGAATTTAATGTCGGGAATCCCACTCCTATTGGATATGCGGATCAAGGAAGCCAACATTGCCAATGCATCAGCGAAGTCATTCCTACCCCGAGGTATTTGGATGAAGGCTATGTCTTCAAATTCCATGGATATTTTGACGACATGCCAATGATAGGGCAGCAAATGCAGTTCATTGGTGTGATATGCCCCAGTGGTTTATCTGATAACAAACTCAGAGTCTCCAAAGACCAATAGATGCTTGATACCCATGGATTAGGCTAGTTTCAATCTCATTATGCAGCCTTCATGCTCAGCTGTGTTGGTGTTGACAAACTGCAGCTTGGTAGCCACATATTGTTCTCATGTACCAGAGATAAGGACTGCCCCAGCTCTAGCACCATCCATGTTTATTGCTCCATCGAAATACATTCTCAATAGTTGGACTGTATTCTCTGGAAGACCTTGCTGAATCGTCATGATCCCATCATCTTAGAAGAAGTTTTCAAGAGGTTCAAACCCTCCTGATGGTGCTTCGGCTAGCTGATCTGCAATGCCTTGACCGTTGATGGACTTCTGAGTCACGTAGATAATGTCGAACTGCTGTAGGATCAACTGTTATTTGGACAGTCGACAATTCAACATTGGCTTATTGAATACGTATTTCAGCAGATCCATGCGGGATATGAGGTATGTCGTGTGCCCATGCAAATAATGTTGTAACCTCATGGCGGCCCATGCTAATTCACAGCATATTTTTTAATCAGCGTTTACTTTTGCTCACTGCTGCTGAACCTTTTGTTGATGTAGTAGATAGCTCTCTCCTTGCTACTATCATCTTTTGTCTTAGCATGCAGCCCATTGCATTGGCATTGACAGACAGGTACATGAACAGGGAACTCCGTCCCTTGGGGGGTACCAATACTGGTGCTTCGATCAGCTGCTTCTTGATGGCAAGGAAGGCTTTCTGACAATCCTCATTCCATTCGGTGGAGGAATTCTTCCTTAGTAGCTTGAAAATGGGTTCACAAGTTGCTGTGAACTGGGAAATGAAACGGCTTAAAATTGATCCTTCCCAGGAACCCGCGTATCTCCTTCTCTGTTCGAGGTACTGGCATCTCAGTGATGGCTTTAATCTTGGCAGGATCCAGCTCAATGCCTCTATTTCTCACTAGGAATCTTAACAACTTGTCTGATTTGACGACAAAAGCACATTTGGAGGGATTCAGCTTGAGGTATACTTATGTAACCTATTGAACAGCTTCTTGAGATGGTCAATATGATCATCCTCCTTTTGGGATTTGATAATGATGTCATCCACTAAACCTCTATTTTTTATGCTTCATGTCATGAAATGGGGCCATCATGGCTTGCTGATATGTGGCTCCAGCATTGATGAGGCCGAAGGATAGTCGTGTAGTAGAAGGTTCCCCAGGGAGTGATGAAAGAGATTTTCTCCTGGTCTTCTTCAGCAACCATGATTTGATGGTAACCAGCAAACCAATCCATGAAGGAATACATGTCGTACTACGCCGTGTTCTCTTTCAAGATGTGGATGAAAGGTACCGGGAAATTATCCTTTAGGCAGGCTTTGTTCACATCCTTGTAATCTACGCATACTCGTACTTTCCCTCCAGGCTTAGGCACGGGGACTATGTTCGACAGCTACTCCGGGTATGTTGATATCATGATGATGCCGGCTTTGAATTGTTTAACAACTTCTTCTTTGACTTTCAAACTCCATTCAGGTTTCAAACGCTTGAGCTTTTGTTTGACTGGCTTGTATCCATCTTTGATGGGTATTCGATAGATGACAATATCAATTGACAGGCCAATCATGTCCTCATGTGACCATGCAAACACATCTTGGAATTGTGTTAGGAGTTCGATCAGATCGGTCTTTTGGTCTTGGGTGAGGTCTAGGCCTATCTGGATTTCTTTGAGGTTTTCGGAGGTTCCTATGTTGATAGTGGTGTTTGGTCAAGGTTTGGTTTGGGTTTGTCTTCAACCCATTCTTTGATTTCCTCGGGCACCTCATAGTTATCTTCCTCCTCTTGAACAATATCCATCAAGTCGAAGTTCATTTCTACATCAAAGTTGTAGTCACTGTGACAGGTTGGCATCTCATCAGCAGTGAAAAAAATCCTACTCTGGAATCCTGAAAACAAGATGCTTTCACTTTAATATATGCAACTTCTTAAATATACAAAGTATTTGACAAGCATGACAAAAGTTACTGCTATAGATGTGCAATCAAAATAAGCAGTAAATGAAAGCATGTTATAGGGCAGATGGACTCTCTGCCCCTTTACCCTTTTTGAATGAGGCAAGGGACACTGCTCCAGTTATCCAGGGTTATTTCCTCATGAACAGGGAGGATCAAGGAATTATGCTCGTCTTCCTCATCTCGGATGATGACTGAGACATCCTTTACAATAGGGTCCGGGTTCTTCTTTGCACTGCCCCCTTTTCCTTTCTTGATGCGAGGAATTTGGATCTGATCCTCGTCGCTACTATCTGGGATCTGATCATTCATACCCTCGTAGTTATGATATCCAGCATGTTAGCAAATGGGTCTCGTCCTTCGTACAGGAACTTTTCTTTTCCCTTTTTGCTCTCCTCTTCAGGCTTTGGGGTTTTCTCTCACTTACCGGTATGATTGGAGGAAATAACATGGCTGACACAACGGCAGGGATTCCTCATTGGTTTCACAAACCCTGCATCCGTGAGGTTTGGCAACAGTATGGTTAACGCATAAGCCTTAGGATGCTTATGTAGGATCCGGTGGTTTGACCCAGATGAATAACCCAATTCGGCTTGACCCAACTTACTCTGGATCTGCACTGGACTCTGGATACCTGCTGATTCTTACCTAACCCTTCTCCAGGGTGGAAATCCAAATATACCATTTCCTGGCCCTCTGTCATCACTTCGGGGGAGACTTTAGGCTTCAAGGCTGGTGCCTCAACTGGTAGGTATGGGTATCACTCACCTCCAAGGCTTGAAAACTAGAGGTTCAATCCCTGTGTCCAAGCTGATCACCGAATGTCTCCCTGTATGCAGACAGGTATTCTGGTTCAGCATTCACCGTGATTAAGTTGCCATTGATATATATTTGAGTTGCTGATGGAGGGTGGATGGAACAGCTCTGCCATATGGATATATGGCCTTCTTAGCAATAATTATATCCGGTGGCGATGTTGAGCACCTGGAAAGTCACATAGAAAGTGTGCGGACCAATCTCCAGCGGAAGCTCTATTTCTCCCATAGCTTGTCGACGAGATCCATCGAAAGCCCGGATGCCAATGACGGTTCTGATCCGGGTTGGGTTGATTCATTCTCTCCAAGGTGTCGTAGGACAGATGTTGAGGGATGATCCTCCTCTATGAGCACACCTGCGATCAATACCCAGATAACATTACTGCTATGTGGTAATAACATGCGATGACCTGTCCCTCTGCAGGTATA